>VXBT01010230.1:0-219636 GCA_013400235.1 Oriolus oriolus | reverse complement strand
CCCCCCCCCCCCCCCCCAGTTTTTTCTAATAATATAAGAGGAAAATTGTAAGAAGTTATTACAAGCCTTATACAAGATACTACAAGCAGTTTTTACACTGTTCTATTAGTTTAAGGACTGCCAGCATTGGAGATGACAGATTTAGGGTCTTATATTAAAAAATGCCTGATCTTCAGTGGATTCACTTCTTGAATTAAACTATAATTCTGATTTTGATGTTGTCCTGTGGTAATAATTACATATTGTGGGGAAGAAAATTGCTCTTAAATTCCGTGTTAAAATCTGGTTATTTTACTGAGATTTCACCAATCCTTGTATACAATAGATAACTATTTCCTGCTTATGTTGCTGATTTTAGCTCTTTTTAATGCCTCCAAGGCCATAATTACCCATAATTTTTGTATGGAAGCCATGCTATATCTGTTTGTCACTTTTTCTCTAGTCCCGGTGTGAATGACAAACAGTAGTCAAGAAAAGAACCATGGTAGGTTGTATGGAGTGATGATTTTTGTTTTTATTTTCACTTCTAAACTACCTCAGTTGTGATCACTTGAGGTTATTTTTCCCTTCTACTGCATTTATTTGCAATGGATTTCATCTAACATTTTATTTCACAATCAGCCAGTTGCTGTCCTGACCTTCTGTGGCTATCCACAGTGATTTTCAGGCAAGATTGTTCTGACTGGATATCAAACTTTTTAACTTTACAAAGTTTATGGAAGTTTCTATAGCTGTCAGTTTATTCCATATTTATAAGTACAGGTTAAAGCATATACCCTTGTGGAAGGTTATCAGTGTATCATCCGCTTCCCTTCTTTTCTAATTATGAGGTTACCATTTGAAAAAAGCTTACTCCTTTTGCTTGTCTCCCACTTCATATTTGTTGATCAGTTGTAATTTGTTGCTCTCATCCTATGAGGGTTTGGTTTCTTCAAGACCCTTCGATGAGAAATCTTAGTATTCTCCTAAACCTCCCTGTATGTTGCTGAACTTCCCAGATATAGTATATCAAATAGTTTTTGTGTGCTTATTGTCCCTTTAGCAAATCCTAAATGCTTGGACTTCTCTTTATGGAAGTCAGGGTGTTTTACTACACACTGTGTTGTAAAGAAATGATGGATGTTTTCCTTTGAAAGGACGAGCAAAGTAAGATGAATACTAAAGAGTACCTCTAGAAGAGCCAAAAGGCACACCTTGTAGCTGTGGCAATGGCATGAGAACTCTGAATGCGTTTTAACCTGTTGCATTATGCTGCCTTAAACCCAAGCTGCTGCACGGTAGAACTGGAAATATTTGACAGACACACGTTCCCTGCCAGTTTTGAGGCAGCCACACCCTGACTTGCTTGCTATGCTTACAAAGGTACATTTTTGATTTGTAAACAGTTCCTTACTGTTGCTGTGTAATAAGAAGCTGATTTAGTGACCTTTTTGAAAGGAACCAGAACTGTAAGTCTCAGCTTTTCTTAACGGGTTCTTTTGTGTGACCATTTTGAACTGATGAAGAAAATGTGTGACTTCAGTTAAGTTTTACTGTGTCTTTAGTATTGAGATAAAGCTGGGGCAGCTCTTTTTGCCTGTTCCCTGCACTCAGGTGGTAGGGAAGTGTCCCAGGGTGCTGCCTTGCCTGAACTTTCTTCCTTGCCCCGTTGCTGGCTGGGTAAATTGGTATGCTGCAAATACATGGGTGTGTTTTAGATCAGTCAGTATTCCAGTGGCTGTCTGACAGTCAGAGATGCACTATGTGGAGAGGCATCTAGCAGGCAGGATTTGAGAGCCAGTATGGTAATGTAAAATAATCATTTGCACTAGGTTTTGAGGTTATTGGAAAGGTACCATGTTACGTTTCAGGTAGTAAGGGGAAGATGCTCAGAATATTCTCTTTGCCTTTAGAATTATTTCTCTGAGACTTCTAGGTAATACATAAAAGTAAATTTCTGGCTGGGCTCTGGCATTACAAAATGCCAAATACAAGACTTGCGAAGTATTACATGAACTAAAATGAGTTCTGTTACTGTTGTCTTCTGTAAAAAAATGGCATTTCACTACTTTTACAAAAAGATAACCCATAACCATAAAGATGATCTCATAAAGTGTTATGACCTTTTAAGTCCACTTGATGCCACAGAATAATTGCATGCAAATATTGTATGCAAATGTACAGGTATTTGCACAAGAAAGTTTTGACTTGATGAGAGTTCTACTTGGGTAGTGAGCAGAAGCCTGGTTTTATGTGTAGTACGATTGTGGTGACCATGAACATATGCTTTGAGCTTTTATTTATTGCTCTAGTTTATAACTCTTTGCCTTCTCTTTGTGAGGAGCACAGTCCTGTGTTTTGCGTGGTAATGTTTTTTTACTTTGTAGTGTAGAGTAAGAGTAGAAAATCTTTTGGAGCCAAGTAGTTTGATCCTGATTCAGTTAGCTTGCAGGTGCATAAAAATCTGATATGGATTTAAAATGGTGGAGCTCATTTAAGAAAGAGAATGTGCTAGGTTTTTGGTGTTTTGTTTTGTTTTTTTTTTTCCTCCAGTTTCTAGGAAAAAATGATAGGAACAAGAAGTAATACAAAACAACATGAGAACTCAGTTCATGTGTTAAACATGATTCCACTAAGACCAGCTTTGCGTTGTTACCAAGTATATTATTATAAATGTATTTTATATTATAACCATGTATTTTATATATGGGTATATGCATATTTCAGGGTGCTTGTGGTCCTCATAGTCCAGAAGAGTTGCTGCGTACAGTTCCTATAAAGGTTATTTACTCTCACGGCTGGTTAATGAATCTGTTTGATCGAATGAGTCCATTAGTTCCTGAAAATACCTGCTCATAGAAATCTGAGTAGCAAAGTCCATCTAATGGCTTGAGCTGTGAGTTAAGCTTGCAGCTGTGTCAAAGTACTGGATTTCAGGGGATCAGCTTTTGAGGAATTGGGAAGCAGAGGACAGTGCACCTCTTACTGTTTGATTTGATGTTTCCATGCCCTACTACTGAGTGTGTTACTCTGCAGAAGATGAGCTGAACTGAAAAGCTTCTGTTGCTTGCTATGCATTTTTAAGTGAAAACTATTAATGTACAGACCTTCAGTGCTGTTCTTTTTATCCTTCATATGAACCAATTTTTCTGCTTCAGATACAATTCCTCATCTGTTTCCAATGTCAAAGGACAGAAAAAGGGCTTTGAAAGCGGTAATTATTTAAAGGCATGTGAGAGTAATTGGTGTTTTTGGAGTCTTTAGGAGTCTTTAGTCTGTCTTTGCTTGTGCTCTCCCATGTGTGCTTTTTAAATTTTCTCTACTATTTAGTGGGCTTTTTCCACTTTAAAATGAAATGTAGAGACAAACTCTATTTGTTTATTTTTAGTTACAAGGCCTTTAAAGACTTTGTTACTCATCAAGAGAAATGAATTTTCAGAGTATGTATTCTAATGCTTGCATATATTTTATATAATAGACTTCAGTTTGGGCTAATATTTTACTGGCATCAGCCTCTATATAGCACAGAGCTCCTCTGTGAGGAGCACTGACTTCTCTGTAGCCTGCCAGAAGCTGTATGTGTGTTGGCAGCATGAATGCCATCCTTTGGATGAAATTTTTTGATGCCAGGATTAAGCAGCAGAAAGTAGAAGGAAAAAACAATATTGAGTCTGTTATCTTAAAAAAAATTTTTTTCTAAGTTAGTCTTTCAGTATAGAAATGGTGAAAAATAAAAACCAGCAGTTATGTGATGTTTCTTCACATTTGGACACTTAATACCTTTTCCAGAATGTTTTGAAATTTGTGGGTGATTTCTTTCTAAAAGAAAACAAGAGTAACCATTTTGATAGTGTTCTGAGTAAGCAGGAAATTTGGAAAGTTTTGGCTACTGTATTTAAGAGGAATTTTAGAGGCATTAGATGCTTTGCAATTCAGAGTTTGGCTTGATATCTCAAGAGGGAATAATACTGAAGTCACAGTGTTCTTAGTCCTGAAGTTTTGTGATAATTGTATAAGGTTAGTTTCATTTTGTGAGCAGAAAAGACCGAGTGAAGGGCAAATAATTTTTTTTTTTTTCAGTGGGATTTGAAATGTCTGAGAATATGATGTTTTCAGTAAATGCCGTGTTTCCTTTCCTTCTACACAGTTGTCTAATACAGATTCCCCTTGTGAGGGGAAAGAGGAGGGGCAGTCACTGATCTCTTCTCTGTGGTGACCACCAGTGACAGGGCCTGAAAGAATGGCTTGAAGCTGTGTCAGGGAAGGTTTAGGCTGGATATCAGAAAAAGGCTCTTCACCCAGAGGATGGTTGGGCACTGGAATAGGCTCTCCAGGGAAGTGGTCACAGCACTAAATCTGACAGAGTTCAAGAAGCGTTTCGTCAATGCTCTCAGGCCCAGGGTGTGACTCTCGGGGTGTCCCGTGCGGGGCTATGAGTTGGACTCGATGATCCTTGTGGGTCCCTTCCAACTCAGCTTATTCTGTGGTTTCCCTTGTGAAAATGCATTTTTCTGGAACCATGAGCAAAAAAAAAATTCACCTAAAATTTGGTGAAGAGTCCTAAAATTAAATTTAAAACCTGTATTGAAAACAAGAATTAATCTTTGTGTAAGTTACAGAACTGACTGATTCAAGACACTTTTTAAATGTGCATCTTGTTCAAAGGTAATCTCCCACAGTTGGAGAAAATCCTGTGTAGCTTTGGTTTCAGGCAAAGGTAAGCCAGGGCTAAAATTGCACTGCTGCTACATAATTTCTTTCTGCTGAAGCATTCTACTTACCTTCCTTGCAATAGTATTAATAGATGGGCATAGATAGTGAATCACAGAAGCTCATAGGTCTGCATGGATTTTTGGGTTTTGACTTTTTGCATTATTTTTGCTTCTCATCCAGAGCAATGAAGTTATTCAACTTGGTGTGGACACAAGGGAGTGCAGTATTCACGCATGGGCAGGGACTCCGCAACATCATGGTAAAGGTGCAAGAAGAAAAAAGCTTTATTGCGTATCTGAAATTCCCTTAAATACCAATGGAAAAACAGGAAATCACCTCATATAAACAAAAATGAGTTCACCTCAGTGTTCCCCAATCACCTGGAATATTTCCTAGACATTGCCTATTATGGTAAAAGGTAAACAACACCTTACAAGGTCACAAACTGCAATTATCACATCTCATAGGGCTGACACTGTCCAGAAACCCACAATCCTCTCTCAGTCCATCCCCGGTGACCTGGCTGTAATCCCAGGATCACCTCCGGGTCTGAGAACCTGCAGCCAACAAGGCCTAATTTCTCTTCCAGCACACAGTGTAGCCCAACAAGGGAGGATTGCAGTTGTGTGGCTGAGACACTGAATCTTCTGTCAATCAGTGTGATGTTGGATGGTTCCAATGGAGTAGTGAAGTGTCAGTATTTTACTGTTAATGGTGTAGTTGAAACTTACTTTTGCATATCATCTTAATACAATAAAGTAATCTATATATAAAAAAATTTAGCCTAATTTGTTTCTGTGTTATGAAATCTTTTTAGAAAAGTTTCCCAAATCTGAATAGCTCTCTGTGTACCTTCCTTCCTTTTTCTCCTTTATGAAAACAATGCAAACAATTTTCTGCAGTTTTGTTGCATCAACTTCTTTTCTGTAACTGGTCACTATTTCCAAAAAGCAGGGAACTTGGATAAGTTGGTGTATTTTTTTGATACAGAAAAATTTGCAAGACAAGAAAATGCTGACAAGGCCTATGCAATAAAAGTAAAAAAAAGTTCTCAATTTTAAAATAGCGATAAGACACAGTGTATCTGCATGAAAGCTCTCCTATTTCATGCTGATTACAGTGTATTTTTGAAGGGATGTATTCAAGTAAAACTAACATAAAAAAATAGTATCAAAATTATAATTGCTTTCAAAACAAAATTCAAGATGCTTTCTGCATCTTGAATTAATTATTTTCTTTATATTCCTGTTAGTTGTTTTGTTTTGCTTCCTATACTCCATAAAAGATTTATTGTATTGTGCGTTCTCTAAACGTTGCTTTCTGTAAAATGTGTTGTGTAACTTGTTTGTCCCTTGGCTTCCTTATGGATAGGATGTCCTGTAGTTGTTTACACTTGTGGATTGCCGTACTTTCCCATCGGTTTTTTGAATGGTATTGCATTTAATATTCTCATGCTTTATCTTATGATAAAGAGATTTGATGATAGTTACTGGACTGTTCCTTATTACAGGTTTTAAATGCGAGCTAGACTGAAACTGGAAGTGCGTGCAGCTAGCAGTACTTCTGAAATGCGTGTTAGGGTGGGGAGGTTGTTCAGAACAGATGTGCATCAGCTGTTGGAAGTAAGGTGTAAAGAGGATAAAAGCGACAGCTTGTACGTATTCTTAAGGGAAGGAGTCCTTTTGTAGGGGCCCTGTGTGACTGGGACTAGGAGGTGTAACAGTGTTGTGGTATAACATTGAATGTGTATCTTCCTGCTTTCCTGTTTGTGCTTAAAAAAGAAGTTATTTGCCTATTCAGGAGAGCTGTTTTAGGAACTAAGTATGCTCATTTGGAAAGTATGAACAGCAGAATATCTCTGAATTTGTGTTGGTTTCTCTATCCCTTCATTCCAAGTGGGTGGTTATCAGGAAATCTTGCAATCCTGTGTCTGGTTGAGATAAGAATAAAAAGCACCAGTGCTGGGAAACAGTTTAAGTCACTTGTGTGAAATTTAGCTTCAGATTCTGCTTTAGAAAAAATGGCCATATGCTGAAAAATGTCAACACATGTTCATAGAAATGAGTAACTACAAAGTGGAACTTGACTTAGTGTCCCTTAGTACTCATATTCATTTAAAAAACATAAAATTACTTTAGAAAAAGTAAATTGCTAAAGTTTGTTTGTCCAGCTCCTTAGATAATCAAATCTTGTGGTTGATAATGAATAGTGAAATAGAAACAGTGTGATTTCTAAATGAATATCTTAAAAACCCCAACAATTTTCCAGAGTATGGACGTGAGTGTTACTGTGAAGATGCCGCAGATGCTCAGAATTGGATTATTGAATATGATGTATTCTTCTCCAGTTTAAAAAAAATGGCAGTGAAATGTGCTCAGTCATTGGTGTTCAATCCACTGTTGCATTAGGGGTTCAGTTTTCTCTCAGTTTAGGAAGATCCAGGGCTTTCTTTTGTCATGGGGCTAAAGAGACTAAAGCGTTTTTTGGATGGTGTGGGACGGATAAGCGCTATATCCAGAGTTATCTGGCCTCTGTGTTGGTGTGGAAGGATGCCAGTAGCTTTCCCCGCCCAAATTATTCATAACAGACAGCTTGCCCTCAGAGCTGCTGCCTGTTCTGGAAGTGGAGGCAGGGGATCTGCCTTTTTGTAGTACCTAACTCATAGCTGAATGTTTGCATTTTCCACAGGTGTTGTGAGACTCTGCCATGAATAGATAAGGAGCAGTGAGGAGTGACCTAAGGATTGGATGCTTAGGCTTTCTCTGAGATGTCCGTGTTCATAAACATTTCCTGTTTCCTGGGGTTTCCTATGGCTTCTGTTTTAACTGCATTTTGGTTTATTATAAAAAGTATTCCTTGGATCTTCAGCTGCGATTTAGTAATAGCTTGGAATACAGTGTAATGAATGTTGTAGATTTTATAATGTGTTTTTTAAAGTTTTATTTGTTTGTTCACCTTCTTTGTCAGGTCACCATAAAGAAAAGGGTGTTGCCTTTTAATTTTAAGTTTAATATCTGGTAAATAACATCTGGGCATGTGGGGTTTTTTAAAGTATGAAACATGATAGAACAGTGAAAAGGGGAGTTTGTCTATAAAAAGCCTTATTAGAGACTACTTTCTGCCTGTCTTGAGAAAGCTTTATGAAGGTGGAAGAATGATAAGTGGTTCAAAGTGTTGGATACTTTCATTAGCATTACCCTACAATTCTTTGTTTTACACCTTTGCGCGGGTGAGAGAGATGTCTACACCTGTTGGTTCATTGCATGGCCGTATGACTTCCCAAATTCTCATAAAAACATCGTATTGAGACAGACCAAAGGCACGTTTGAAAAAGGGCCCATGCTTATCCCACCACCCAATACCTGCCCCTCCCATCTTCCCTGTTTCAGCTGCAGGGATTGTGTGAGTGCTGTCTGAGGCTGGCTTGGCTCTTGTCCCAGCCTGCCCTTAAAAGTGAGACCAAGCTTACTAAGGGCAAATTCTTGCCTGAAAGCAAGTGTTTTGGGATATGAATATCTCCAGCTACCCTGACTGTGTACAAAGAAGTTTGTCTGGGACTTGGATTTGCACAGTGAGGTTTGGTTAGTTTTTTTCCCTTCTCCTTTTCAGCCCTAAGTAGGTTCTTTTTCAAATGCCTGCTCTTTAGGACACAATGTGTCAACCAAGGTCGATTGTTATATGCAGATCTGACAACAGCGTGTCTAAGGAAGAAGGTGATGTGCCTTGTTTTCGAAATACAACCTTTGGCTCCTACTGTTTTTGCATGCCAGGAGATTGATTTGATGTTCCTAGTTACTAATTTTATGTCATGTAAATTGATTAGTATTAGAATGGTTCATATTGTGGTCAAAAGTGACATTTAAAGGTCTCAAATACTAGTCAGAATATTGCTGAAATGGAGCTGGAGTTTATATTTGTTGTACAGGTATGTTTTCATAGTGTGTGCTTTTAAGGAACAGAAGGGGCTGAAATCTTAACTTCTCTTCAAACGAAGCTTATGTCCTTTGTGGCATGTTTAGCTTCTGCATAGCTGAACGTGTGTTCCTAGGGTGAAGAGCTTGTTTTAGCAGCACTGTTGTTAGATGTAATTAGAATGCTTTGTGTAATATGCTTTGGTTGTAATACAAAGAAAACCCTCCAGCTCATTTGAACAACAGTTTTTCTGCAGCTAGATTGGTCTGGTAAATAGTTTTAAAGTGTATGTTTAAATGTATATAGTAAATGTTTTGAGAGCTCTCAGAGGGAGACCCAAAAGGACACCCAGCTGGGTGCTGGGCAGTGCAGCAGTGACGACACTGAAGAGTAGATGCACAGGTTCTGTTTGAGACATGGCATTGTCTTGGATCAGATCTCTGTCTGTAAGTCTTGTTTGGAAAGATGGAAATAGCTATTTCTTTTATAAGGCCTAACTAGATGTTTGTGAAAAGCTTTGAGAAGCTTTTGATTAATGACTGTATGTAATGTGATTATATCACACAGAATAATAGAGGGTAGAAGGAGGAAACATAAGGGTTTGTTCTTTCACAATGCTTCAAGAACTACATTGCCAACCTTTTTCATATGCTGTCTTTACGTTTAAATATAATTTCTTCTGCTGTTTTCCCCTTAGTCTTTATCTCTTCCAGATCAATAACAAAATATGAGAGAAACAAGTCTCTTTTTAAAACAGGAGGACGAAAAAGTCTAAGGTAGGTAGTTTGGGCTAGTTGTTTTGGTTTGTTCGGTTGGTTTTAAAAAAATTTCCTTTTTTTTCAAGACACCAGTAGCTGGTGAAATTGTTTGCAGGCTTTTCAGTATTGGTTACTTAACTTCATACAACTGTGGAACAATACTCTGCCCTTCTAAGTCTAAAACTGAGGGGTTTTGAACCTCAGACACTTATATGTCCTCCCTCCCCCCATTTTTTTCTGACCTTCGTATTATCCCAGTAACCTCTTGGCTGCGGGCTTTTTTAGTTGCTCTTGCATTGAACATGCACCCAGCTCTTTTTGCAACAGGAAGGAAGTTTCTGAGCAGTTAATCTGAGGAGGTGTTTCTGGCAGCTGTGGATGACAGATTTGGAATTTGGTTGGGAACTTGTTGGAGGTGTGATGGAAAGACTTGCTTAGGAGGACCAAGGACACTGCACTCCAGAAGCTGGCCAGAGAAAAGCAGCAGGCTTGGAAATGGCTGCTCCATCATCCATTCCATCCTACAGGGTGGTGCAATTGATTAAAATGGGCCATCCCAAATAAGAGCAGTAGGTGAAATTCTTCCAAAACTCTTGTTTCTAACTTCTTGTATTAAAAAAAAAAAAAAAAAAAAAAGAGAGAACCCAGGAGGTGCAGATAACATGCTGGAGGCATAAGCCAGTGGGGGAAGTTAGAAACTTCTCTACCAAAGTTCTGACTGTGGAGTCGTTACCTTGGCAAGAGTTGTGTCAGAGGAACGTGGTTTGTTAGCTGAATGTAGGTGGCTAGCAAGCACTTAGTCTAATGCTAGCACTTTTTGTTAGTAGTAATGCTGGAAATATAATGAAGAATTGTAATAATGGAGAACCATCACTTTTTATGGGAGCTTGTGTGGGGAACTTTTAGGAAAAACGAGACTCTGCTCTTCAGGAGTGTTATTAGTATATACTAATATATGCTGATGAAACAAAGCAACAAGTGTATGAATCTCTTGGAACAAAGAAAACCCCCCAAAACCAAACCCTTCAGCTTCTTCCTTAGCGCATTAGAGTTGTCTAAGTGAAATGCGTTTTTTTTTTGGTTGTAAAACGTTCAGCTCTGTTACAGTGGCACAGGTTCATAGACGTTCTCAAAGGGTGTTTGGATAAAGGTTGAAATCCTGTGATCTAAACATGAATTGCTGGTAACATAGAGGCTGATAGGCAGTTATAGATGGTATTTTGGTGATGTGATTTAGTTAAGAAAAATCTAAATTACAGGGTTAGACTTACGTCTATGAAAATGTTTCATTGGCATTTGTTGTTTTTTCTGTACTGTTTCTTCAGAGCACTTAAAATTGTTAAAAAAGTAATTTAGCATGGATGAGACACCATTTAGCTGCAAGAGATACCATTATGCTTTTTTCCCCCAAAGATAAGACTCCATTTTTTATGTATATGGAAATACTTTTGCAGATCTTTATAGTATGAAAGACACCTTTCTGATTGTTTGGAATATATAAATTGCAATACATAGAATGTGCAATGAACATTTCTCTTACCAAGGGAAAAAAAAGGTGAAACAAGAATTTTCAAGTGACTGCAAAAAATTAAATGGTAAATGCAACAAAAAGGAGATTGAGGAACGCAGCGGTAAACTAGACTGTAAAGGTGTGGCTTGAACTGTTGTAAAGCAAGCTTTGTTTGGAATGTCTCTTTCAGATTGTGACAAGAGGGCAACAGCAACAACAGGGTTATTTTTCTCTTTAATGAGCTACAAACCTTCCTTAAAACTTGTCCATTATATTAGTAATGGAGTGCCAAGACCTGCTTTTTCTTCTGTATTATCATTCCTATTGCCTGCATGGTTAAAGGGTTAAGAGGGTATATTTCTTTCACTTGTAGGTGAAATTCAAGGGTAGATTCACATTTTGATCCATTTAAAATGTATTCTGTGTTGCAGTAGGACGTAGGACTAGTTTGTCTTGAAATGATCAGTACATTCATCTGGGATGGACACTTTCTATTCCTGCTGGAACTGAAATGCAGAGATCTCTTTGCTGTGAAAATATGTAAGCCTGCTATAATAAGGAAATCTCCTTCAGTGGCAGGACAATGTACAATAATTACAGAAAACAAAAGGTGTATTAATTCTTGATGAAAGATCTGGCTGATTATGTTGAAATTGTTTAATACAGAGACCAACAGCAATTACCAGCTCACATTTCAAGTTGCTGTACAGTTGTCAGTGCCAAAGTTCAGAGACTGGTGGCCAAGAGACAATTGGAAGTTTATCACTTAGTTTCACTGGATTATCTTTCTGCCTTCTTCCTGACTCTTGCTAGTTTTTAAACTGTAACAGGAATAAATTATGTGAAATTAAAATACTGTAGCAGCCTGTTCATTTACATTGTAGTTCTTGGCTTTCTTGCTCCATGTTTTTTTCCTTTTCTGGGAAACAAACAAAGGAAAAAAGTCATATAAGCTTTGTTTAGCTAGCTGACAGAGATACAGTGCTGTAATTTCAATGCTGACTTTTGTCAGTTAACATATTCAACACTGCTTAAATCTAACTGCTGTTAGCATACCAAAGTGATTGTGTACCACACTGAAAACAGGTGATTTGCAGCTATTTTTGGGTGGGCAAGTCCAGGTTAGGCAGAAGTAAGACAACGGTCAGAAAATACAATATCATATGAAAAATTATTAACAGTCTTAGCAACTCAGCAGTGAAATCTGTTTTGGAATATTTGCACTTTTCCCCTTTCATGAAGTTCAACATAAGCAACATATTTGATAAAACGGTAGCAGAAAATGAACTTTGTATTTTAGCTGCTTGATACACAACCGTAAACGTCAGTTTGGGCAGTAGTGGTCAATGCTATATGGCCAGGGAACAAAAGCAGCGAGATGCAACAGATGGTGTAACACTTCTTGTCTAATGATGAGAAATAGTCGGATTTTAAATGGAATTGTTTATACTGAGAGATGTGCTTCCTTGCAAACTTGAGTTGTTTCATAGGCCAAAATTCATGTCTACCAAAATCTACCAGACGGGCTTTTAAAAAAATGAAATATTTGTTACATGTTAACAGGGAAAGATTAGATCATCCTCATGAGCAACATGGATAGTATTGATATAATTTTAATGTGTCAGTTTTCCTCTTCACTGTTAGAAACTTCTTGGAGCCCATTTGGAAAATTTGTTACTTCTTTTTATTTGGTCTTGTAGTCTTTTGCCACATTTTGAAATGAAAAGGTATTATTAATTTTATCTTCTTTTAAAATGCACGTCTCTTTTTATTGAACTCCAAGCTAGTCATCTGAGGCTACTATCAGAACAAAAGCCTGAGACTCAGAGTCTGGAAAATATTGTGTTGAAATATATTGTGATGAAAATAACTCAGAAACTTTCTGATTTTTAAAGATGATTTAAAAAAAAAAAAACAAACCAGCAACTCTGAGAGTTGGGCTTGTACAGTTTTAGCTTTCTGCTTTGCAAACCATTGCTGCTTGCTTTTTGGTAAATTCTTCTTTGAACCCCTGCATGTGTAAGCACTGTATATGTTGGTCCCCTTTTCCTTTGTGTGTTATGTGCTTTTTGGAGTCAGTGAGGTTTACTTGCTAGGTGGTATCTGAGAAGCCAGTATTTATCTGTTTGCTATCAAACTCCATTATGAGGGAATTAGAAAACCCTGCCATGACAACTACTCCCGTATCTCATCTTTCTCATGATGTTAGCCTGTGTCTGACGACTCTGTGCCGGTCAGCTGGGTCTGGTACAAAGATAACCCAGAAAGATGGGGTGGAGGGGAGATAAGTTGTCTGTCAGGTTATGGCTTGTGGCAATAGCCAACTGTTGGGTAATGTGGCTGTGATTAATCTGACTTCATCTGTTTGGGGGCAGGTGTGTGTATTTAACTGACGAGATTTCATTCAGATTGTTTTTTTAAATGTCTTCTCCAAAAAAGGGTGGTAGAAAGGAGTGCTGAAGCATTGAGAGGAGGGAATTACAGCTCTGTTGCAACAGGTGCTTGAAAACTCAGGCGTCTGGCGTTATCTTTATTTTTTTTCAGTTGTTATGTTTAACAACTGGCTAAATATTGCTAGATCTTGCTAGTGTGTATATATATATATATAGATATAAATATGTAAAGAATGTGCAGTAACTTTAAGGAAATGCCACCTACCTTCATGGCACTGGGGCCAGTGGAGTATTTTGCATAACTGAGGTGCAGCAGTACAACTCTTTCACCAGGACTTTCAGTGCTTATCACTTGGCCAGATGACTGCCAGATGGGTGTGGTTTTTGTGTGTCTTATTTGCAGGCAGTAGTGCCTTAGAGAGGGGACTGTGTGTGAGATGGCAACAGGTAGAGGGAAGTCTTTGTAGAGATGAAATGTAAATATTTGGAGTTCAAAGGATGACTTTTTAAAAGTGTAGGCTGATCTGTTATTTTCCCAAACTGTAACCTCTCTTTCTCTGGTTAAATGGAATTAGCAATCAGTGTTTATGGGGATAAGCTCAAAACATGGAAGTTTTATATAGTTCTTTTTAAATGTTATTTTCTGATGCTTATCTTAAACTGTTAAAAGCACACAGTCTTTCCAATTTTTTTCATGTAAGTCTCTTAAAAATGCATTCTCCTATTCTGTCAAAGTTTGTGTGTAAACAGTTCCAGTGTGTAGTAAAAAGCCTGAAAGACAAATAGTACAGCTGCTACTAATAGTAGAAGGAAGAAAATGTGCTTTATAATTCTTGCATACATTTAAAAATTGATTCACTGGGATTTTTCACTAATTAATCTTATAAAATAATTTGGCCCTTGGGATAACTTTAGGAGGTTGTAAATACTCAGAGTATTGGAATTTGAAAAGAGCATGTTTCATGTGTTTGCAGAATGAATACATTAAATGTTCTTCTGAGAGCTGATTTTTCGCATCATAAATGGTGGTCATAATCAATATTTTGCCTTTCACAGGTACTCTGCTGGACCCTTTTTGGGGAAACTTCCCCACACCTCAGTTGGAATAATGGAATTGAATTGAGAGAGTCTTGCTGAGGAATTGTATACCAATTGTTGGGAAGGAAATTTTTTCTCCTTTTTTGTCTTTCTAAGAAAAAAATACAGTTCTGTTAATTGGCTGGATGATGAAAGACTCTCTCTTGTTTTATTGAAAAAAAAAAAGCTCAATTTTTGAGTAGTAGGACAGAGTCTGATTAGAAGATGTGTTGTAACTGATTAAAGGTGAGATATTTGCATATAAAAAAAACCTTAGCAACATCTGTTTTGCTAGGGAGTTTGTTTACAAGGAGCCCGTGCCATTCCAGTGCGAGGCTTCCCAATAACAAAGCGGAAATCATCTGAATTTTTTCTGTATTTCTTGTTCCTGTTCTTTTTCAAACTTCATGTCTAGAAATAGGCACTGTCACTTCTGAGGGCTGCTGGATGTGTTGAATGTGTTGCAGTCCTGCTGCATCTTTTCAGGGGAGGCATTAGCTTTGAAAGAATTCATCTTCAGGTGACATACTGAGTTGCATGGCATTTGATCTCATGGTGGCCCTGGACTGAGCTGCCTGTCTCCCTCCCCATTCTCAGTTAATGTTAGATGAAGTCTGGAGACATTAAGAACTTGAATGTTCTGTCTGAATGTTAGCAGCAGGATTTATCGACATTTATCCAGGGGTCATCCTCAAATGGGACATGAGGTAAATGACTGCATCTGGTGTGGAAATTGGGCTCTGAGTTGGAGCTGCAATGGCGCTTAACAGCCAGGGCAGAGGATGGCACTGTCCCGCGTCATGGTCCATTTGGGCACTGCGGCTTGAGGACCACCAGGTCACATGTGCTGAGGTAGCTCTCAGGGATGCCTTGAGTTAGCCCTGGGTAACTTCCTTGCTAACACGGCTCCTGGTGTCATTACAAAGTTGGTTTAGTTTGTTTTTTACCATTGCCAGGCAAGGATGCCTATGGTATTTGGCTTAAGATGGGTAAAACGCACTTCTGAACATGATTGGGCTGGAGGAGTCTTAAAAGCCTGAGGCTGTGAATTTAATCATTTGGAGCAGATTTCCTCTGCTGGTAGGTGAGGTATTTTAAAAGTTGCTTCCAGAAATTGCTTTTGCCTGCCTGTGTTGCTGTGCCTGAGTCTTTTCTGGATCAGGTGTGTGTTACTAGGGAGACAATGAATTCCTTGGTTCTGACTGCAAGAGCTTAAACCGACTGAAACATGGAGATTTGCATACTGCATAATTAAATAACTTTATAGAGTTTGTGCAGATCAGATAGAAACAAGCAATCCAAACAAGGATTGCACAATAGAAGATGAACTTGTACATCCTTAACTATATGGCATCTTTCCCTCTGGCAGAGAGAGCACAGTTTCAATATTAATTGCCCAATGCTTGCAGTATGACAAGTAGTTTAGGTAATTATCTCAGGAACTGGCTTTGTTTTTTCTGCACCTAGTACAAAGTAGGTCCTATTTTTATTTAATTTGCTGTGCACTGTGGTAACAGGAGTATTTAGTAGTGTTTAATTCTTACTATGTGTGCTTTAAAATCACGATCGCAGAGAATTTTCATGTCCTCCGTGGAACGTTTTGATACTCTTTCTCCAGAAATCTAGGTACTGTGTTTCACAAAGACTGAATACTTTTATGCTACGATCTGTTTCACGTAGCTATTGATCCTGAGCATGGTTCACATTACTTAATTGCTCTGTGACTCTTCAGACATAACCCTTGTGCGCTTTGCTGTCTAAATCATCTGGAGGGTGGTAGGGTTTTTTTGTGGAAATCTGTGTGGTATGGGATGTCAAAGCATTCATTTACCACCTGACTGGCTGAAGACAGACTGCATTTTGGCAGCCAGGCATCATAACTTGCTGCATGAGAATTTGTAGCTCACCAGAAGAGAGAATCGTGATGTGCTGTATTTATTCATACACACATCCTTCTCCCAGTGTTTGCCAGTGTGACTACATAATGCATTTCTTGTATTTCATTGACACATTGAGGGGTAGTTGCACACGTCGTTGCCGATGGGTGGATTTGAGTAATAGCCAAGCCTCTCTTGGGAGGGACCTGCAAACTAAGCTGCTCAAAGCTGAAAGCAAATCTTTCCCCTCATTTCAGCTGACACCTGAAAGAAAAAAGATTAACTGGCTCTTCAGCCCCCTTTTGTGGATTTTCAGAAATTGAATGCATGAAGAAAATCCTTCATTGAACCAAAAAACCCATAAAAAGATTCTTCTCAAGTAATGTATCATCCTTGCTCTTTCTGTTCTGTGCCTTAATGGTCAAGGTGAAGGTAGAAATGCCAAGTAGAATGGCCATTTAATGTATTTTGCTCTCATACCCATGGGAACAAAGGTTTATACAGTAACATTAACTTTGTCAAATAAGAGAGTCTTTGATTTTACTAATTCACTTGAGATTTGAAAATAACGGTATTTATTTTTAAAAGGTGAACCAGTGGTATTAATTTGGTGCTCGAAGAAGTGATTTGAAACTTTTAAGACATAAAACATTTTTCTCATGAGCCTTCAGCACAAGAGCCTTTTAAATACAAACATGCTCTAAGTTCAGGCCATAAATGGCTATACCATGGAAAGAGGGAGAGATAATAATTGATGCATGAAATGGAAGGTGAAGTTCTGTGCTGCTCCTTATGGCTAAAAGTATCTACTTTACTATGAGTTTTGTTTAGGATGGCTGTGCCATTCTTTGGATTTATATGAGGACCCCGCATTTCTTATTTCTAGCATCTCTTCACAACAGGTAGATGTATAACGGTAATGGGAATCACAGATGGGGGGAACACTTCCTTTTCAGAGTGTTTTCAAAATCTCCCATGTACCTTTCCACTTCTGAAATTGTAATTATTTCTAAATCTATGACATCTGTCTTGTCTCTCTTCTGGTCTTCTATTCCATCTTGGAGAAAGAATACCATAGTTGTGCTGTTAGGATCCTCTGAACGGATACTCTTGAAAATCTCACATGGCTTTGCTTTCTGTTGTTTTCTTTTTATGAGGCAAAATACTTCTGCCTAGTGGCACAGCCCTCTCTGGCTGTGTTTCCTGTTCTAATCAGTAAAGCTTTGATTCTGGGGAGAGGAGAATATTTCGTTTTCTCTTTATTCTGGGGGAGATATATACGTGTATATACACACACACACACACACATGTATATCTATATCTATCTCAGAAGTAAACAAAAAGCAACATAAAGTAGATACCTTTCCATAAAGTATGCTTCTACCTACCTGGAGATGAGTTATGCTAGTACAGGTTTCATTAATGCAGTGATTGTTTAAAAGGCTGAGTCTTTTTTGGTTTATAAGCAGAATCATAGAATGGTTTGAGTTGAAAGAGACCTTAAAGATCACCTAGTTCCAAACCCCCTGTGCTTGATTTTAAGTGCAAAATGCAAGATACTGATACAGTTTTTGTGTAACAGTGCATGGTCCTTCTTAGTAGTACTGAAGTTTTATTGAGATTTTAGTTGTTTGGAGAAAACTTACACAAGCTGGAATAGGCCCTGTTTCTTTCTGGTACTGGGTGCGGGAGTGGAACTGGTCAGCTCTCTCATTCATCTGCAAGACTTACTTCAGGTTTGAGAGCAACCACATTGAACCACATTGATCTGATCTAAGAGGCAGTGCAGACACTGTCAAAACATCTTTTTCTTCTGGGGTGGGCTGTTCCTATGAATTTGCAGTTTGAATGTAATTTTGTATGGCTTAGAGCTGAAGTGTATGGTCATAGTAAATGTGACACATCAAGGTGAAGAAAGAGTTTTATTCATAGTTGCATCTTGAAATAGTATTGTGATTTGGCACTGGAGTAAAGTACCCATTTTACATAAACCTTTACTGCAGAAGTCATATTTCCAGAATTGTTTTGGCCTTGTTCTGTTTTGCATGCTACAGAATGTATTCATCCTTGGTAATGAAGAATTATAATACAGTGAATGTGGAGAAAATTAATTAGGAATGGTTGCTTTTCTAATTAGTTATGATAGAAATCAGGTGACTTGAGCCTGAATGTAAGAAGTCTCGATTTTCTTTTTGTCTATCATATCTTGATCAACACTTTATATTAAGTAAATTGTATCTAATGTTGGTCTTGCTTTTTGGATGTGTACTGGTGTTGTCTAATGAAGAAACTATCTGTTAGTAAATGCAGTAACTTTAAGATAGGAAAACCCATTGATGTGGTAAAACTTGTAACTAATAGTTGAAGCAATGAACTTAAGACAGTTTTGGTTGATAAAATCTAACTTGCTTTCTTCCAAATGTTGATAGAAGAAAATCAAATGAGTTTACTGGTAGTCTGGCTAGTATAAAGAAAGATTTGGCCTGTTGAAAATATTTTTCTGTCACGTGGACATTTGAAATTGAGTATGTTTAAGATGCTAAAAGAATAATGATGTAAAAGGCCTACTAGTAGTTATTTAGTTGAGTGCTAGGATGAAGTTAATCTGGGTTGCTCAAGACTTTGTCCAGGTGAGTATTGACTGTTTCCAGGAGTGGAGTTTCTAGAGATTCTCTAGGCAGCTTGTAGCTGTGTGTTCCATGTTCCTGTCCAGTCCAGGAAACAAGTTGCTGTATATTCATTTTGGCATTTTGTTTCTGTGTGAGTAACGAAGACTTCTGGATTCTTGGGGTCTGTGAGAACTGAATAGCTCTGGGCCTCTTGTGGTGTTGTTTGTTGGGGATGCAGGTTTGGAAGACCTTTGGATCCACTGGAGTTGTGGAGAAGATAGCTGGGACTGAACCTCAGAATTCATTGGTTTGCTCAGTGCTGGGAATGAAAGTCACACCACATCCTTTTATGTACAAAACAGTGCACAGACGGAAAGACATGATGGAGAACTGAGTAACTGACTTTTGACTGCCTGTGGAATGACTTGTCAAGGTTAAGGATTCCTAGTGCTCTAGCACTCTTTCCACTTCACCTGAAACACTAATTTAATTCTTTACCTCATAATCTCCTTACTTTTGGTAAGTCAAGATGTATGTGATATTTATTATGAAAATATATATGACTTATTATGATATACAAAAATGCAGGCTATATATTCCATTTTATTCATAGTTTCCCAATTTACTGGTCCTCTTTCCCCTTCTACTGTGATGCTTAACATCTGCCTACATCTAGAAACTTTCCTGGATGCTTGTCTCTCTTCTAATGGAAAGAGATGGAGCAGCCAGTCAAAGTAAGACTGCTTATGTCAAAAAGCGTATGCCTAATTATTCACTAAATGTTTCCTCAACTTTGATCTAAGCATACTTATCTGGAAAGAGTCATTGTCCTAAAACTGTGCTACTCCTTGGATGATTGCTCCCAACATTTGGTAATTTAGTAGTTGCAGGAAGGCAGGAATGCCTACTATTTAAAGAAATGAAAAGAAAAAAGAAAATCTGTTTGTCTTGCTTTAGTAGTAGTATACTTCGCTTTACAAAACAGAAGGGGCCCTTGAGCAATATTAAGCTGCTAAGTTTATGTTCTGGGTTGGTGGTCAGAGTGTACTTGAACGCTGCTGGAGACTATGAATGTGGAAAACCGCGGCCTTCAAACTGTGAACTCCAAGTAACTGGCTTCCTTCTTGTGTCCCAGCAAAGTGCTCTATTGAGACCAATTTCAGTGGGCTGTGCTTCTTTCTTTGGGTTGCGCTTTGTTGAGGAATGACTGGACTGGTGGATGTTCCTGCCCAGCAGGGGTTGTGTGTTGGTTAGAAGAAAAGGTCTTGCAGTAAATTGTAGAATCATTCTGCTATTTGACATGTATCCTGTTCTTTGGTTTTTATAATGCTCAGGTTGAAGATTGCCCCAACACAATGCCATTCTTAACCTTAGCCTAATGCTGAAAGTCACATCTGATTCTTCATGTTTCTTGCTATTCTTGTGTGTAAACTGGGACCTTGCAACAGAGGAGAATAGTAAAGACTGTCTAGATTGCAGAGCTGTGTATGACTGTGTCAATGGTAACAGCCAAGAGATATTTCAAGAGAAAGGAAGTTGTTGAGCTGAGGAACAATATTTAATTTGGCAGTAAATTTAATGGTAGTAGTTCTAGGGAGCTATTAGCTGATGTTGTGGGGAAAAATTGTAGTCCAGGAAACATGTGGGGCTCTGAAACTTTGAAACTTAAGTAATGAGAGAGAGCAGATCTCTTCTGTGACCAGATGTGGGTGTCCAAGCCTGGATTCAGACCTTGATTACAAGATGAAAGAACCTGTCTGTCTATAACCAAGAAGATTTAATCATATCATTACCGCATTTCTGGAGCTTGTCTTTTACAAGTGACTGTGGCAAAGCTCTTAGGCACTGTCTTTAATTTGGTATTGCAAAAGTTTTTGTAGCTCACATTCTATGGATTTATTAAGCTTGTAATACTGGGCACTGTGTTCCCATCTATTCATGTATTTTTGGAAGCCAGAGATGTAGACAGTAAATTTAAAGAAGCTTTGCTGGTAATTAAATCTTTAACTGTTAATTGGTCATGTAGTAGGTAAAACTACCTGTTTGATATGATATATTTTTTCATAAAAGCAGGATTTCTGAAATTTAAAACAGTCCTCAGTTTGATTTTTATCCCCATGCCCCCCCCTCCTTCGTAAGAGAGGTTTAGTAATTTTTCAAATGTGGCAGTTCTCAAAACTGTCAATTCTTCCCTCTTTTCAGTGAGTTTCTTATTGTCAAGACTTCTGCAGCCCTTTGTGTTCATGTTGGATACACCACTGAAAAAGAAATGTGCAATTTAGTTTTGTTTCTCCTTAAGAAAATGTGTGTTCTAGTCCGTTTTTTCTAGTCAGTTAAGATGCGCCTTAAAATAAAGGTGTTCTGTTGGATTTCCCATTTTGGCAAAATTTCTTTCTAGGAAATATTCAAAGATCGTCTTATACTGAAGTGCAAATAAAAGGAATTGCATATCAAAATGTTAGATCTCTTCTGAAGGGCTGCCCTGTAATACCCTTGTTACAGAATTCCCATCTCTTGTGGAAACTTACCTTCATACACTTGTATTGCAAAATTTTTTGGCTTGTTTTTGTTATGGATGGACTGTATGCTTGGTCTCCAGACTAATTATTTGTGGGCTAAATGCTCAAACATTTATTTTTGTGCTTGGATTGGGGGCTAGACTGACTTGGTTGTTTACTGACGATTTTGGGAAGTATCCAATTCAAACAGCTAAAACTGTATGGTGTTAAGGTCTTCAAGACCAGACCACAGAAGCTCCATCCTTTTTCTGTAGTATCTCCAATCCCATTTTGTCTTTATACCTTAGAGTAGCTGATTTTAGGTGTTTTTCTAAAAGAGTTCTGTGATTTCTAAGCATTTTGTGTTTCTTTTCAGTGAATGCTGTTGTTTCCTCTGCAGTCTGCCTGTGCATTTTTTTCTCCAGGTGTGTATTCTCTCTTACTAATTGTTACAAGGGATAAAACAATGCAATAGCATAGGCAGGAGTAAGTTTACTTACTGCTCTGTAAGGCCTCTTCAGAGGGATGCAGAAATGGCCACAAGAGAAGGAAATCTACAATAATACAGCAGAATGGTCATAGGGTTGTGACTGTGAGCAAAATAAGGTCACGTGTAGGTTACTCCTAAGTGAAGAAGAGCATGATTTCTGAGAACTGGGGGTAAAACCATGAGTGATACTGGAGCTAAAATCATCCATAGACTGACAGCATGGAAAGAATGTGAAGCAGAAGGCTTCAAACTAGTTAGTGTTAACTTGCCTGCTTTTTGGGTTATCACGGTCCAAATCTATTGAATTATTTCTGTTACCTGTGTTTTTGTAGTTTGATCACTATAATTCTCATGTATATACTGATTTAAGTATTTTGATGTAAAGGATGTTAGAAGGACCACAGCAGTTATCTTTTAATATGTATTTAAATCTCTTTTCTGGGAGAGATCCTTTTAAAAAGGGGAGTGAAATACAGGCACTTAATACTTAGCCATGGGTTTATTTTTGGCCAAAGTTATATTTATTCATCTCTTTGATTTGTTTGCTTTGCTCTCATGGACAGGAAGGGAGTTTGGAATGTACAGTATCTCAAAGAATGGGATGATTCCAGTGACTCATCTATTTACTCTAAAACATACTAAATAGGTTCCATGCTAAGTGGATGGCGTATGACTTCAATGAAATACTGGTTATTTGAGAATCAAGCTCTAAAAATACAAAACCAATATTAGGTCTGTCTGTGTCTTGCATGTTCCACTTCCAGAGTGCACCGGAGGGAACTTCTTCTGGTGCTGTTATTAGGAGCACTCAGCTACCATATCCTATAGCTCCGTCTTGCTACAAAATCTTCTAAGGGTCACATGAGAAAAATGAATATGGCAGTTTCTATTTCTTCATTTCTGTCCAACCACAATTTTGCTTGTGAATCTGAACTCCAACCATAGGGAGTGCCAGGTCCGATTGATGTGACGGACACACCCAGGGTGTATGCTGAGGGAGTATCTGGGGTTTATAACTCCTACTCATGATGTTTCATTAGTTTATCTTAGAATAGAAGAATTATCTCCCAGCTCATCTGTTTGTACCCTTAGCTGCCTTGATCACAGGACTGAAAAGGAAACTGTAGTTATCTTGTACAAATGGAAAGTCTGGAATCAATTACCAGGATAAAATATCCCAAAACAAAAAAGCAAATCCAAACTTCAGAATATTAGCTACAGTGACATTTAGCTGAATCTTGTTTATACAGGGCTGGGTGTAGCTGCCAGCCAGGAGGGAAGAGGGAGAGGTGCAGCTGTGCATACGAAAGCCAGAGCAAATAACTGCCCTGCTGATCTCAGTGAGACTGTGTTAGCCACGCTAGCGGACCAGTACTTGTCTCTGAACATACACCTGGCATCAGCAACAGTTTGGTGTCACTGAAAATGGGCTGTTTATTGATAAATTTCATCTTATTCAAGAAGTTGTTTTCATGCAAAAAAGAGCAGTCCTCATTTGGACTGGTGTAACTAGTGGATTTCCAAGGTCAGCCAGGAGAGATGTGGATGGCAAAGGGATGTTCCTTTGTTGGCTAGCAGTTATAAAAGAACCTATTTTATTGGCAAAACAAGTTAGAAGGTTTTAGCCTGTCATGGAAAACCTACCATAAGCTGTTTTTTAGACAGGGTGTGGTGATGTTTTCCCTGGACTGCACTG
This sequence comes from Oriolus oriolus, assembly GCA_013400235.1. NCBI lineage: Eukaryota > Metazoa > Chordata > Aves > Passeriformes > Corvidae > Oriolus > Oriolus oriolus. The sequence continues at coordinate 196,124 of VXBT01010230.1, read as the reverse complement.
TAAATTTTTCATTTCCAATTTGTTTACTTACTAGTATTTTTTTGCCAAAACCTTATAAGGGGAAAACAAAACAATATGCCTGAGATGTGGGTTTTTTGAATTAGGATTTGGACAGGGTTTTGCGCCAGTGCTTTAAGTGAAGTAGCTGAAATCAGTGTATTGCGTTTCTCGTTGGAAAAAATTGAAAACAGATTATATTGAAAATACACCTTCAAGTCAAAAGAGACTTTGCATTCTTGCTCTAGGTTTAACAGAACAGCATAAAAAATTGAAAAGGTAGGTTTTATGCTCAAAGCGTCTTACAGAATTGGGACATCCTGGGAATATTTTTATTATGTATTATACAGAGTTCATTGGTACTGAGGCAGTGGGTGATTACCTATTCCATCATGTTGGTAATGCAGAAAAAACATCGCAGTGCAGTTGCAGATAAATGCCTTTCTTTTATTCCTCGCACACCTGTTGATGCATCGCTGTTTACCTGAAATAGTTAATTTTGTGAAAGTGACTTTCTTTGTCCTGCAAATACACTTTTGGCTACACCTCTGATACCACTTCTTGTCATGTGTGACTAAATACCATTGTGTTAGTACAATGTAAGTAAAGGTGGAGGAAAGAGGAAGAACTCATGTAGCTAAATTAGCTGATTGATTTCTAGCTATAGAATGGCAGGCTTTTTCCTTAGGTAGTATTTCCTGAGTAGAGTATATGGAAGTCGTTCCAAATTCCTAATATTCAATATTATTGTAATTATTTAGGGCTGACCAAAAGCAAAGATGCTTTCATTTGGCCAAACAGGAAAAAGAACTAATCTGTTTTAAAAATACTTTCTGATTTGTAGTTTAGCAGAAATTTTAATTTTACATTAAGAGTCAGCAGCAAAGCTTAGCTAGAATTGCAAGCCAGAAATAACTAGTACAATGTATTAAGAACGAGTGAGTGTGTTAAAGGTGTGCTCCAGACAACATCCATGACCAGGTTTGCAAAATAAAACTTGATGAGGGTTTTCTCAAGTTGGATATACTTATTGTTGCCTATTGTCTATTGATTTGCAGGTATTTTTTGTGAGGGGGTTGGGATGTGTTTTACACAGTACATACTTAAAAGTTCAGTCTCAAATATGATAATTTTGAGGTCACCTTTAATATTTGCCTGTAATGAATGAATCAACTTGTGCAAGACTAATGCATGAGGAGATGGGATATTGCAAGGATGTGTTCTATTTTGGATATTTTTTTTCTTTTTCCCCAACTTGTTTTAAGATTATGAAGAAATTACCAAAAGTACTTTTTTCCCCTATAAGTTACCTGCTGTGAGGATAAGTTCCCGGTTGTAACAACAAGAAGGCACTTAATCTGTGAGCAGTCCAGTTAACTTCAGCAAGAGTATTCTTGTAAGTAAAATTACTCAAGCATTTGGGGGACTGCTCTTTTTTAAAATTTTGGTTATATTATGTTTTGAAGTAGCAGTAGTAGCATTGTTACCTAAAGTTTCAGCAATGAAAAATTACCTGAATATGTTCTGTGTGAGAAAGCCAGAGTGAGAACTGTTAGCAGCTTGTGTTCTGTTCAGGTTTTGAGACATTGAGACTGTGATGAAGAATTGGCAAGCCTCTTGTGGCACTGGCTTCCCTTGTTGCAAAGCAGGGAGGTTGTGAGGTTATCTGTACCTGAGGCTTTTATTTCATTTTGATCTTGCATAAGCTGAGTGACCAGTTCTTCCAGCCACAAAAGCCAAAACCCTACAAGAACCTTTAATTTATGTTCAGATGTGAATGCTGTGCCGTTCTTGTTGTTTGCCTCTATCAGAGGTTCAGTACAAAGCTTTTCATAGTGCACATTCTTTTCTCACAAGACATGGAAACATTACCTTTTGTAAAAGTCTTTATAAAGTAGGTATTGTTTCTTGGGGTGTATCTGTTATGAGCACTTTCTTAAAAGCAAGAGAACTTATCTATGATTTTGTTGTCTTTAGCCTTACATAGCAAGTGGCTATCTCTGTGTACTGTTTCTCAGCTTCCTCCAGCTGAACCTGCTTTTTTCAGGCTTGTCCTCTTTTCTCTGAGCTCAGAGTACCTCTTAAGGTGACAACATGCAGCAGGTTATGAGTTGGAGGCAAAGAAAGGTCAGACACTTGTTTCAAAGAAAGGTTTTTATGGAAACATTCCAGTGTACCAAAATACTTGGTCTTTAAACTCCAGCAGCCCCCTTGAGACCAGATAAGATTTTCTTCCTTGAGCTTGGTTTGCAGAGTTGTTTCTTTGCACTTTTTGTCTCTTTGTTATATTAAGATATTCCTGCTTGGCTTACGTTGCAATATTCACTTCAGTGGCTTGGCGAGCAGTGGCAAAATCAGCATGTGGTAGGTGGAAAGCTCCAGAAGTGTGGATATCAGTCTTACACAACTGGAAGTAATTTTGGTAAATGCACCCCTTGCCTTCCTGTAGCTGTCTAAACCCGGGGAGAGTGAGAGCCTAGTTTACTTGTATTAGTCAACATAACTAGAATTCCATGTTAAGTTGGTTGTAAGTTTCCTTCTTAACTACAACTGTTTACCAAAGTCCCCAACTATCTCTGCTTAATTAGTAATAATAATTTTGTTCCTTTCTTTATTCAGCTCCTGTGGACATTAATGTATTTGTATGTTTTATGTTCATTTCGGGTCAGCTCTTGAGATCTGACATCAAGCTATGGTTGTGTGCAAAAGCCACTAAATCCAGTGTTTACTGCTATGATTTAGCATTTTGTTGTAGTTCTGGGATTTTTTTGCTTAGCTTGTGGGAGGAAAGACCAAGATCACCAGCTCCTCTAATGCCTTTTTGTTTGGAGTTTGGGGTTAGGAGTATTATCTGTTTTATCTGCACAGCAGAAGGATGCATTTTGAATTAATATGATTTCTACATTTCTGATTAAAGATTAGAATGACACAATCAGCCTGATACCAAAATAATTTTGTGTGATTTAACTTTTTGCTGATATTTAGCCTTTCTCCCTGCTTTGACAGTAATGCCTGTATTAATGCAGATATTTGAGTCAAACTGATTGGATTGCATGAGAATTCAAATAATTATTTCCCTTCTTTCACCTTCCCAAAAGGAAACTATAAATGAGCTGCAGCAGTGTCCTACAATGCCCTTCAGAAATCGGTCACTTTCTGAATGTTTCTATTTTATTTTGTAGGTAAAAAGGAAGATACATTGTGTGTTTTATTTATGTTTGAGGAAATCTGATAAAACTAGAAATGAGCACAGACTTAAGTCAATGTAATGAAAATTTGGTTATATGAAAAAAAATGGAGGTGGGGGAGGGGTGTTGGAGAAAAGCCCTTTTATTTATAAATAATTTCTTTGGATCTCAGAAATAAAATAATGTAGGAAGAAACTTGGCTTTTTCAGTGGTGAACTGGTAGTTGACCAACCTGTAGTTTGAAAGGTGGTGAGAACAGCTCGGCTGGTATAAATGAATTTGTGCGGCAATGGCCGTGTGAAATGGCCATGGGCATAAATGAGAGCTGTGAATGAAATGTCTACAGAATCTCAACTGGAAATAATCCACTATTTCTGGACTGACTTGTCAGCATCTTGTGTATAAATATTTTTATGTGTGGGTTTAGAAATGTAAACAAAAGGTATCTGAATGAAACATCGTTGTTCCAGAACAGTGAAGTTAGATAATGTTCTTCCTGCAAGATGTACTGAGCGCTTCACCTCCAGCAAGAACTGTGACCACAGCTGAGCTGCAACCTTTGTCTTGGCATGAAGGGCAAGCATTCTTCTTGCCAACAGCAAGCAACCAGAAGAGTGTACATGGATCTCCTTGGCAATGTTTATATTTGAGTTTACAGAGCTTGTCTAGTATCTTCTTGTGCTTGGTACAGGTCCTTAACACTAACTTCCTGCATTTCTTGCCCTGAAACCAGAAAAAAGCAAATGCTGTTTCATCGGCAAGCACTGGATATGAAATGTTTGGAAAAAGGTTAGAAGTATAAAGAATGAAATAGGAAAAATGCAAAAATTTGGGGAACAGTTTGTTTTGTGCATGCTATAGCCTTTGCACCTAAAAGAAACCTATTTTTTTTTACTTGATTGCTCTGGATTTGTAACTTCTGTCGCAGTGGTGACATTTTGTATATCTTTTAATGCCCTGTTTCTTAGATGACTTCTTTAAAGTACTTCTCATATTAGTGTGCCCCAAAGTGTCCCTTCTATCTGAATGATGTACAGTCCCTGCCTGTTTCCTTGAGTCCAGTCCTCTGTCCCGGCCAGTTGTGCTGGAATAAGATGCCATGAACACCTAACATTGGAGTAACGTAATGCAGGAGTGTGTATTTTGATCCGTGGAACATATTACAGATTTCTGTATCTCTGATACAGTACATCTGCTGCCAAGTTGGCCTTCTGTATCTGTGTTGCTGTTGTAGCTGTGCTCTCAATTCTTTATTTTACAAGGCTTAAAATGTACAGATATTTAGTTCCCTTTGTAAAACCAAGTCACTCTTTAAAAGATGTAACTTGCTGTCTCTAACTTCAGAACTAAAGATGTCTTCTGTATACTAGGGGGGCGATGTGATGTGACCTGCATGGAAACTTTCTTTTAAGAGCTGTGTATCTTCCCGGGGGAGCCTGCCAGTCGTTTACCTGTTTCATTTGTCCTTTGCTGGTGGAACTGGTGATAGCATACTGTTCAGGAGCAATTTGCAATTCATTGACATAATGCGTATTCTTACTCCACCTTCCTTCTCCCCCTATGCAGTATCAAGTCACTGCATACCATTACAAATTTATGACCTCTTCTGAGCGTAGTAGTCATTTGATAAGATCTGCTTTGGTCTACGGGGAAATTACTGGTATTTCAATCAGTAAGAATGATACCCAGTGAGCAGTATGCTAGTTATCTTGTCTAGGTCACAGACAATTAAAAATCCTTAATAAGCTTTTGATTTCCCGTGTTTTAAAAACATGAATTTATTCCTTAGAGCAAAATGTATTAGGTATTTGCAATTAGTGTGCTGTATATGTGTGACAGCTATACTTACAGTCCAATTTAAAAGTTGCTAAACATGTCACCTATATCATTATTTGGTAGCTTTCTATAGATGTTATTTTTATTTTTGAAGTAATATTAAGCTTAGAAGTTATTTAGAAGTTTCCTTTTAGATATATATTAATATAGTTATTACAAAAATGTACAAAAATATTTAATATTTGGGTGGTTTTAGGAGCTAAATACAATTTAATGTCTATTTTAAAGGCAAAAGGCTTCAGTAGACAGTTTTGTGAGCAGTCATTTTGTGAATGGTCAGCTTATTGCACACTAAGTCTTAGTTCAGAACTTATTACAGTTCCTGGATCTGCTGATTAAAAGACAAAGTACGGGGGGTGGAGGGAATCAGTTGCACTGTCTCAAATCTGAGAAATGCTTATTTTCCCTTCATAACCAGTACTACCACCCCCTTCCTGAATTCTGAAGTAGCAGTGTCTGTATTGAGTGGTGTGGATCACAGTCCTCTTGTTCTGTGTGAGATGAATTTTTGTTGGGCTCTGATTTAATGGTTGGATGTGCTTGATTAGGCCTTGGTGGTGTGATGGCAGAGGATCTTCTTTGAAAACCAGATTGACTTTGGTGGTTTAGGTGACCCTGGACATAAGACAGTAAAGATGCTCAAGAGGAAGAGGCGCTTTGGAAAAAGACATACAGAAATGTAGATGTTTAATATTGTAGCTCCCTGGCCAATTTTAATCCAGTCTGAATTTACTCAGAAAACTGAGGTCCTGTAATTCTGTGCAGTGTCCCATGTAGCCCCTTGCTAGTGTGGGAATTCTGAGAGGCATTCAGCAGACTTGAGTGACAATTGTTTTTTGTGTCAGAGCTAACCTGCCAGAGAAGATGTCAGGTTCCAGCTGAGCTGGCTCTCAGGGATCTCGTTCACCGTGTCATCAGCTGGCAATTCATGACAGAACACGGGAGGGCTCAGAGAGTGGGAAAAGCCAAGACTCCTGCCCTCTGCAGCTCCTGCTTCTTCCAGGAGCAGTGTGGTACTGGGCTGTGGGTTGGCTGCTTTGGGGAGGCCCTGAGGGTGCCGCAGATGCCCAGTGAGTGCCTCTGACCTTCAGTTTGCCTACCTCGTTTATGTCTCTGGAGCGGCGTCATTTTTGTTTCACAAAAGGGTGATAAGGGATGTTTGAAGACTCCAGTAAGGAAGTAACATGTTGAGTATGGATTAGTCCTGGCTTGTAAGATTGAACAATGTCTTCTGTAATCCGTGCAAATCCAGTATGCTAACATAGCTTTTGTGTTTCTGTGGTTAGCCTGGTAAATTTTATGCAAGTCTGACTTGCGACCTGGTTAATAAGTTGAAGACAAAGCGAAAGTTCGGTGAAGAGATGAGGGTGTTTAATCAAAATTGTAGTCTGAGGACAATCAGGAATTCTTAAGTATTTCATTCTCAAACCTGTGAGTCACTGGAAACTGTTTACTCTGTAAGAGTTGTTGAAACTTGCTGTGAATTAAAGGAATGTTTAAATATGACAGAAGTTGAAGGAAGGTTGTATTTTGGGGATTTAGACCCACAGAGGTATAGTATAAGAAAGCAGCTTTGCAGATGTGAGTTCAGGATCAGTATTTCCCAAGTATTTTTAAAATAGAATTATTTGAATGCATTTCAGTTGAGTACTTAGGTTGCTAAAAGGCATTGTCAAATGTTTTTATTAAGGCACCAGCTTCTCTAACCTATGAAAGTTGGTTAATAAACATCCTCTGTTACTATAAACATCCTCTTGACCATCTGCCAACTAAGGCCTGAAAGGAAAGAGGAGGAAGGTAGAACCTTTTACTTGAGCTTGTTTAAGGGCAGATATCCCATTATGTATGTGTTTTACTGAGAAACGAATGGTTTGTGGAAAAAGCCTAACAAAAATACAGCTGCAAAAAAAAAAAATCCATTTCTGAGTCTTGCCGTGTGGTATTTGTGCTTTGAATATAAGTATGCTTAACAAAATATTAACAACTGTAGTTAAAGGTAAATGGTTGGAAATCCTTAGGCTGTATTTCTCAGATATAAAGACAAATTTATAAACTTCTTGAAGTCCACAAAAAATTCTGAAAAAAGTGAGTAGGTTTTAGCCAGTAATTTCTTTAAGGAATGGGTCTGGCATATTGCTGTTCTTCCATTTTTTTCCCCTTTCGTTCCAGATCTATGCACAAGTTTTAGTAAATTAGTGAATGTGAACCAAAATTTGGCTTGATGGAAATTCAAGTGTAAACACAGCACACACATGCTGGTAGAGAATTTCTAAGAGGAGGGTTCCTATAATGTTTTCTCAATAGCCAGAGTTTTGTGTTCATTACCATACAGCCAAATTAGTCTTCCATTAAGCTAAACATGTTTTTTCTTGGTGTGAACTGACTTGGAATAGTTTGCCTTGATTTTGTTTAGAGGGTAGGGTCCTCCAAAGGGCCTCACAGTTGTCTCTGGGGTTTCTTCTCCCTGCTAGTACAGGGAGGAAAGGTTTCAGGACTTATGTTGAGTGGTGAGATCATGAATCTGTAGGGGTTTTTTGTTGTTGTAGGCTACCTTTATTTTCAAGGGCTATTTTCTTTTAGTCACATTGACATTATTTACATCTGATGTTCATAAATTACAGCTATTTTTTTTTCCTGAAATGGTCTTTTTGTGTGTGCTCTAATGGTTTTCCTCTTTCCACACAGAGTTAGTTAAGATTTGATTTGCAACATATTGGGATTTATTTTTATAACTTTTTAAACTCAAAATGTGATGTGCTTGGGTGAGAAGAGTGAGTCTGTGGGCATTTGCTGTCCTGGTGGCATGCTTTGGTGAAGGTAGTTTTCCTTTGGAGCCTTGTACAACGTTGATATTCCTGTCCTCTCCTCAGCAAAACTGTCTGCAGCCTGGTGCAGGGATTACAAGGAGCATTCTTTTGGCTAAAAGCAAACACTCCTATCTGGAGAAGTGCACTCAGGTAACAGGTGGGTTTTCTTTTGAGGTTGGTGATAGGAGAGTATTTCATGTGTTGAGTCTAGGTAGGAGGAAGGGCCCTTACTTCAGCTCTGTTAAAACCCAAATATTTCAAAAAGCCAGGGAAGTGTGAGGAATACTTATGATCAAGGTATGTTGGTGTTGAAAGCAACCAAAGACTGTAAATTGAGACTATTGCACTGTAAGGAAAGAAGTGAGTGAGCAGCATGACAGGAGTCCCTTCTCCTCTAGAGTAAGCTTTGTGTTATTACTGACAGCTGTTCTCGGGTATCTTACCAGCTATTTTGGGTGTTCAGTGTGCAACCAATCTGTCGGCAGAGAATGTTTGTAAAATTCTTAAAAATGTGTTTAAAATGTATGCATCTTAGAGTGCTGTATGAACACGGTGATTGCAATCATGTGCTGCATATGGGTTTGTTGTGTGGTGTCCCCCAGTGCCGTGGAGCTGTTTCCTTAGCACTTTGGCTGTGGTGCTTGAGACCCTGGTGATGGTGAAGTCCTTTTAGGCCATCATCTTAACCAAGTATGTGGTGCCCTCTAAACAGTGTAAAAATACATGTCTTTAGTTTTGCAAACATTTCTTTCTCAAGTGTAACCTTTCTGTTTACTAAGCCCAAACTGGAACTGCTAATTATTCTGTACCCAGACACTGAAGTGAGATATGGGATGGTGGATCTCTTTATTTTGGAGCCCAAACATCTTTTGGTTTAAAATGTCAGTAATGCTGTGTTCTCCAAATATTTGAAACTGAGCTGAAAATTGTTCATGTAATTGCTAGATTATAATTTCTGATCTTTCTTTAAATTTTGTTCAGTTTTTTTTAATGTTGTAAATCAAGCAGACAATGTAGAAGGCTGGCTTGGCTGAGCAGGCATCTTCTATTAGAGCTCAGGCAAAAAAAGAAAGTGTATGCCCAGTGGAAGCAGAGTCTGCTGTCATGGGAAGAATACAGAGGAGCTGCTTGCCACTGTAGGGAGAAAATCTGTGTGGCCAAAGCTCAATTGGAGTTGAAACTGGGCTGTTCTGTGGGTGTCTATAAAAAGAGAAGGGTTATAGTAAATGGGGTAGCATCAAGTAGGTGATCGGTCGCTAGTGGGGTTCTGCAGGGCTCCATTTTAGGCCTAGTTCTCTTCAGCATCCTCAAAAATTACTTGGATGTAGGACTCAAAGGCATACTGCGTAAGTTGGCTGATGATGCTGTCGATTCCTTGAAGACAGGGAGGTCCTGCACAGAGACCACGACAAATCACAGGGCTGTGCAATCTCCAAATGGATGAAGTTTCAACAAAGACAATGCTGGATTCTGCACCCAGGATGGGACAACCCTGGATGTACAAACAGACTGGGGAACGAGAGGCTGGAGAGCAGCACTGCGGAAAGGGACCTGGGGGTCCTGGTCTGTGGCAAGTTGAACATCAGTCAGCAGTGCCCTGGCAGCCAGGAGGGCCAACACCACCCTGGGGTGCATCAGCGACAGCATCGCCAGCTGGGCAAGGGAGGGGATTGTCCTGCTCTGCTCTGCACTGTGGCGGCCTCACCTCGAGTGCTGGGGGCAGTTTTGGGCACCACAGTATAAAAAACATACAAAGCTATTAGAGAGTGTCCAAAGGAAGGCTACAGAGATGGAAGGTCTAGAAGGAAAGCCACATAAGAAGCAGCTGGAGTCAGCTGGCTTGTTAGGCCTGGAGGAGACTGAGGAGAGACCTCATTGCAGGCTATAACTTCCTCAGGAGCGGTACTGAGCTCTTCTCTCTAATGACCAGTAACAAGATCTAAGGGAATGGCGTGAAGCTATGTTAGGGGAGATTTAGGTTGGATACTAAGAAAAGGTTCTTTGCCCAGAGAGGGTGGTTGAGTACTGGAACAGGCTCAACTGGAACAGGGAAGTGGTCACAGCACCATCCTGACAGAGTTCAAGAAGCATTTGGACAATGCTCTCAGGCATGGGGTGTGACTCTTGGGGTGTCTTATGCAGGGCCAGGAGTTGGACTTCAATGGTCCTTGTATGTCCTGTGTATCCTGCCACAGCTCAGGGGATGGTCCATTAACAGAGTGCTCTGGTCTGGGCTTGATTTATCATCTCCAGTCTATGGGACATTAGGGCAGCAGAAGTGCATCTTCAATTCCCTTTACATCAGTCACCTGCTAAATTTTTTTCAAATGTTTCTGCTGAATCTCTTGGAATAAGAGTTAAAAGTGCATCCAAGCCTAATTTTGGAGTATATTAACAGATTTTAAGTATGCTTTTACCTGATAAAATTGGTATCTCAGCTAAAGTTCAGGGTTTTTTTTCCTCAAAGTGATGAATAGTAGTGTGAGGTAACTAGTAAAGCCAGTAGGATGAGGTTTTTCATTAGTGTGTCTTGGAGCTCAGCCCTCTCTTGGCAATTGCTGTTTTAGCAGTACTGGATGGGATCTGAATTTTCCTAGCAAAATAGAGAACTTTTTGCCTGGGAAGTTCAGGGTGTAGGGGGCAGCTACACCAGCCTGGCACAAGCCCATGTAGCCCCTGGAAGGGTAGATGGTGGCCCAGCCTGGCTATTCCTTCCTACCTTCTGTACTTAGATGTGTGCAGCTGCAGGGTGGGCTCAGTTGAGGGGTCAATCCTGCTGGAAGCCAACACTCCCAAAGAAAGGGGAAGAGAGCTCGGCCCCTCTCCTGCCAGCAGCATGTACACGCTTTATAATGGGTTTGACTGCCCCTGTATGGCCTTAATAGGATGTTACTGGGATCAGCTGACACTTATGGTATGTCTGGGTTTTTTTATAAGCAGGATTTGTTAAAACTGTGGTTGTGCCCCACGTTCTTGATCTAGATTGTTTCAAATCCCTGTAAAGCATTACTAAGGTTTTCTTTCCCATGCTTTTCCTAAGCCCTCATTGTGCATTTGTAGTAATGATGCCGTCAAATTGTTAAGAGTGGATAAAATAATTTAAGACTTGCCATAGGCTCTTTGTAGACACTGTCAGTGACATCATATAACCCTATGGCTTTTCATAGTGGGTCTCCAAATGTATAGGGAAAACAAAATGGTGTTAGGTAATCTAAATGGCCACAGAGCATCTGAGATGGTCTTTTCTACGTTTTCCTGTTTGTAAAAGAGTTTGAAGCTTTGTCTGTGTGCTCTCTTGCAATGGAAAAAATTTTAAGTAAAGCTTGTTGGATTTTACTTCAGGCATCCAGGAAAGCTTTTTTTAGATAAGAATGATGCAGACAGTATTTCAGAATGATTCCTTGACTTCAGGTTTGTTATTATTTAGTGTAAGAGAATAACTTTTTTTTTACTGGAGACATTGCTTTATTGACGTATTTGAAGGAATGTCCTGTGGAGTCCATAACTTGTACCTAATAGCATTGATATCTAACTGTCCTGTTACTGTAGCTCACTGAGTTGTGCAACTTTTCAGCTGTTGGATATGGATGGACAAATACTTTTATGAAAAACTAAAGGAAAACATGTTAATTTTTTCCCCTCAAGATTTATAGCCACTATTCATTTTCACATTCAGCTGGTGGAATATAAACCTTTGCTGGCATGCTTATTTGGATGAACCTCTCAGGTTCTTCTCAAAGCCTTTATTTAGGAGAGTATTTATGTTCTGCACTAAAGGATATAGGGAAGCAGATGAAGAATTGCTATGTTCCTGTGGATTCTTGACTGTGGTGGATTATGACTCAAATGGACTAAAGCAGAAGATGCTATTTGGATTGTGAAGTTACTGAAAAAGAAATGTTCATTTGCAGTATGTATGGTTTTTACGCTTGTCTTACTAATTCTCCTTTTACATTTGAAATTTTTAGCCTGGATTAAGGTTAGAGTTTTCTCTTTAATGGAAATCTCTGACACCAACAGAGTGTATTGGATAAAGAACTGGATGTGGATAGTGGGTGCTTCTGGCTGGGTGAGATGAGTTCTTCTGTGGCTGAGCTGAAAACAACATGACTGTCTTCTGGAGGAGTGCAGCTGCTGGTGGAGGTGTTTGCACCTCCTCCTCTGTGGTTCTGTGGCTTGGAAAATAAAACACAGACTCCCTTATTGCCAATGTAGTGTTCTTCACACACCCTTTTTTAGTTTTGTTCTTTAACATCTGTAGCTTCTGCAACTCCTGTAATTTTTGGTCAGTTACACTGGCCTGGTACTGGAGGTCTGCAGTTTATAACAGTGGAGAACCTTTCCTTGTAGAGTATCATTTTGTAAAGTAAAAATAAGCTGCTTTCTACATCTAAATAAACAAAACTTCTATTGTCATTATATTAAGTCAAACATATATAGTCATTATATTAAGTCACTCTTCTGCCCTTGTATTTCTAGGTTATGTTTTTTCCCAGCACGAATGAATAATTACTGAAGTGTAGAATCTCAGGTTGTGGTCATGTGGAAGTATTTCATGTACTTCATTAAGTATGGATAGCCTTACTGTTCTGTTTCTTCATAATCTAATTTCTCATATAAATAATTTTCTTAGTTCGTTTCCTAGAATTGCAGTTTCATTAGAAACAAGGGTGTTCTAGTATTCCTCTTATGATAAAATCATGAGTTGTTCAGCAGTGTATGTTTCTCTCTATCCAAAGGTTTTAGTTACAAAGTGTTTTGACTGCAGCATTTGTAGATAAACAGATATGCTATTTTAGGCCCCTTCTAGTCCAAAAATACAGCAAAAGACCCCTGACTTCCTTGTATCTCCATCTCCTAACTTGGGTTCAGTGTTGTGTCTTATAGTTATTCATTTGGCTTCAGACCACGGTACTTTTAAAGGTTACGGATCTAGTGTCTGGGTCAGTGTCGGTATATTCCACTGACACTGACTGGGTAATTTTTCTGGCCTTGAGTTGAACAGTTGAAGCTGGGAATGATCTTTCATACGTCCATAATAGTTAGCTGTAATAATAGTCTGGATTCACAAGGTACTTTCTTATATTTCTCTTTTGGTTTGGGTTTATTAAAAGTATTATGCTCAGAATGTTCTGCAGTTCTCTTCCCTTTCTTCCCATGGATAAATGAGCTCTGAGTTCTCAGAATGTAACATCTCCTTTCATTAATGAAATGGCAGCAGCTTTGAAATGGACAAGAATCAAGGTAGATTCCAAAACCTGTCTGTTCAGATAAAAATCTGGCATTGAAGAGTCTGCTGCTGTTCATGGCTGGGCATGTAGTTAGAGAGAAATTATGTTAGCACTGAGTTTTCTTTTTTTTATGTGCAATTTTACTAATATTCTGTAGCTGGTTCTGCTGCAATTCAAATATTTTCTCATTTGAAACTGAGTATGAAATCTAATTTGTTTTTCCTTCACCCTTTCTCCTTGGAGATCTATGAAATTATCCTCTGCTTTAGATTCAAGCTCTTCATGGAAATTAATAGTTCTGACCCCCTGTGAGGTAAATATTGTTTTCATTAATAGGAAAATTGCAAAGCAGACAAGTAAAATTGCTTGTTTGAATTATGCAGAGCTTGAGATGTGGTCAAATTGCTAGACTGCCTGTTTTCAATAAATTCTTTACAAAACTTTTTTAATGTAAGCTGTAATAATATTGATACTATCTAAGCAGACGGAAGAATACTTTTGTTTCCTGAAGTGCTGTGTGACCAAGAGGACAACTATGAAATACTGTATATCTTGAAATGTGGATAAATGAGCTGTCTACTGAGAAGAGTACAAAACAGTTCGCAATTTTCCTTGAGAAAGAAACAAAAGAATCTTTTAAAATTTTATCTTAATCTGGCAAAAAGTATGAAGGTCCTTGAACAGGCAGAGAAACTGCCACTCTAATGGAAATGACTAGGTCTGCCAAGTGAATCAAATGGGGATGGAGATGTAAGGTGCTTATCTCTTACAAACTAACAGATTATCAGTTTCTGTGAAATGCAGGAGAGAATATCTTGAATATCTGCCTTTTGGCTTTTTCAGTAGGATGGAAATAATGAGTTCTGCTTTACCTCAAAGGCCCTGTAGATGAAATTTTTTGTTTTCCTTGAATGGATGCTTGTAACATAGCAGAGCAGAAGTTTAGTTACATATGCAAAAAGCTTTCTAGCGAAAGAACTGTTTTGTTATTTTAGTTGAATTTTCAATTAGGGATAGAAGATATAATTTGTGGAGTGTGAAACTTAGAGATTACTAGGATTTTCAGTTTGACACAGTTTCAAAGCTTTTGAAAACAATAAATTCTCCTTAACAGTGGAATTTTTCATATTATCTTGGATATCTTGAAACAATAGTATGTAGTTAATACCTCTTTTAGTGAATTTTACTGGCAGTAAGCATCTGTACAACTTTTTACTGTGAAGCTTCCTTCTGTAGCAGGTGTATGTTTCTGGTGTGCTGTGAAGGGTACTGGAGGCTTATGGAAGTGATGCTCACAGCATGAATGCACTTAACCGGAATCTACATTTGGATATTCCTGGCTGAAATGCGTTTTGTAGTAAAGGGTCAAGTACTGGAGCTTCTCCAATATTGCAGTATGTTGTGGAAGATGGGGCAAATGTGGTTTCACGTGTTGTTCGGTGACGCGTGTTCAGTAACGGCACTTCATGGCTTTTACTTTGTTCACTGTTAGGCAATTCTTTGCCTTCTTGTTTTGGACACCTAATTTGTGTAGCTGATGTTGTTGCTTAAAATTTGTGTATTACCAGTTTATCAAAGTGTTGCTGAAAAGCCTTTATATGAAGAGAAGTCGTTACTGGCCTTTGCCATGGGTGCTAGAAGCTGGAGACAAATATTTTTGATCAACACTTGGCTGCTGGATGACCCTGGCAACTCATTGTCCTTCTCTTGGCTTGATTTCCCTTTCTTTACATTTTATTTAATGATATGTACCTTATCTGCTAGGCACTTTGAACACTTACCAGCCTGTGAAAGCATCCTAACAGCAGCATATTCTCTATGGTGCTTCTGTTGTTTTTATTGACGAACAGCTTCAAAATTCCAAAGTTGGTTGAGACACCAGCTCAGTCTTTTAACAGCAGTCAAATGGATTAAAGTTACATGGGGGAAGGGATGGGAAAGCAGGATGAAAGAGCAGTGAGTTTTCTAATTGTGAATGTGCAAATTCTGTGCTGAATTTGCCTTTTCTAAATGTTTCTCCAGTATTTTCTGCCGTAGACAGATTATTAGTTCTTCCTTTGACAGCAGTAACTCATTCTACAGTGTAAAATCCTGTCCTTCTTTCATAGCCTAGCTGTGACAGCTAGACTGAAAAGTAATAGAATGACTTTTATGGAGAGAAAACCTAACTTTTAAAGAAATAATATTAGTATGAAGGATGGGTCATTACCTAATGTGAGGGGGGAAAAGTGGACTCTTTGTGATGAAGAAAACCATCAACAAATACAAGCGGATGAATTTGCAATCCTTGCATTAAGGTGCTTACTGTTATCAGGAATAACTCCAAAGTTCACATTTTTATGGTTGTGCTCTGTAAACTCGATGTTTGACTTCTTCAGTTAGTCCAAGTCTGGATGAAAGCATTAATTCATAGACAAGGAGCTCTTTCAATTTGGCAGCATCCTCTTTGTGTAGGTATTTTACTTGTAGAATGTGCAGTTAGTAAAAGTAAACATAAAGCTATTTGTATGCTATTACAGTCACACTGTAGAAAAACTAGAGGCTAGAAAAACTGGCCTCAGCATGGAAGTGTGTAAGCCTGTGAACGTCACAGGAAGCCTTTTCCCATTAAATTAATCTAAATGAAATTTTGTTTCACTACCACTTTTGAGAAAAGTGTTAAGAATTCCAGTAATTGACTTCTGTTGACATGGCAGCAGAGTAGTTAATGAATTTAATGCAATGGTTCTAATTTTGATTGATACTGTGTAATTATGATGTCAAAGGTATTTAACTTTGTATCAGGCTGTAAATCTGCATCAGACTTACAGTCTACAGTTGAGAGAAAAAATACATAAAACGGGAAAACCCAGACACTCCCCCAACCTGAACTATTTTACAAAAGAGTATGAGAAAGTAAAAATGTTTCACTAGTTCAGCCTACTTTCTTGTCAGTAGCATATCTCTGAGAAACTCCTGAACATCTTAGTGTCTGAAAAGCAAAAAGTGAATCTTCTCTCTGAATTTTGATGTCAGCAGCAGCAGAGTATCCTCTGACAGCCCTCTGTGCTCTTCTAGCTTTTTTCTTTCCCAGTATCTTTAGTCTGACTGGAGGTCTTAAAGCCTGAAGGTAGAAGACAGCCTTGCAAACTACCTTGAGCTGCTCTGTTCTCACTAAGAAGAAATAAAACTTCATTTTTTACCTAAAAGTGAAATTTATGGAGAATACAAGAGATCTGATTATTCTGGCCGTGCCTCTTGAAGCAAATGTTCTTTATCTTGACAAGCCAAGCATGAAGGGATACGCATTCTGAGGATGTAAATTCTGTGTGTGAATCATTTTTTGTGTAATATTTTCATGTATTTTTGGTTTATTAGAATTACATGTTAATTAGTATTGAGAGAGGTTTTATTAATGTCAGAAATAGTACTTCACTGTTCACCAAGGTGAAAGTCAAAATGGCTATGATTTCAAAGGTTAGTAGTCATCTATACACCTTATTGTATTATAAACAGCTCCTCATTTTCTAGAATAAGGTATTTCAATTCTTAGAACTTCTTATAGACCACTGTTTTTTGTACTTGTTTCTGCATCATCCTATTTCTCTTTTTGTTTCTGTGTTTTTCAACATTTCATATTCAGTGTTTCAGATCCTCCTTTTTCAGGAGGTTCTCCTGCTGGTGAGTTTCGTAGCTCCTGTTGGTACTTCATCCCTACCTGTCTTTCTGATCCAGAAGAATTTGTGCTTCAGTGAGCTTCAGGAGCATTTTATAAGTAATTTTAAGGACTTAGTTATGACTCTTCCGAATGTGCTGCTTTTGTTTACCTTATAGTTTAGGGTAGGTCAGGCTTAGTGCTTTTCAAAATCCTGTCTCACCTGTGTTTCTGACGTGTATGAGTAATAGCCATTAGTCCTTAACAATCATATAGCTGGAAAGTTGTAGAAGAATTGAGTTTACATTGTAGTAATGCTACTTATCAGTTTCTGTCATTCAGTATCCTCAGTGACAGCGTGTTTGGTTGGAGATGAAACTTAGGACCCTGTGAAAGCTTTGGTTGCAGATGGCTTCTCAGGAGTGCTGCTCTGTGGGCTGTACTCTGTTGTGGCAGTGTTCTGTGGGTGCAGGAATTCCATCATCTGCTAGGCACAGGGCTTTGAAGTTACCAGCCCAAACACTCAGGGGGATTAGGTGCTGAAGTCCTGTCTGGTGACACCTGTGACTGGTGTTTGCAAAATAGGTTGTAGGCTGGTGTCCAGTGCCGTGGGAGAAGCAGCATCTTTTCCCTGCAATGAATCATCTCATGTTTAATAAAGTTCACTGGTGAAACTTGTCCTGGCTGTCTTCATTCCCCTGGTAGTAATTGTGGTAATAATCAGCCAATGCACATGTGTCAAAAGCCATTTTTTTTAATTCTGAAGGGAAAGACAGAGCTATTAAAAATATTTTCATAGGTTTATGATGGCACAAGAACGCTTTATGTAGGGTTCTTTATTTAGAAATTATAATGCAAATAGGTGATGCCTTCCTAAGGTAAACAGAGAAGGATATTCTCCACTGATGCTTGTTCCTTCTTTCTTTTGAAAATCTGGGTTCATTAATAGGACATCCTAAAAGGCCTGCTTACTTCTCTTGGGAGATTAAGGGACTGAAGGCTATGTAAGGTAGGGAGGAAAGTGTTTTTTTTGTAAGTCTCTATGAGAAAGATATGTCTGAACATCTTGTGGTTATTTTTTCAGCAGTCTTGAATACTGTTAGATTCCACTGAGATTAAATGCTAGTTATTCTAAGTGTTTTCAGACAGCACTCTCTCTCCTTATTTTTTTGAACAAACTTTGTCTACAATTTCAATACTTCCTAATTTTATTAATTAAATAAGGCTTTTAAAGCTTTGAACTGCTGTTCTGCAGGTAGCTTGCTGTTTTGTGAGAACAGCTTTTGCAGGTTGTGGCAGAGAACTGGGGGAAGTGAAGCATTCCTTGGCTAGGTGGCAGATTCTGAGATCAGAGGGATGAATCTGCAAGGATTCCTCATCTCGCTTGTAGTACTGCGTATTGATAGCTAGAACATAGCAAACAACCCCTGAATTGTCTTCAAGTAACACGTTTTGATTCTTTCCAGGGTGATGTCAAAAAATAGCCTTTTTCAGTAGAACCAAATTCTTTCTTCCCTCCCTCCTTACATACGCCTACACTGATGTTTTTTCAGCTCTACAAGTGTGTGTTTTCTCACTCTCACTGCTGTGTAGGCGGCCTTCCCAATCACAATTGAGCTTCACAGGCAATCTTTAAAAAAAAAAAAAATCATCTCTACATAGCAGGTCTATAATTTAACACCAAAGGAAATGGAGAGTTCTGGGTTAGAATTGTGATGCGTCTTAGTAATGCTTGAATTGGCAAAGAATTTCACCCTAAAAAAAAAGGAAATTACTTTCTGGACCAGAAGGCCACTACCTGTGGAAATTATTTTTTTACATTCTACCCAAATGATTTGCCAAAATGTCAGTAGCAATCACAAACAAATAGACTTTAAATCCTACACTTGCTTCATTAGGCTAAGTTATAATTGAGCTTTTCAATCCCAGAATTAGAATGTGATTCTAATGAAAAAGACCAACTCCGTTTGTTGACAATATGAAAGTTAAAATGCAGTTTTTCTGGGACTGTTGCCTTATTTTAAACATGATTTTAGTTTTCTCTGCCTTTTAGAAACTGCTTTTGCTGCACTGCATGATTATTTTTGGTGTACTGCAGCTCTTTTGTTGATGCTTCTCATTTTTCCAAGGTCTTAATTTCGCACAATATTTTGTAAATAAACCTAAACTTAACTTGCAATTAAAAAAACCCCCTCAGCTCTATTTTTAATTGCTCAAAAGAAGACAGCAATAATTATTTTCTTGAGCTCTGTTGATAACACTATTTGGCATTTCTTAAAGAATTGTTGTTAATGCTACTGTTCTTGCCACCAGATAGGTATTCCAAGTTTGTTCAACTCTGTAAAGAAATACTTTTGGGAGGGTAGCAATGGGTGACTTAAAATTTGCTTATCAACCTATCAAATTTCAGCAACAATTATTACCCATAGCCCTTGTACCGTGGTTTTATGTGCAGTTTGTGCTGCCATCGCAGTTGAAAGGAACCATCCTTGTCTGCTTATCCTGTCTGCCTCACGTCAGCACAAGTGGTCATGTGAAGCTGTGCAGTGAACTGGATTGGGGAAAACCAGGCTGGGGAATAATCTAGATCTTCTTCTTTAGTCTCTTTACTTAGAGTTGGACTTGAATTTCTCATTGATATGATTCACTGTACATCTCCTCTAACACGTGAGCTTGGTGGGAGTAGAGTAGGACAAAAATTCATTGGCAGCATGTGCTCTGCCTCCAGCTTGTGCCTCTGCGGAGTTCTCGGGACTGCAGCATAAATCTCCATGGTTACATCTGTTTGCCCGGTCTAATTTTAGAGGACTCCTATCATCTAGAGATGCCAGCCTTTTGTAGCAATAGACAGAGGTCAGATGTTAAGGGTAATTCTGAAACAATGCAGATTATATTACAGGACCTGGTGAATAGGAAGGACCAGCTTTGAAACCTTTTTTTTTTCATGCTACGCTTGGAGACTTCTTAGGGTACTGCAGCTGGTGACTTAGATAGAAACTCCTGCTCTCCCTTGTGTTTGACATGTGTTACAGACTATGTTGAGCAGTGATGAAAAAAAGTGGGCCACAGCACTGCTATATGTCCCCTTTCTTTCAGGCGTTGCCAAATGTGTGTTTAATCTCTAAATGCCTGGCAGAATGCGTTCTGGAAGAAGATAACTTGATTCAGAGAAGGGGTGATAAAAGAAGGGTTGGGATTGTTGTAGTGAGAAACTTATTATACAGGCTTTCTCAGATGTGTGAGTTATGTGCAAAAAATCAATTGGTTCACAGTTTTATAAGCCTTCATTTTTGCTTCTGGCTTCTTATGAGCACAATTTTCAGAATAACCTTTACCTTTTGAAAAATATTTCATTTGATTATTTCCCATTCAAATTTTGCTCATGCCCATGATCTTTTTGCTTCTAGGTTTCACTGTGCTATGATTAATCAGAAGCTGGTTGTGACATCCACTGGGAGTTTTTGCTAAAGCTGCGTGTGTCTGCTTTCTCAGGAATTTGGATAGGTAAGAGTGCATGTTCTGCTTTCTGTACCTTCTGACCTTTTGGGGTACTGCTAGTTGTCACAAACTGAGTGTTGTGTTTGACTGCTGATAGCGTGTAATGTTGCATGCAGTGTGTAAGGAGTGGTCTCCAGCAAGATTCGTTTACCCCGGTAGGCTGGCTGCCATAGCGTGCCAGACTGTATCCCAGCCTGTTCCTGAATGCTTCCTCTATACATGAGTGTTTTTCCAGGAGGGAGATGCAAGGGAATGAGATGGCTATTCCCTCCCCCCTTTCTACTAGGTATGTGTAGAAGTGTTCGTAAAAGCAGGTTGGACTCTGTTCAGGCTGTGACAGAATGCCTGCTTTTGTCACATTTTCTGAAACACAGCAGTTCTTGTAGGTGGTTTCTTTTAATCTACTTGTGAAACTAAACTCATGTTGTAAGGAAGAAAGGGATGATTCTTCTGAATGTGCCTGATCCTTGCAAAAGACTGGCTTTTAATACATGAACTGTCCTTTCACAGAGTACTGTAGTATATTAAAAGGTAAAATGGATGTGGCAAGTGTGAGATGCTGTGGTTTTGCCTATGCTGCCTTGCCCTCTGCCTTGTACCAGATGCAAGTCCTTTGCAGGTGTGTAATGACCTGGTTCAAGATGGTATATGAAGAAGGCTGGAAAATTGCAGTGTGTGGGTTTGGGGGGTGGGAGGAGGAGAGATGGGGAGCAGTGGTGTTGGTTTTGCAAAGATGGGCAGGGTTTGTTTTCGGATGGATCAGCTTCCTGAATGAACAGGTTGTGCAAGCAGTAGTGCTGCCTGAAGGGAGGTGACCAGAACTTGCTATGGACTGCAGGGAGAACAAAACTGGAGATTTAAATTAAGATCAGTTGAAACAGATTTGCAGCCAGGCAGTAAAAACATAACCCCCTCCACTGAACAGGTTTTAATCATGTGTTTATTAACACATACTGAAACCTAGAGGTATAAAATATGCAAAGGAAGTCCAGCCTGGAAGTAACAGTGTAAAAAACATTGCTGCCAAAGGAAAAACCTTCCCTTGTAACACTGGTTCATCAGTCTGTTGTATGTCAAGAGAAACAAATAGGTTTCTTATGTGAGAGAATCTGCCCTGTAGTTGTTGCAGTTGCCTTGAAGGATGTTGTTGTATCAAAAGTGTCAATTTAAAACTTCTTCTGAAACACTGTCAGCAAAACTGCATTGTGTTGGCAGAGATTTAGCTTCTGAGGTTTGGCTTATGGTAGTGACAAAACCTTTCCTTCAGAGGACGTATATACTGGAAACAAATATGTTCACAGATCTCATGGAGCCCTTGGAAAAGGCTGTTTCAATTATTTTATCTTTCCCCTTAGGTCATTTTACCTTTTCGTTTGGCATCATCTTTAGTGTTGATTTTTACACGCAGTTGTTATTGGGGTGTTTTCTTTGATATATAGCTCTCAAAGTTACCAACGGATGAGAAAATAGTGTCAATCTCTTTCCCACCATACAAAAGTTTGTTTTGTCTTTTTTTAATGAAGTTTGTGGTCCTAAGAGGCTATTTTGAATCACAGTATTACTAAACACCGTAGTGGGGCATGGACAGTGAAAAAGTTATCACTTGAGTGATGAAGTAAGAGCACTCTTAGCTATTAATTTAACTTACTGGTGGAAAGTAAATGAGCATTTTTTCCCCCTACTATGTTTGGATTCCACAGCCTAGGGTTTTTGTCACATATTCTCCATAAAGAATGATCAGGTAATTAAACTTCATTTGGCCGGTGATGGTGTCATCATGTTACACCACTGAAACACTGAAAGTGGTAAATTCCTTTTTATTATACACATGCAGTTTTTGTTCATGAGTAGAAATTTTTTCTCAGTGGAATTTTAAAATTTTTTGAATTCCAGCCTGTGGCAAATCTATTAATACAAAATTATACTTAAAACCTAATTTATTTCACCACTAGCAGTTCTGGTTGCTGGTTGTTTACGAACGTGTAGGCTCATGGTCCTGTAGACCATATCCAGTCTTGTTTACTGAAATTCTTGAGCAGATTTTACAGTTGGGAGTTGAGCATAGCCATATTAACAGGCAGCTGTTTTTAGGAATAGTATCACACTCCAATAAAGCTGATATTTCTTAGTTTCAAATATAGAATCTTAATTGGATTTGTAAAGATATTTTGGTGCAAAACATTCAGCAGCATAAACTTACTTTTTAAAATTCCCCACATCCTTATGTAGATACTGACAGAATAAAACTTGTAAAATTCTGCGTGAAACTTAACCTCAGACAGCTTATTTCTCCTTGACCTGAACTGAAAATGGAGAACTGTGGGGAGGGAAGAGGAAGAGATGGCCACTGTGTGCAAGTGGCTGATGTTGACCTTAAGTTATATATTGTTGGTTTTATCTGTACTATTCTTTTCCTGTTGACAGGTTGAAGTCCTGTGGCTTCATTTGTTCACTAGTAATGAAGCTTTGTTGGGTGGAGGGAGGTGAAAAATGTTTTGCCTCAGTGATTCCTGCTTTTTCCCAGGGATATATTTAAGAATACATAATAGTGTGTTCTTAGCAAAGGAAGGCTGGAGCTGTTTGGGTACTATTTCTTTGACTGGCCAGGAGGAGAGATGTACAGAGTTGTGTTCCTTCCTTACATTTTGCAGGTTTTAATTTTTTTTCCCAGAGATGTCCCCAAGGTTTAGTTGGTGATTATACAAAGGATTTCTGTTATTAGGACTGTGTAGGTATTTAGTTCAAGTTGCTTCCCAGAGGAGTCTGAAGAATGTTAGGAAAACCCATGCAAGTAGTGCTTACAGTCTTGGCCTCTTTATAAAGGAAGGGTATTCCTTGAGGAGTGCATGTATATATTTCCAATGCATGTACCTGTGCACACATACACCTGTGAGTCAAAGGAAACGGGTGTATTGGATGCATGTATGTTCCCAAGTTAGTGATTGCCTTGTGTGATGTTTCTGTACTGTGGTATTGCAATGATAACTGCAGTAATTATCTTTAAATGGAAAAGAAGTAGAAAGTGCTGAGTCTATTTTTATGTTCTTCTATGTTTAAAAACAGTGTGGTGAATTAGTAGAAGTTGGTACGTGATAGTTGATGGATTAGTTAATGTATTCGAGAACTGGAGAATTACAATAAGATCGTTCAGCAAAACTGGATAATATTCTTAATAGCTAACTATGTCCATTATTATAGGAAATGGGTGTTCATGATAAAAGTCTCACCTTCATTTCATTTTGTATGAGACTGAAAGAATTGGATATTCAGAAGGTAGGTGTATTTGAGTGAATGAAGAGAGGAAAGCGTGAATCCCATTAATTTTTGGCTATGTCTAAGCTGGCAAGGGTTTTATGCTTTGACACCTGTTTTCTTAGTCCAAAAGGACTGATTATTTAATGGTATGGATTGTAATGATCCACACTCTTTTCTGTTGCAGAATTCTGTTGAATAGGCAGGCCAAGAATGAGGCATGCTATGTCTGCAAACTTCCTGATTTCAGAATGGTTAGGCACACCCAAGTTAGCATTAATCTACCTAGCCTGGATTAAAAATGATTGCAGGGATTTAACAGCCTGGATTTTAGTATAGCCTGTTTGAGGCTGACTAGAAATCTGGGTGCTTAATCACTGCAATCCTGTGGCCTGGAAATTATGAGGGTTTTGTAAAACTGAGTCCTGTAGCTCAAATAAATGTGGAGAGCTATTGGTAGATTAAATACATAGGTTATTCTGTGTATGAATTTTTCCTAGCTCTACCCTTAAAGTCGTAGTAGTGTAACTTAGAACTAGTAACTATGTAGTTAGTACTTTGTGTGATTACGAGTGTATACTGATTAATAAACAGTTTCTGTTTATTAAACAGAAAAACAGTTGATTCTGCTATATTAGCAGTTGATTCTGCTGTAGTAACATTTTATGGGACTGGCTGGTAAAGAATGAGCAATCCTCATGTTTTGATTTTTATGCATTGTTCAGCATGCACATTGCTAAAGTACGTTGAATGCAATACAAACTTAAACTTGAATGGCAATACAGTTTTGCAGTTAAATATTTTCATTGCTGCAGGTGGGTAATAAGATTTGGCAATTAAATAAATCTGAGACATTGAATCTGAGAAATGGAATCTGTGAAGCATAAAAAACCCCCCCGTAAGTTCATGTACTGAATAAAAACCCAAAACCCAACAAACAAGAAACCAAACTAAAACAAACCAACAAAAATAAACAGTCCCTTTCCCCAAATGCTCCCCCCCCAAAAAACCCCAACCCCACAACCAAAGAAACAACAAACAAAAACCAGCAAACAGCAAACCCCTGACAGAAGGGACAATAGAGTAGCAAAATTTGGACTACTAGTGTTATTTCCCTGCTTTGTTTTTTACCTGTAGAGGGCAAAATACTTAGTTCCCTTGTAAAATGTTTTGAGAACACATGGAACTGCTACTACTACCACTGCGCTGACCATGAGATTTCCTAAATTTGTGCTTCAGAACAGATACATCAACCTAAAACACAGTATTTCTGTAGAAAGCTTCAAATATGATGTTTCTGGGAATTCAGGGATGAACAATCCTTAAATGATTCCATCTACCTAAAAGCAAAAGGTGTCCTGTCACTGGTAGTCGTTTTATAACTCCTTGATCAAATTCCTTCCTTCTCTTGGTCTCTCTCTTCTTATATGCATTTTAATTTTTTTCCTCCAGTTTTTCAGAACCCTTCTTGAACTGTAAAACCAAGTTTCTCTGTGCCAGACAAAGCAAAATAACTGCTCTGCTCTCTTAATTGGTATTCATGCTTGTTGAATTATTAGTGGCTTGCATAAGATTAGCCACAGCTACGTGTTTCGAGTTTTCTGTTGGGTACACAGATTCAAGGAAGCTGACTAGTAAATTGGAGTGATGCTCAGAGCTGTCACCTGTGAAGATCAGAATTCACACCTTCCACTTGAGATCAGAGAAGATCAGCTTGCTTTTCAGCCTAATTGTATTCACTACTTATGCATAATGCAAACCCACAACTGTGCTCCATTTGATGAAAGATAAAGATCAGTGCCTACTAGACAGTGTGATGCTAGCTTTACAGATCCCATCAGCATCAGGCATTAGTCATGGTTTTTTATGTATAAAACATAGCATGCATGTCTGTACACATCATAATGGGAATGCGTAGTTTTAGCGCAGAATACCAGGTTGGAAGGGACCTCGAGGATTATCTGGGCCAATCTTTCTTGGCAAAAGCACAGTTCTAGACACGATGACCCAGCACTCTGTCCTCCCAGATCTTATAAGTGTCTAATGTTGGGAAGTCCACTGCTTCTCTAGGGAGATTATTCCAGTGGCTGATTGTTCTCAATGTGAAAAATTTCCATCGTGTCCAATTGGAATCTCCCCAAGGGCAACTTGTGCCCATTACCCTTTGTCTTTTCCATGTGACTCCTTGCAAGAAGGGAGTCTTAGTTGTCTTTGTAGCATTAATAGTAATGCAATTAATAAGTAGTGCTTCCTAATAATCTTACTGTGTGTAGATTTTATAGCATGTTGATCTCTTTAGTCTTTTGCCCTGTATATGTAGATGAATTTGTCATCAGTCACTAGTTAATTCCATCAATTCCTTATGTAAAGACTTGGTACTAATATACAGCTCTTCAGTACCTCAGAGCTATGCTATTTATTACTTTGACCTTTAATACCACTAATACGTCATTTCACGGAGTCTTTTTCAGCTTATAGAAAAAAAAATTAAACAAAGGCAGCTTTCAATTTTCTAATACATCAGAGTAGTTGAAAAATCAGCTCTGGCTTTATGCATGGCATATTTACAGAAGCTTTATGTGTTTGAGTGGCAGTCTCTCCGATGCTTGCTCATCTCCAATAGAAAATGAAAGGGGAAGAAGCAAGGTTTGTCATTAAATCTCATCAAGTTACGTTTTTGCACCTGTATATGTATATTAGAAAATATACAAGAGGAGAATTTTCTCTAAACTGGCAAGTCTAGGGTGGCAAAGCCTTTTAAAGTTGAGGAATTGCTTGGATAGAATTAAACTGGGATGTGGCATGGTGGGATTTTTGGGTTTATTGCTGTTGGCATTTTGTGTGTGCACGCAAACCTTCTGAGATCGTGTGAGAATGGTCCTCTCCTTTAACCACATCAGTGTCCTGCAGGTTGTGAAGCTCAGTGTTGGGATGTGTCACGTGGTCAAGGCTGCACCTAGAGCGTGCTGGCCTGGCCGGCCTTTAGTTCCTTCATTCCATCTGCACACAAAAGAAAGGCAGGAAAGCCACTTCCTCATCTGGTTGTTGGACCAAGGTGTTTACTTTGTCCTGCACACTTGGAACTGTTTGGATGTTTCTGGTTGCTGTGATACAAGAAATGCTGGAGATGACAATATCTTTTTCCTTTTTTTATTTTCCTTTTTTTGCCATTTTTTTTTTAACTAGCCTTGTCATTATTGGTATAGCATTGCTCTTAAAGACCTTGATTTCTTTGTGTGATAGTGATACCTTAGGGAAGCAGCTGCAGTTGTTCTTGCTTCCTCTTGTTGCTGTGTTCTTGGTAATCTGTTTGTAAAGCCTGTAGAGCAGAGGTGCAGTAAGCTTGTATGTGTGTGGTAGTATAGGTATCATTTTCTGGATTATGAGGAAGCACTGAACAATCATTGTTTATTATAATATTTTCCTTTGTGCTATTTCTTCTTCTATTTTCTTACTCAGCTCTTTCCCTTTATTTTCTCTACTGCTTTTTGGCATTTATTTTCTTCAGCATATCTTTCTCTTTTTATTCCTCTTTTTCTCCCTTCTGATACTTGTGTTAGAGCTCCTTGCAGAAGTTTGCTGAGGAGAAAGGTTGAAGTTGAGAAACAGAGCACCCTTCTCTTCTCTGAGAAGGGAGAACTGCTGCTTTACTCTCTCTTCTCTGAAATAAGTTGCTGTTGGGAGGAGGTTGTGTGGAAGAGAGATGAATTGCAAAAGCCTGAGCACTTTCCTGGCTGGGATTAACTTAGAATCAGAAGCTTACAGGATTTTTTTAAACATTTACATGCTTAGCTGTGGGGGAGTATAAGGGGACAGACGTGTGTACCTTGGAGATCTTTGCTTCTTGTATCTGTTCTTGACTATAAAAGGGAAGCAGAGGTACATCTGGTTGGATTGAAAACTTGAGAGAGAGAAGAGCAGGTAAATGCAGTGGCTATTTAATGTTTTTGCTGTGGAATTGAGTTGCGAGCCAAGTGTTCTTTCTCGGATTATTCTGCAAAGCAGTTGTCATTTTTTTTCATTAGTAAAGGTTAATCTGGGGTTTTTAGCTTTGCTTTTGTTAAAACGGCTTGGATATAAAAAGTAATGTTGAGGCTCCTGACTATCTTCAGAGATACTGCAAAGGTATTCAGAAGAGGTTAAATATTTGGACAAGTAGGATACATTTTCTCATACATTATACTTTAACTGTTGTCTTTCATCTTGCAGTCCAGTGTTACAGTTAGCTTATTCTATTTGGTCAAATCAAAGTTCCCTCTCCACAGGGGTGTTGCTTCTGGCAGAGCATGGCAGCAGGTGTAAATGGAGGAAGATAGGATGGATTTGTAGCTGTAGACTTAATGTCTTCTATCTCAGGACTTTCTGACTCAGGAAATCCAGTACCTTTTGCTCTTCATTGCCTTTCTCTTACAATTCCTAATTCTGCAATAGCTTTTTTAAATTGGGATGAGCAGAATTGCAGTTGGTACTGATGGCAGAAATCTTACTTGGTGATATGGTAGAGAACCAGTGTTCTTTTCAGATTAATTCCTAATGCTGTCAATGCATGGGTGTTGGTTGTGTGTTGTTGAGGATTTTTTAATGAGTGTTGGAGTATAATTTGATGGATACAAATATCTTCATAGTCTTCAATATAAAGAATTCTGCAAGGAATTGAGAAATGCCAGGTAGTATTTTAATGGGTTTGCCTTTCATATTTGATTTACCTGTTTGGTACAGTCAACTAACAGTGGGTGCTTCAGAGCTATAAGTCATTGCAGCATGTAAAATATTCCAGAGTTTGGGCTCCTGTTTTCATGGTTAGGGCTTAATCTTACCCCAGATTAATAATACCTCTACTGACATGTCCAGGGGTGTGCCTACTGCATTTTTGTTACCCATTTCAACTGTTACTCCATGCTCGCCATATGACTCTTCATTTTTTCTAGGATAGTTGTGCAGTTACATACCTTGAGTCCATAGGGACCCCCATAGAATAAACTAAATGGTCTCGGTGCTCTGAGGACACTTCTGGAATTGTTCATTTACAGAGCAAAGAGGATTGTGGCTGTGACCCTCTTCTAGTGTTTTTATATAATCAGGATTTAAGCTGTTTTCTAATTTTGCCTATTAAATGAAAACAGAGATTTAGACTTTCCCTTGGATGAGTAGATTCTGAAGCAAATCAATATAGAAAACCTTTTGAGACCCTTAAAGCTTTACTGTGCATGTGCGAAATTGCAAGAGCATATTAATACACACTTTGAAATTTTGGTATGAAAGGGGTCAACAAACATGACCACTGGACACAATCTGAGGGTGCTACAGAAGCTGCTTGCTCTTTTGTGATCAAAAAACTACAGTTACTGCTTTTGTTTTTCCCTGACAGACTTTTTTTTTGTCCAGAATTCCAATGTGGAAATAGAAAAAAATAGAAGTTTTCCTTTGGTAAGCTGTCAAGAACTGACACCTTTCTCTTCCCTTTTTCAAATGAAACCAATCCTTGAGGCTAGGGTTTGGCCTTAGTGCTCCAGCTGTAAGCCTTATAGAGACTGCTACATGTTCTGTCATCTCAACTGGAAATGCAATTTATCTATAAAACAGTTTTATTCTGTGTTAATACCTGTGCATGGTACTTATGGTACCATGGTACCTGGGCTTATGCTTCACAGGTATTAACCTAAATTCACCAGTGAGGTGTTGAAACAGTACATCTTTCTTGGCATTTGGAATGTTGGTGCAGCTCAGGATCATTCTAATCATGGCTGATATGAATTCAAAAATATCCTGCTTTAATGGCTAGATGAATCAGCTGAAATAAAATCAGTTTTCATATTTTTCTTATTTAATCTGCATTTGATTGCTTTTTTACGGTAACTTTGTGGCTTAGCTACTAGTTTGGTTTAGCACAAATGTACCAGGCCTGCCATTTTCATTTAGTGTTTGAAAAATAGTGTTTGTACAGTAACTACTTCTGACATGGAATTACAGAACTATACTGAAATGGTTTTAGTAGTAAGTAGTATAAAAAATGAGAAACAGCTTTGTCAAAATGTGTTTGTACTTTGTGGTCGGGGAGCATACATGAGTACATAGGGTTTCTTTTCAGTTTCATAGGACCAAAATTTAAAATGTATTAAAGCACAGAGAGCACAGACATACTACTTTTTATCTTGTGTGAAATACTGTATTTCATATTATACTGGATAGTGGTCATTTGGAGAAATCATTTTCCTGGTTTTAGCAGCTGATAAGCTCCTTTATATCTCTAATGTTTAATGTATTTTTTATCATCAATTAGATTTAATGATTATTTTCTGAAGTCCCTTTTATTAGTCTGATGGGTTTTGCACTATGTGTTTTAATGTGTGATTTATATTGACAAGAGTATACAGGGTGATGGTAGATCTGGCGAGATCAGGTAAGAACAGGAGTAACCTCAGTATCATTCGCCTTTGTTGTAACAGTGCAATCAATATAAAATGTAACACATAGACCAATATTTTTTGTTTTTCATATAGACCAGATGAAGCTTTCTTGTTTTTGGATAGGTACACACTTATAAATCCAGTAATGAACGGACTTTTTTTGTGATAAAGGGTCTAATGTAAAATTATTCTAACAAAATACTTCCAAAAAGAAGCTTGACTAAAAAAAGTAAACCTGAGTTCTAGGGAGTTTTATTTGTGGCAGTCTGAAGCCACTCGCTAATCTTTTCAAGACTGAAAACCCTCACAATGATGTAGGATTTATTTTCTGGACTTCAGTAGATGTCTGGACAGCTGTTTATTCTCTAATACAATGTTTTTCTGTTTTCTGTGTGTTTTGTGGTTAAGAGAGAGGATTCTTAAAGATTTACCTGATATGTAGAAAACCTGTAGTCTGAAAATGGAAGTGTTGGACCAAGAGCCATGAACTTTAAATTTGCTGATTTGCCACTGATTAATAATACTACTGTCTCTTTTAATCACTGGGCTCTCTGCATAAAGTACTTTTTTGCCTTTCGGAGGCGTAGGGGCTTCACAAATTTATTTATCATACCTGGGAGTTGGTGGTTGTGAAGACTTATTGGTCAGTAAGATCAGTGTTGCTGTAATTAAGAGCTCGCCACTGTTTGTTCTGTCTCACAAGTTCCCAAACAACAACAAAATGTAGGACACAAATACTTTTGAGAATTGTTTCCTGATGGAAAATACAATGTTAGGAGAGAGGTCAGTCTTCTGTAGGGCCATGGTTAAAACATCACTATTCCCTATCGTGTTGTTTTATGTTTTTCTCTAATTTGTTTGCCAGATTCCTTATGTTCTCTCTGTGAATGCAAATGTGAGGTTTGCTTTTAAGGCTTTACAAAATCTGCATACATGCAGATAGGTAATTGGACTGTTCTGAGTTCTGTTTCTGAAAATGGGAGCTAATGCATCTGAGAACACTGCATTCTGTCCATAGCATCGGAGAAATAGCACTTTTTTGTGCGTAGGCCAGTGGTTTCCTTCTTAGCTCTTGCAGTACTGCAGGTACTCTTTCTGTAAGTGGAGGAGTTTTGCATTCCTTATCATGCGTGACTGTTGGACCCAGGCCTCACTGTCTGGTTTCACAGATGATTTGGAATAGCCCTGGAGATGGAATCAAAGTCTTGTTCTGTCCTTCAGCAAATATTTTCACATGATATGTAAGGAGTCTTGGGTTTTCAGACAGCTTTTTTTTATGTTATTCTGGCTTTCAGATCTCTGAACTAGTAAATATGCATACATATTTTTAAAGGAAAAGAGGAATGCTGCCTGTTTGTGGCTTTCTGGCTGATGTGTGTGTGTATTTGCCACTAAGTTTCAATACATGGGTTCATAGAAATGAATGTATATGTGTGAATAATGTACTATTCTTAAATTTCTGGCAGAAAAGAATATTACTGAAGGCATTGGCATGGTGGTCGTCTAAAATCTAAACAAGAGTGTCTGAATTTTTGAAAAGGCTGAAAGATGGTGTCGTATTTTGGTATGTGCTGTTGACACTCCACCTCTGATAATTGCTCAGTCTGTCTGATGTAAATATGTACTGGATTTTGGTCAAGTATGAGTTAGAATATTACCGCTGTTTCACAGGACAGTTGAAAAATAAAATCAAAGCTAAAATACATGCATGACTGAGCCAAAATAAGTGTGTACGTACACAACTGTTGATAAAGTCTAAATTGTTTTACATTAATGGTGTAAACACAGTGCATGGTACCAGCTGGAGTCAGAATGTAACTGTTGTCTAGAAGGAAAACATCCTCGCATTGAACCTTGTTTTAAAATTTTAGCTGCATTAAAAATGAATTGTGAAGTGTGAATTGCGAAGTAGAATTACTACAAATGTCAGTAGTACTGTCGAGTATGAAATTAATTCTATTTTAAAAATTCCTTGTTCATTTTACAAGAAGACCAAGAAAAGAGGAAACTGAAATTGGAAAGAATTTTTCTATTTGTGGGGGGAAGGTGAAGGGGAGGAGAAATCTATTAATGTGCACTGTCACCTAAAATAAGTCATAAAAACGAGTTCATACATAAAGACTGCTTTTTTTCCTCATTTACTGTAGACAAGACACCCCTTAGAAAGTGAAATATTAAGATGATGAGGATTTTTTCTTCCAGTTGTTGTCAATCTCTTTTTAGTAATCTTAGAACTAGATTTTTAGGATTTGTTCCTTAGAATACACAAGAATGATGTATGTGGTATTTCAAAGCTAGGACAATGGTGTTGACTAGACTTGAAACAGCTTGACCTCATGTGCTCAGTAGTCTTAACACCGTCCCAAATTATATTTGGCTTTCAAGATTAATATCAGGTTTATGACTCTTTAGTCTGTGGTCCTACACAGCTTCTCTTTTCGGCTTTATTACTCTTAATATGGCTATTTCTGCATGTGTGTGGGCTTTAATTTAACTATCTTTTTCAGAGTTACAGTGTTTTGTTTTGCTCTCACCTGCATGGATTTTATCAAGAGTGTTTTAGAATCTCTGATTTCTTAAGCTCTCTTGGAATCAAGATCATCTCCTTCATATTTCTTGCAACTTCTGCCCCCTTGCCATCTCTCCACCGCCCCCCTAGTTTGATGTCATTTGCAGATTCTTCAAGGGGGCCTGTGTTTGGTCGCCAAAATTAATAAACTAAACAAAATCTGCTGTAGGTCGAGTTCTAGCTGGAGCAACCCGAAATCCTTTCTGGTTTTGTTTATTTTTTTATACTGAGCCATGGCTTTGGTTTTCTGAAAGTGAATTTTCCAGTAGTTACCCTTATCTACACTAATTATTTTGGATTTATTGTCTCCAGGTTATGTTGAATAGTGTCAGAATCATCACTTGCACAAGCTGCACCTGCTGCTTCAATAAGACATTTACCCATGAGAGAACATTACATTGTTTTGTGGCTTCCTGACTATCATTTATCTTTCTCCCCTAACTTAAATCCTTCTTCTTTTCCCCCAGCAACAAATCCAAATCTTTCTAAGCATCAGAATTACATTGCTTGTCTTGCTATTTAAGTAATTTCCCACTTCCCTATTACTGTTATTAGACATGTACTCTGTTTCATGTTGCCCTGGGATCCCTGTCTTTTACTGGTCCTCAAAGCAAATCAGTAATACCTTAGAGATCATTTAGACTAGTTCTTTTATATATTGTAGTGTGCATTGTTGTAAGTAGCTGGATTAAACTATGCATTAATTATTCTAATTCAGACATCAGTTTGGGTTTTTTAAAGGAGAATTTATTTTGAATGTTACTTTGCTAACTTTCTGGCCTCTTCCTTGTGAAGCCCTAGAGTATTGGGGTTCCTCATTATCTAGACCAGATTCTAAAATTTGCTGGCAATGGTATGTGCCACCACAATTTTAGTCATCTCTGGAGGATTTGACAGCCTGGGTAAGATCCAGAATCAATGTGTGGGCTGTCCAAGCCAGCATGCTATTGAAGAGCTGCCATTAAGTAACTTGTTCTTAATGAACTGGAGAGCAGTGTTGATATTTCTCAGAATTAAAGAGATAATACTTGTCCTTTTTTGTTGTATTGTGAGTGTGATTTGTAGCCCACCGCCCCCAGAGACACCTTGCAGAGCTCTGCTGGACTGGTATTTCACTCAGGAAGACTTGGAGGGAATAACTAATTCTCTGTTGGTATTGCTAACCACCTACTTGTATGTATGGTGTTTTTCTGCAGTTCCTATCTGGGCAAGACTAGGACTGACTTAAAGGTCTTCTTGCCTTAGTCAGAACAGTATAAAAGAGCACAGAGAAGGAGGTTCTTGGCTTGCAGAGATATCAAGTGCTGTACGAACGAATGGCTTTTATGACTATTTTTGTTGTACTATATCTGTCATTTGAGCAGACTTGCTGTAGCTTCAGGAACAAAGAATGTTGCTAGGTATCTTATAAATGTACCCTGTAACACAGACCTTGGGACTGCCTTGCTCATGGGTTTCAGTCCTGTTCCTGGCTGGAATCGCTTAGTGAAGGACTGTGCTTGAAAATGTCTGTTCAAATAACAGTAACGCAGCTACATGTGCTGAGAGCTGAAGCTGTGGAGACCAGAGGTGATGCAGAAATCTCTAATTACTCTTTTTCTAAATGGTTGCTGTTTGACGAATTTCTTAGTGAATTACTGAACCGGCATTGAACATCCTTTGCTGGTGCTGCCAATTACACGTCTCCCAACAGAACACTCAAAACCCCAGCTCCAAAGTACGATGCTGTATCTCTTCCTTTATTTAGTTCTATGAAATAGACTATACTGGTAAATTCAAGACATTAAGGAGGAATGGAAGACAAACAGATGCAAATTCAATCTGGTGCAGTGTTTTTTTCCATGTAGGTTTTCTGATAACTTCTGCTTGACACATGGGCTTCTGTTTAATCTGTCATGTCTGGGAAGGCATTTTAAGTGAAAAACAAGTAGAAAATAATTCCAAATGGCCGGAAGACTGAAAATGTAGTTCTGCATCAGAGTTTTACATTAGTTTGCGTGTTTTAATTGGAAAGAAAGTTTAAGGTTATTTGCTAAAAACAACAATTGCAAGACCTAAATCAGCAGAATTGTGTTACTGATCTTAGGAAAAACTTGCACTTTTCAGTGAAGGTTGGATTTTCTTTTCTATTTATGTTTTTTCCCCATTGTTAACAGAGTTAATCCCACTTACAAAGAGCTCTTGAAATAATTAATTGTGCTCCTGGGATTGTAGTTGTAGTTGTTCTGTTTCCTTGAAAGTCCCAAGCAGATTTAAAATTGAAAACCAAAACCCAAAGCCACTGGAGGGTAAAGCGGGCAGCTTACACTAACAGAAGATGCAAATGGGGGGGCAAAAAAATCTTGAGCTTGGCCTACATGTTAATTCACTGAATTCTTTTAAACTGATGTCCTTTTGGAAGGGGTGGTCCTGGCTTTCCCCATCTGCTGATCTGGTGGTTGTTTCAGGGTCTTTCACCCAGGAATAGTGGGAGAGGGTGGGTGCGTGAAGTCTGAACTGAACTGAAATCTGAACTGCAGTGCACAGTACGTGCACTTGTATTGCCTTGTTAAACACAGAAGGCATCTCTTAGATGTCTTTCTTAGTTCAGATAATCAGGTATTTCATGGTGGCTTGTGTTGCAGTACAGGTTCAAATACTGTTTTTCATTTGGAAAAACTATCCTACAGTTTAGCTTTTGAAGCTGTTGGGATTAGGTTGAGATGTTTTACTACCTGAAATTTATGCTTTTCTAAGTGACTGTGCCTCATGAATGGAGGTAGCATATTTTGTGTTGGCTGCCTACAGCCATGTGCCCTACTGAACCAAAGGCAGAGCTGCTTATCAGTCAGTCTTTAACTTTCTGAGGTTTGTAGCTTAGTGTTGCAAGTCGTGTCTGCACAGAGTGATAGTTTGTCTTAATTGCCATTCTGGGAATGTTAGTCTCAAAATCTTGACTCACAAATCAGCTTTGGGATTTGTAGTGCAGGAAAAATACCCAGTATTTTATTTAGCTTACTCTGCAGTTTAGATGAATAGCTTTAGCAGTCCCATCACCTGGAAGTTAGAGAGGGGCTGTTGTACTGTGGAGGAGCTGTCCCAGTTCAAGCTTTTGTTGTCAAAGACTTTTAGCTTGGACAGATTATACATGCTCATTCTATGTTTACCAGTCTGGTAGCTAAGTTTGCTGAAGGACCTTCGTTTTGCCTCACTCAGTTTGTAACGCTGGTGAGACTTTGCGGGGTTTGATGAGGCGCCTGAGCGCGTGTTCCCGCATTGCTTCCCTCTGCAGGATCAGCCTCCCTGCGCCGTGGCTCTCTGAAATGGGAGTGCAGGGACAATCTGTTCAGTACTCACAGTACCGCCTGTGCTGGCACCAGTGCAGAGCGGAGGGAGGAAGCGGCTGTGATTCAAATACCAGCGGGCTGAAGAACGGAAAGGAAGGAGAAGGTGCTAGGCTGGGAGACAGAGGGCAGGCTCTCAGAGGAGAGGAGCAAAGACTGTAAAAGCCAGAGACTGTGTAAGAGAAAAAGGGGCTACGCAGAGAGCGGGACAAGGAGGAGTGAGGGGAGTTGATTTATTAGCAGCAATGAGTAACAAAGGGAGGTTCTGAGGATAGGAAAAATGCAAATAATTACTTGTTTGGGTTTAAAAAGTTCTGGATGGCCTGGACCATTCTTCTAGAAAAGTACTGCAGTTCAATACTGCTGAGATTTTATGGCAAGTGCTCTCAGTGGAAGATTCTTTTTTCAGGAATATCGTTCTCCAACTCATTGGCTATTTAGGTCTTGAATTAGTTAACTCTGAACAAGAGTGTTTTATCTGTATATTTTGTTTAATTTTGTTTCTGTTTTAATAGCTGCTGCTTCTTTGAAGAGATTACCTGTGTCCTTCAAATGCCTGT
The DNA here is from genome assembly GCA_013400235.1 of Oriolus oriolus. Lineage (NCBI taxonomy): Eukaryota > Metazoa > Chordata > Aves > Passeriformes > Corvidae > Oriolus > Oriolus oriolus. The sequence goes on along the minus strand of VXBT01010230.1, from coordinate 159,822 downwards.
GGTATTTTCAAGAGGAACCATTTTTCTGTAAGTGGAGGTCTTTTCTGTGAACATAAAATTCAAAACATGGATTAGTGGAATGCATTAATAGGTATGTGGTGTGCAGAGAAGTCTGAAATGTTTAAAAAATGGATTTTTTTGTACATAGTATGGTTTTCATGATTTATAATTGAGAATAATGATCAATGCTCAGGGGAAGCTAATTTTTTTTGGCTTTGGTCATTTGAAATGAATAGTATACTTCTATTATAAGCTTAGACAGTGATGATAAAAGCAGTACTTGTCTCTGTCAACATTTGTGAAAAACAAGTCTCTGGAGATTTCTGAATGTTTTATTTAATGATGAGAATAGTAAATCTGTCCTGTGTAGTGTCTGGATGAGCTGTCTTATATCAAAACAGTATTAATTGATTTTTATACTTTACAGCTATGTTTTGGGAATAAGTGCTGGAATGAAAGCCAAAAGCTCCACTCTGGATTTTAAAAACCATACTGGAAAAGAGTTAAGGGATTGATTTAGTCTTTTGGTTTAGAAATTCTGAGGAGGAGGAAAAAGGAGGGACTTCATCTGCCTATTAACTTTGTTTGCTAGCAGTCTCGAGCTAGTTAGATCATCACAGGAGTATGGCTATCCATTTCTGTGCAAATATTTGGGTTTATGAAGATGGGCATCCATCCACATCCTCCAAAAGTGAGGCCTTTATTTTCACTTAAATCCATTATTAACCTTAAATTGTGGAAGTAGGGATTTACTGAGATTGCTGAACTCTAGATTTTCTTTTTCAGATATGAATACTGTGAAGGCCAGTTGTCAGCTTTTCTAGAAATACTGACTTACATTCTGGACACATCCTGTAGGCTAATCAGTTATTGTGTTTTGTCTTTATTCTGAAACTCATAGTGGAATATCAGTATGGATGAAGGACTATGTGCTTTTGTAATCAGGCTTGCTTCAGCTTGAGTAAGAGAAATTGTGAGAATTTTCTCCCCAATTTAGAAGCCCATTTTCAGGGAAATAAACAACTTCACGAATAGCTATGCAACAGGAATTTTTGGGGTAAGTTGACCCTTGTATGTATTTTGCCCTCACAAGGGGACATTCCTTTGAAGGTTCTAATGCAGGCTAATTTCAGTTTAGTTGAGCCATGAGTTTTCTATATGCTTGTGTTATATTCGTTTTTTCTCCTCCTACTTGGAAGGCATACACACATTCTTAAAATCTTTAGGATATAGTAAAGTTTGTTCTACTGGTTTGGAAGCTGAGTTGCTTGTAATGTGAGGAGATGACTGTGGGCCAGAAATAGAGAAGATGGGAATGGAGATGGGAGGTTTCAGTCTCCCTGTTCCTGGCGGTGGCCAGCTGCCAACTGAGCTGAAGCTGTAATGTTAAACTGCAGCTCTGGGCTCAGTGTGGGCCCCCAGCACAAGTTCTGTGGCCTCATGGATGTCAATGTCTGGTTTGTCCCTAACACAGATTGGACAGATCAATGGGGAGGCATTTAGATGGCTTGAGAGTAGAGACACATACACGATGCTGTTTGCAGGGCAGAAACATATGGAAGTCTAGGAGAACACAGCTGTTTAATCTCCTACTGTAAAATAATGCTCAGAAATCCTGTGGTGCAACACATTTTAGGGAACTATTCAGATGAAATATTGAATTCTCTGGACTTGAGGCTATTAAAAGTAAGCTGTGTCTAGTACCATAATTATTTCCTTTTGCATGCATGTTTTGTGATGTACATATCTCCTGTTCCCCCAATTGCTGCATGCTCAGGAGGAGTCTTCTGGCTAGGACCCCTCTGTGGTCTCTTGAAAATAATAGCAGTTATCTGAAAGACAGCAGTTCCTTTGTGAGGGGATGGGCCTGCTGAGGACATGCAGCATGCACTGGAGAAGGATTCTTCCCTTTTCACCTTTTCAGGATATCACTTTCTTCTTTCTGAAAGCCAGAAAAGCAATGCTGAGACAAGGGAACAGGAGACAAGAAGGGCTAAAGTTTCGAAGGAGGGATTTGGGTTAGACACAATCAGAGCTGCTTCAGCTGGCATTTTAGGAATTGGGGGAGAAAAAAGGGGTGCAGAAGGCTGTTGGCCTGTTAAATTGGGAGGGATTATGGGTCTGGGGGTCACAAGTCAGTAACAGCCACTTCCACTGTGGCTGTGACAGGGAACACAGGTCTGAGTGTGAAGTTGTTGCGAACTCCAGTGGTCATGGGTTGATGTTATGCTGCTTCTTACTTGGATTGAAATATCTGTGGTTGTGTACTGGTTTTGTTCCTACCTTTCAGTAATGGCTTCTACCCAACTGTGGTTTTGTATGCCTGCTAATCTTTCGAAAGAATTGTGTGAATGAGTTCTTCTTTAAATGAATGGTGGGTATTCTTTCCACTAAGTTTCATGTAGAAAGAGTGGAGAAATGTTTGTCTTATACTAAAAACAGGACCTAGCCTGCTAATAGGAAGGATTTCCGTCTACTATAATGTAACTGTATGAAAAAAGAAACTGAACAATTTGTGCAGCACCTATAGTTAAAAACTGCATCTGGGTGGCCCAGACAATAGTTAAGGAATAGGACTTGCCTCTCTAAAAATCAGAATCATTTGCAGACTACTCGAAACAGGAAAAAAATGGATTATCTGTACTAACAGTTCTTTGAGAGGGAACTGTCCTGTGGTTATAAAAGCAGGTGTAAGAATTTCGTAGTCATTTCGTAGACATTTCGTAGTCACCTTTATTGCTTTCTGTATAATTCAAAATCTAAAATTCTCATCAGATTTTTTTGGTATATAGAAAGAATGACAAATACAAATTGCATAAACCTTCAGTGGTGAAACCTACGAATAATAGAAGCCCTCAACACAAATCCTTTGACCTCTCCGTCCCATCTGAAAGAACTAACCCACCCATGCCATGAGTGACAAAGTTGAAACCTTAATTACTGTCTTAATTGCTCGTATTTTTATAAAGAGACTTCACAGTATTTCAAGTGATCTGGTTTTCAGATGTACAACTATAGGGAATAATTTATGTGAAGGATTTTGAACTAGAGGATGGTTTTACAAAAGATTTTTTTTTGAAATGCGTTCCACAAAAACTGAGAGCTTCTTTTTTCCTCCACCTCCTTTATGTAAACATCTGTACTTACTTGTACCAAAGCTATTTTGTTTTCCCAGTTATAATTCTTATCTGCAGTTTCATCTAATCATCCAGTGTTACAGTTAGTTTTTTTTAAAAAATGATATAGGAATTTGAAGGTTTTTTGTAACAAATAATATATAAATATCTATCTGAAACAACAGCCAGTAAAAATTGCTACTGTAAAATTGCTGTTTTGGTAAGATTTTTTTCCCAAACAGCCTCCTATAAACTTTTGAAACTTTTCAGAAATTATGGAGTGGATCTGCATTGCCTGTCATTACACTTTCAGTACTTACGCTGTGTAAGACTTGCAGAGGTTGAATATGGTAGGTTTATATCAAACACTCAAAGCAGGGGTCAGTAAGAACATTTGCACCTCATGTGCCTCCTTGATGCTTAGCAGCAGCATTTTAAATTGTTACAGAAAATGAAAGCAACTTCATCATTGCATTATGACAGTCAGGTTTGCAGTGATTCTAAGGAGATATAACCAAATATTCCAGTTGTATGGATATTTTCATATATTCTCACTTGAAAATAATTTCTTCTCTTATTTATGAAGGACTATTGGCTGTCGGCATCTTTCAGGTGCCTGTCAACATATCACCATAGCTCTTTTCATGTGTACACATTAAAAATTACCATATCCCTAGGGAAAATATTTTAATTGGAGAACTTATTTTAAATTTTTTATGAGTAAAAATGTAGCCATAAAAGGCTTTGTCCTTTAAAATTGCAAGTGTGATAAGATGTAGGCTAAATCAGAAATCTGGTCTTAATTCACCTGAGCAATATTTATATTTAACTGTTATATCAAATATATATATATAATTTACCCTTTGAGACTAGTGCAAATTTGAGACACAATAGGAATTTTCAAATGCAAGTTGACACAGCTTGTGTCAGCATAACAATGTGTTTTAATTGAGAATGCATTTGGTCTGTGTGAGAGGAGAACCTCAGGAAGCCTTAAAAACAACAGAAAGGACTGGACACAATCCCATTAACATACAATGATCTGTATACTAAATGGAAGATTTATAAACGAGGGTGGTGTTGCTTTTTATTAGTTTGTTATTGCCTTACGGATTTTTGTTTTAATTTTGATAGTCTTCAGCATTGCCTGAAAGAACATGCTGCATACTTCTTGTTTTTCGGCCTTTTGCAGATGTTTATTTTCCTTGATTTACATCTAGAGGGCTTCCTTGTGTCTCAGGTAACTTAAGAACTATGGTATGCAGTGTCGGTTTGATAACTTCTTATGGGGGGAGGATGTAGTCTGCTACAGAAGGGTGCTCGGGTTCAAAGGGGAATCTGTGATGGCTGCAGGGCTTCTTATTTTCTTATAACTGCACTGAACTCTTGAAATCTGAACTCACAGCTTTTACTTTTTCACAATAGTTCCCCTTTTATGAGCTTCAGTAAAATTTTCTGTTTTGGATGCTTAAGTGTCCCGGTTTTAGAGACAAAATTTTTAGGAGGAGACGCTCCAGCCCCGCCCCCCGGGCCCACCTTAAAGGTACAGGCACTTTGGGCACTAAGCAGACGGTTACGGAATAAAGGAGCCTCATAACATCACCCCAGGACATTGAGTTTGTTTATTTTGTTTTTAAGTTCAGTTATAATTATTTTCATGATTTCAGAAATGTGGCATTATCAGGCCTGTTTTTCTAATATTATCCAATAATTTAATACTCTAATGTAGGTATATTTAGATTAATACAGAAATCTGTAGGCAGCCAGTTGGTCTGAACCAAGTATTTTCTTCAGCTTGCATAGGTGCAGAGTTGTGTGTCCATGCTGTAAAATGTCAAATCATAAATCCACTGCAGAATATACTTAAGAATGTGTAGTGTCTTTTCTTACAATTTAGAAAATGAGATCAGTCCTGAAGTAAAAATATTCCTGGTAAATAACAAGATACATAAGATTAAGCCACTTTTCAGTTTAAGAGTATTCATGTGCAGGGATGGCAGTGGTTTAACTAAGTCAGTACACTGTGATTTCATATATTCAATTGCTGTCATTTGTGTGTATTCAACTCACTTGCCCCCAAGGTACTTTGAGATAAAGGAGCCATTTGTTTTTTCTATGTCAATTTTTCCATGTTTAAGAGTATCTTTGAATATTTTTCAGTTAATGAAATTAATGGATTCAAGCCAAATGTTATTATCTTTGTACTGTTCCTCGCCCTGCACGTGCGCCCCATCACACGCGCACAAAGGAGATGCTTAGCTTCATACAGTAGAATGGATTTTTGTTTTATTTGAGGTGTTTTAATTGACATATGCAGTAGTAAAGTTATTCTTCAGTGGTAAGTGATTCTGTGAAGTGTGCTTTTTAACTGGCACCCTGATGGGTTACCATCCTCAATGCAGAATCTGTAGCTCTCCTAAGTGTGTCAAGTAACCAAATGATGGCGAGGTTGACTTAAATTAGTCACATCTACTGGTTTTTCATGAGTTGAGAGTACACTTTAGAGTGACAGCCATACAAAAGTTAAGCGTTTTGCAGCTTACTAGTTGTGTTAGAAGTAGGTTTTAAAATATTTGGAGAAAAATGGTTGACAGAGTAAATGACTGGTACACTGGACTGAAAAGGAAAATGGCAGTGGGGGAGGAAAATAACTTTCATTATTGTATTTTCAGGTTCTATTAATATATAGTCTAAAAGCCATATATCTATAAATAATTTCCAAGATTGTGGTGAAAATTACTTTTTTTTAAAAAAAGGCAGAGAAATGGGATTAAACATTATGAATGGCTTGAGCCTACCTTCCCCTCTCAAGTGCTGAATTTTTTATGAACTAACAAATGCAAAAAGTTGTGAGTAGTTTTTCTGTGATGCAGGTTAATGATGTTCGCGTTTCCAGAGGGAAGAGGTGATGGGTATGAGAGGAGCCTTCCTTTCTCCATCTTGGAAATCTGCAGCATAAGAATGTATTTGAGACTTAAGCTTTTGTTTTTAGGAATTTTCTGGCAGTTTTTTCATTAAATTCTCCATGTACAAGAAGTCAGCACCTTTGTCTCGTTAATTTAGAGAAAGTTAAGATACATATAAAATGCTCAGAGTACTTTCCTTTCCTTGGTAATGATCTAGAACTGGATGGGCTGTGGAGGAGGTGCTTTGCTGGCACGGACTGGGAGAAGGCCTCTTGTTTTGACTAGTTACTGTTACCAAACTAATTCTGCTTTCCAGTTAGGCCGAGAAACATCCCTCTTGTCTTCACAGAGAATGCCCTAGTAACCAGCTTCCTTGTTCCTTTGGTCTCCAACAGGTGACTCAATGTAAGAATGTGTATTAGCTCGTTCCCAGTCACTGTTTCTAAGTGGAAAGGGAAAATTTCATTTATGTTGGTTCAATAATAGTATTTCCTGGCAACATAATGGGCTTTATCATGCACATTTTCAGAATGTAGGCTCAGAAGTTCCCGTGACTCATGAATATAGAACTTTCCATCCAGCTAAATTTTTTTCCAACGGTGTATTAAAAAAAAATACCCATACAGGCATATACTACTAGAAGTTCCCTTTTTTACCACTTAAGCTGGAAAGATTTCTTGGAGGGATGTTACTCACTTAAGGAAGTGTACTTTCTTTCATATGTTACTCCTCCCTTATTGGTCAGTATCAGTCTCACTCACATCCTCGTCTTGTGCAGATTGATTATTTCAAGCTCTCTTCTCCATCTGTTACCAGATTCAGGAATGCAGCTTTCTACAGTTCCCCTGCATGTTTTTAACCCACACTTAAAACATATAGGCTAAAACATGTAGGCCAAAAAACCCCTAACCCTTCTTAGGCTTTTTATTTCCTTCGTCTGTGTTGGTTTTTGTTTATTTTCCTGGTGTGTGCAATGATCTTATCAGAAAGTTATACTGAAAATGACCTCTAACTTTTATGTGAACATGCTGACTTCTTTCACTTCCACAAATTTCACTGTACAGCTGGAATGGCTGTGCTTCACTAGTTTAACATGAAAAAGGACTCATTTATTATCTTGATAATCTCTGCTTCTCTGGAGTTAAGTCATATTTGCATCTGGTGGAGTTTGTGGAAGCCAGTTTTTCTCGGTACAGAGACCATGGAAAATGCATTGTATGAAATCTTCAAGAATATTTTTTTCAGTAAGTGTCATATACCAGATGGCTTTGGGACCTATTTAGCTATCTGTTTTTGTTAATTTTGCTTTGCTGCTTCAGACCTCTAAACTTAATTTCCCCACCTGCTTATAAATATAGGGTCATAGGAATTGCCATATTGGGTCAGACCATCTGTTCTTTAATTAGGAATAGTAACAGATGCTTGGGATGATGATGCAAAAAAAAAAAAAAGTACAAAAGGCATTTATGACAGTAATATACTCTGGGGTGTATCTCTGGGATCCTGTTAGTTTGACTAGTGTCAAAAGACTCAAAGACTTTGGTATCTATTCTAGCTCTTTGTTATTCAAATATTTTTTGTTACAATGTAATTTTATCTTCTTTTCTTCCCTTTAATGCTGCTAAACTTTTGGCTTGCAGTCCCATATCCCTTAACAGTATGTTCCCTAGGTAAAGGTATGAAGAAGTAGCCCTTTTTGTTGATGGGCAACTTGTCAGCTTTCATTTGGCTGAACGTCATCTCTTGTTCTTATGGTATTCTGGGAAGGAAGTTTTTCTCTGCTTTTTGTGTGCTGTTTTCTATCTTGGTGGGGCAGGAGAAATCTTAGTCTTCCTGATTTTCCCCTTCATATTGGTATTTCCATGATGCTTATTATTCTTGGGACGTCTCTCTGTATGGCTTTTAACTAAATGGCAGTAACTGAATGATTCCAATTTCTCACCTTGTTTCGACTGAGAAAACACTGTTGGTTCCTGGGAGAGAGAGCTTTTATGCCTTTGAAAATGTATAATTCTTAGGAAACACCTTCAGAATTTTAGCTTTTAATTGAGTTATAAATGTGAAGATGGCTTTGCAAGGGGAATGTTGGCTAAACCTGAAACATTACTGCAGGCAATTACATGGCTGAGGCAGGGCCCCTTTTGGGGGGTTAAAAGGATGTCTATGCTTCCCTGGGTAGTCGTACATCCAAAATGAGAAGCCGCACTTTTCTTTTTCTTGAACTGAGGTGGCCAAATGTTGGGTTTTGGTAGTCACAGCAGCCTTGTTATCTAAACAGCAATTCCCAAGCCAGGGGTTGTGGCAGCTACAGCGGGGCACGGAGCACAATAGAGATTAATTGTTGTTTTCTTGGTATGTTGTGCTGATCAAGAGCACCTGGTATAGAAACCAGCTAGAGGTAGATCAAGATTATAAATACCTCTGCAAAAGGGGCTTTAGTTCACTTCATTCTTATCAGTTTTGCAGGGGGAGGCTTACTTCTTAGTGGAGTATTTCTTGGCTGTTGCCAGCCTCCTTAAATTGCTTACAATATTCTACATAGATGCTTAAAAAACTCATTAAACCTCAAGATGAGTGCAAGTTAGTAGTGAAGAAGTGGATAGGATTTGAGTGAGTGGCTGAGAAGGCAAGTAGGAAATTTAACGGCGGGGGGAGAGACAGCTTCTTGTGAGATACATTAGTAAAGAGAAATGAAGTGTTGAACCCTATCCTGACTAGCAAGGGAATGCAGTTGTTTTTCTAACCTGCTTCTAAGCATTAGAGCCAGCCGTCTTTGTTGTGCTGTGTTCAGGTTTCCAAGGAGATGTGAGATATTTTTATGAAACTGAGAAATTGAGAAATCATGGGAATCGGAATTTTAAATGCTTGTCAAACCTGAAAATGTAGTGGCAGGAAGGACCTGTGTAATGTGCAATATTTTAAGGACACAACTGAAATGCCATATGACTGAAATTGTCTTTTTCACCAATGGTGATGACTTTAGTGTTTAACTGAGAGCTATTTTAAGATGATAAACAACATTCCTTTCATTTTTAACTGCTTGGAGAGGAGACCAAGTGCCTTGTAATAGATACTGTTTATTCCAAAGTGTGCAAGAATTCTTTGTTCAGGATCAGAAACCCTAAAATGTTAGTGAGAATTTGTTTGTTTAAAGAATCTGCATCTGTAATTCTTGAGCAAGCTATTTGGGTTGAGAGTGTTCAGTTAATAGATTTTGCATGTTGAGCAGCTCGGGAATGTTCTGTGCCTAGAATGCTGAGAGCGATGTAAGTATGAAATGCTCAAGTCAACTTTGTGAGGAAATTAGGGATCTTCAGTTGACAACAGCACATGTGTTGTATATGATTGTTTTGCATGTAAAAGGTACTCAGATACAGACTTATGCTTAGGAGTTCTTGGTAGTTGCAGGGAGTCCCTTGAAGCTGCTGGATGAGTGGGCTAATTTTGCTAATTGTGAAGACACGCCTGTGTTTTGTAAAAGACCTCATGAATTAGTAATAAAGATATATGGACTTCTGTATTGGTGGTGGCATCACAGTGTTTGTTACAGAATGTTTTAGGGCAGCATTGTTAAAATTAGGTAAATGGGATTGCAGCAGACTTAGAAACCAAAGGAGACTGATCATCATTTGTGCTTACTGCAAATTATCTACTTGCTGCTGTATGGCCTATTTGAACTTAAGATTTATTCTAATCATACATTACTAGATTTGTTGTGGTTCTGGCTGATTTTCTATTTCTTCTCTTTATTTTAACCCTTTTGTGATGTCAGTTTTATGCCCATGCTGTCATTGAATGTGATGATCTCTATTTTTGTGGTTACAGCAATACTATTTGTGCACCTTTGGTAGGGCTGGCGGGTTGAATGGGGCAGGTAGGGCATGTAACAGGAAATCAAGGGGAATTTCACTATAAATCTGTGAAAATTCAGGAGAAGGATAAGCAGAAACTAAAAATACTACCATGTGGACTAGCATCTGAGGTGGAAGCCTTGGGGGGATTGTGTTTCAAGCTCTAGGTAATATTGGGGGATTTAATGAACATAGGTAAAAAACATTGGCTCCAGTGTTGGGATAACTAATGGTAAACCAGTCAGCAGTGAACTATATGTCTATTGGAAATCAGTCTTCCTCAGACCTGCTTGTTTAGGGAAGCCAGCAACCCATAGCATTGTTGGATCCCCAGCTGTGGTAGTTCTTGTTCTTTATTCCATAGGTCAGTGAGGATTTTCTTTACAAGCAGGCAGTAATGGGACTTTTAAGGATACATGGAACACCTCATTTAGTTAAAAAAAAACCTGACAAAGTATGAATTTTTAGAATTCCATTAGAAAAAAACAAAAAGAACCCTCCTAATGCAAAGCACTGTCTTAAACTTTTTGGTAGAAGAGTCCTCTGTTTTTATATGTTTAAAATCTGCTTTCTGAAAGGCCATTAGTTGTAATATCTCTCTTTCATGGTTTCATGCTGATTTTTACTTTTAAGACACTACATTTTGTTTTATTGAATTTTCTAGGAAGTAGTCACCTGCATTTACTTAGTAACATGTCAGACCTTAATTTCATCCTGTCACCAATGAAGATATTTGAATATTGATGTAAACAAGCAAGTGAGCTGAAAACTTTGTGTTAATGAAAATATTTGTAATAAATTTGAAAATACTGTTGTTCTTGAGAAGTCACAGAACACAATGAATTGCAGAAGTTTTGAAGAGTATGAAACTGTTAAGAGATTTTTATTGACGCAGAAAACCAAATGTCTTTACAAGCTATCACCAGTTGTGGTTTTCAGTTAAACATGCTGATTTCTTAAAGTAGGAGGCCTCTGAAGCTGCTCTGGTGATCTGAGTTCTGTCTTTGCTTGAAGAACATATGCTTGAGGTCAAGATAATAGAAAAAAGCTAGAGTAACTTCAAGAATGGACTGAAAATGCAAAAGTTTTGGGTTATAGTAACAAACGTTACTGAAGGTTACATTATCTGGTGTATAGGAGCAATTAAGTTGTTGCTCATGAACGTAACGGCTTCAGATTTAGAGGCTAGGTTTAGATTATGTATTGGGAGGAGATTCTGTACTGTGAGGGTCGTGAGGTGCTGGAACAGGTTGCCCAGAGATGATGTGAGTGTTCCATTCTGGGAAGTGTTCAAGGTCGGGTTGGACAGGGCTTTGAGCAAACTGATCTTGTGGAAGGTGTCTCTACCCACGACAGTGGGGTTGGGCTGGGCCATCTTTAAGGTTCCTTCCACCCCAGACCATTCAATGACTTTGGCTTTATATATGTAGAAGAGGTGAAAGTATGAGGAGTGAATTATATAGGGGTCAGCTGATGAGAGGAATATAGGGTTTTTTCTGTTGGCATCTGAGTGCAGAGAGCGCTTCAGTGAGCACTTCAAGTTATGCAGATGTACTTTCCCAACTTTACTGTAGAGAGCAAAGTGAAGATTTTTTTTGCAGTGAAACCTTAAAGCTAAGAGGACTTTCAAAATGAAAATAAAATGATCATGTGTCAGGAGAGATTCATTAGCTGCTATTCAGTACTGAAAACTGAGCAAGATGCTTGTGGCCAGCTAAATCAATATGAATGTGTTACATTTTTATTTTTTTTTCCTTGCATGCATAATGAAACACGTCTAAATAATTTTGGTTTAGGCATGATTGCAGTTGGTTAATGTCCACTTGTATTTAAAACTTTTCTGAAAGAAAATTATGCTTTTCTGAGAATGTTTTATTTTAAGGAATGATAAACACAATTTTTTACATAGATGACGAGTTCTGTCTCCTCAGTTCTCTCTCATACAAAACTGACACCAAGTTTCATTAAAGGCATGGTTTGCTGCTGTGAACATTTAACTTGTTAAACCGTGTGCAGACAGCCCTTCCTACATGTAGTTCTTTAATAATTTTATCCTTGAGGATACTGCAGAGGGAATCTAAAATTGCACGCATCTTGCCTAAGGGAAGGTCTTAATTGTGGTGTGTATTTTATTGTAAAGTCAGAAGAACTAGTGTCTATGATAGGTTTATCAAAATAGTAGAATTCTAGCTACAGCAAAATGCTGCGGTCCCCTCAAAGGGTGTGTGTCAAGCAAGTCTTCTGACTTTCTCTGATGTGAGAGAGATTTCTGTTCTTGCCTGCATGTAAGCATCATATGGCTGTATGAGATTTGGTACTCTGCATAATGATGGCTACTTGTGTAGTAGCACATCAGCAGCCCCAAAATGGTCCTGTACCTTCTGAGGTGCTGTCTCCTGTCTTTGTGTGTTTGCATGCAGGCTCACCTGCCCTCTGGTGTCAGAGCTGCATGCAGGGAATGCAGCAGCATTCCCAAGTGTTTAATCTCTGAAATTAGGAAACTGGTTATGCACTCCCCCACAAAACGGGGTAGAAAGGAGGTCTCTCTGTAAGTGCTATGTGTAACATGCACAGTAGCTGTGACAGTATAAGCCTAATGCTTTTCCCTTAAGTCTTTTGTAAAAAACTGTGTACCTTTGCACAAGCTTTCATCTCCTGTTTTCATCTGAGAGCAGAGGAAAGGCAGCATGCTTTCCACCTAATTATGTTTTATACTTTACATGGAGACTTTTGTTACCCATCCAGGAGCATTTCAGAGTCATGCTGTGGCTGATGTGGCTTCTCACCTCCAGCACTGTTGTCTTCTCTGAAATGCTGCCAGTGGATATAGATTCATAGAATTGTTTAAGTTGGGAAAGACTGCTAAGATAATTGAATTCAGCTCTTAACCTAATACTGCCAAGTCCATCAGTAAGCCATGTTTCCAAATGCCTCATCTACATGTCTTTTAAGTACCTCAGTGGATGGTGACTCCACCACTTCCCTGGGCAGCCTGTTCCAATGCTTGTCAACCCTTTTGGAGGGGGAAGAAACTTTTCCTCATATCCAGTCTAAGCAAATGGTACAGCTTGAAGCCACTTCCTCTTGTGCTTCCTGTTACAGTGGAAGAGACCAGCCCCCACTTTGCTACAACCTCCTTTGAGGTAGTTTTAGGTATTCAAGGAAATGCAGTGGTGTGAGTCAATGCTTTAAAAAATGCTGGTGAAACAATGTTGTTAAGTAATAGGACACAATCTCCTCATGGTCTTGAATTTGGCCCTGACTGTGGGGGCACAGCATCTACATCTACTTTTTTTTCTTGACACTTCTATTACTGTACAGTGAAGAAACCACCTTTATGGCACTCTATGTATAAGGTTACTTGTGCTGTTTGCATTATTCAGTTTGTAAAATGAGTGGATGTCTTTGCTCTAATTAAACATCGTTCTCCCTGGAACCAATTATCCATAAGTAGAAACAGAAGATGCATGATACTGTGTTGCATCCCAGGGAGGATGAAAACATTTCCCTATCCAATGCTTCTGCCTTAGCTAACAAGTCATATTCATTTTATCAGTTGCATTCACATATGAGAGCTCTAAGCAGAAACCTCAGGGCATAGTAATGCTTAATGTATAATAAATACTATTTGCTTTTTTTAATGGCTAAATGAAAATTCATTTTAAGCTTTTATCAAGAACCTTTGTAAACATTTTATGAAACTTTAAACTAACCTTTAATGTGTTTAAGAGGTCTGGCTAAGAAAATTTTTTAGTGATGTTGTCACTCATCTAAATGGGGAAAAATGGCTGCAGGTGAAATCTGTTTACCAATTTCTTAATCGAATGGTGCTAAGAAGGAAACAAGAGTATTCTAGTAGTACAGACATTTGGCTATTTGCAGAATTGAGTTAATCAGTGATGCCAAATCCAGAAGGTGACTGTATACAGGTCAAGGCTGAGGCATATTAATGGGTCTCAAAACCTTGTAGTATCTGTGCACTGGTTCCAGGGGTCTGTTTCCCATTCAGTTAATCAGATGCTTACAACTTTTCAGAGCTGTTTAACCTGCAAAGAGCTATTTTAGCTGCATTGTGATGTACAAGAGGCATGGCAGATGTTGCTCGCATTAATTCTCATCTTTACAACAAAATTAGGGAACTATTTGTTTCTTCCTTGAATCTTCAAAATAAATATTTTAATAAAATGTTGAGTAAAAAGCCCTAAAAGCTATCCCTTGGCTATTTGGCATTCACCCAAATCTTTTTTCCATCAGACCTTCATTTGATATGGTGTCTCTCAGCTGCTAATATGAATAGACAGTGGAGAAAATATATTCCTTGATCTGCATCTGTTCCTTTCTTTACCTATAAAGAAGTGCTAAGATCTGTGTGTTTCATGAAATTTAAAAAAAATGAATGAGACAGTTGTTTCTCTGTGGGGAAATGGCATTTTCATTTTCTGCTTTTAGCTCAGTGGTATGCTGCTGTTATGATTGCTCACTGTTAGCCCCGCAGGTTGCACTGGTGAAAGTGTGTTTGCAGAACTTTTTAGTGCAGCTTAAAGAAGCTGCTGGAGAGCATGGTTCAGGTTTGAGGTTTTTTAGTTCTCGCTGCTGAACATACCACATGCCTCATAAGTGAGGGTTTTCAGCATTTGAAACAGTAGATTCTAGCAAACAAATTGCATTACTTCTGTGAAGTGAATAATCTCTCTAATGGATGGCACGTGTTATGTCACGGTGTTAGGGAAATCAATTCCGCCAGATGCGCAGCAGTCTCCCAGCCTCCAGCTGCTGCTTCCCTTATGCTTCACACCCAAATGGCTTGGAAAGTATTTATGGTAACAGGGAAGGTGGGTTTTGGTGTATTTTAGGCATCTTGGACTGAAAAAAGAATTTGATGTTTTGTGGATTTTTTTGCTTTAGAAATTGTTTGATCTGAGTCCTTTTTTAAATCGGACAGTAACATTAGACTACAACCAGTAGCAACAGTTGAAAAGATTTTTTTTTTTTAATCTAATAATGAATTTCTCTGACACATAGGATAATCCTTTTATTAATATGGTTCCTCTGTATTCTGTAAAAACCCTACAAGAGTTGTCATTGTCTTCAGAGTTTTGTATATGCAGTTTCCCTGTGGAGCTTAGAGCATTCAACAAACTTTTCTGCAAAATAATTTTTTTTTGCTTTAATTTAAAACAATTAAAACAATTAAAGCTTCTTATTGACATTGAAGTTCTCTTGTGAAATATCATTTGACTTTATTTACACCCAATGAGCTATTATTTTAATACAGTGATGTCTTTTAAAAAAATAAAAATTGGTGTCCTGATTCTCTGTTACTGTCATTCTCATTGGTGGTTATGAGGAGCGGTGCAGTAAATACTTTAATTCCTGAAGACATGTGCTTTAGTAATAAATTAAATGATGGCTTTAATGATGATACTGCATAGGCAATTTTTTTGCCAGGGAATTCAGTGCAGTTGTACTGGTGTTATAACTTGGTCTTTTCATGAAGTTATTATGCACAGTAAAATTCACAGCACAGTGGAAGAATGAAAAGTGACAGTTGCTTGTTCCAATTTAAATGGCATAATAAAAAGTTATGATTTGTGTGAGAACTTTTAATTGATCTTTTTATGCACAAGTATTATCCTAACATGTTGCCAAAATGAAGGTGCATATGAATGAAATTAGTAAGTTTTCTAGTTAATTGCCTGGATTTATTTCTCAGACCCTTCTCCTTGAAACAACACTTCTGTAGAAGGCTGAATTTTAGATTTGGGGCATTCTCTTTTTACTTAAATACTTACAGTAATTTTACAGTTACTTTATGTATGTATTTATTAGAGAGGTTATTAAATTGGCTTTGTACATTAGATTTTATATACAGTAAAATCTGCCACCTTTTTCCCTTTTCATAATATATTATTCATTTCTTTCTTTGGAGTCTTTGCCAGTACTGTACTGAAATTGTTGTAGAATGGTTGCTGTATGGTGATGTTTAAGGCCTTCCTCCTGGTGGAAATGTTCTTTTAGTTGTCCAGTGAGTTATGTAGGATATCTTCCTGCATGTAGATAATTGATCTAACAGCTACAAGTATATACCTACAAAGATATACCTGTGCAGAAATATAATTGTAGATATTATGTCTCTGATAGTTATAACATAAATAGCTTTTTTTCTGAAGGTTCTCAAATTGACATCTTCAATTATTAGATTTGTCACCTGCCGAGCATTTTCCCAGGAGTTGCAATAAATGTCAGTATCTGGTGTGCAGGAAAATGGGATGTGACAAGAATAATGTATAGAGAATATTTTTTTAACTGCTATTTCTGTGACATGTTCTTTTAATGAACAAGAATTTATAAGCATGTCTGCTGAGACTGCAAGTTATAGTCAGCTAAAATGAGGTTCTGTAGTAGGAGTTTTTGATGGTCTTCGTGGTAGATGGTGTTGGTATCCCAGCTTTTAATGCTGATGATGTATTCTTCAGAAGACCCTTCATGATTAGCTATCCATAAAATCTTTGCTTAAAGTATGTTTGGCAGTTCCCAAAGCTAGATGGGCATGCTGACATTTCACACCTTGGACTTGCAACTGGAGGAACCTTAATTTCAAAGACACAAGTGTGTTTGAAGTTTTGGTTGCTTTCCAGTTAACTCTTGATTTCATGGTTTTGAGATGCAGATGCTGAAAAATAACTGTAATGCATGTACCTCTTTCTCTTCTGCTGTACTAGTCACTTGTGGAGCTTCACAGTTAACCTAAATGTGTCTCAGTTTCCTATGGACACTGTTTTCTGATGCATATGGATTGTTTTAGTGTAGCTCATGTTGCATGGAAAAGTCTTGGAAGGCAGCTAGAGACAGGGTGAAGTATGTCACATTGGCACGGAAGTAATGCTGCATGTGCTAAATAAATAGCCACCCAGCTCATTTATCATCTCCTGCTGTTTGATAGCTATGTCAGCTAGAACAGAGGAAGCATCCCTGGTTAAGTCTGCTGCTTTGGATACACTTCTGCCATGTTCCCTGTGTGTTACAGTGTCAGTCTTGTGTGCCCTTTACCATGGCTTTCTGTATTTCTCTTTGAAACACTCTGCTTGTTTCTCTGCTTTTTGTGCTTTATCTCCTGCTGCTGCTGCTGCTCAGGACTTTTCCGTGGGTGTAGAGTTACGTACCCTGATATCTGCTCACTGTTTGAATGGATTCAGCTGCCCACTTGGAACATCAGCTGTCTGAGCTGATCTGTGATGACTTTTCTTAAAAGGATCGTACTGTGTGGTGCTATGCATGTTCTGAAAAATCAGTGGATGGTATGCTGTGTTAGAGTTCAAGTGTTGGTCATATAATTTTTGTTTTGTGCTCAAATTATTTTTTATAATTAATTCTTGGTGTAAACTGTTGGTAATTTGGCATCTGTTAAAAGAAACATTTGTGCTGATGGATTTAAAAGCAATTTCTAGTTCTGCATTGCTGTGCTAAACATCATCATTGTTCTGAAAATATGGATTATTTTCTTTTTTTACATTAACAATACTGTAGTTTTGTCTGTGTAACTGCTTATTGATGGAGAAGATTTTGGTTTCAGAATCCTTGCACTGTATTTTGATCTTCAAACTGTGTTTTGTACTTGGTACCTTTTGTGGTCCTGTCTGGAACATGGAGTTCTGCATCCATTTAGAAAGAGGTGGCCTAACATGTGTGGACCTGCACTTGGACCTTAGATACCTAAGGCATGTAAGAGTGCACTGTCAGGACAAAGGAGGGGAAGGAAGACTCCAGCCACCTGTGATTCTTCTCCTAGAGCGTGCATTTCCCCTCAGCACAGTCACTTTGTGCTGCTGCCGTGATTGACAGAACTGTGGGCTGCATAAACTGTACAACTGTATCCACAGTGGTGAGGTGTTCATCAGGACAGGAGTACACCTAGTCAACTGCTCAAAGCTTGGAAATGCAGCTTTGGTATACACCATTTTTCTTTCCTGAGTGTCCTTGTGTATCATTTAACATCTGGGAAAAAAGACTACTAGAATGGATAGAAATGTCTGTACCAAATATCAGGAGGCTCAGGAGGAGAATGCTCAGACATTTCACATGCTCTAACTTTATTATTCAGGCCTTTTCTTGGTGGGAATTTATTAATATTTTTATGGGTTTCTTAACAGTTCACTTGGCTGGTGTCTGTTGTGATTTTCTTCCACTGTCAGTGAATCTGCTCATTCCTGTCCAAGACTGTATCAGATGAAAATATTCCCAGATCTACCAGTGTGATGCAAGAATTCAGTGTGATCTGGGTGGACAGGTCTTTGCAATGAGCAAAAGGGTGTAGAGCAGAGTCACAGCTTTTCTAAGCAGGGTTGTTACTACTCTTGATGTCTTAGGAAGAGACCCATTATGAGTATTTTTATATGCCTCAAATAAGCCCTTTTTTGTCCCTCTCATATTTCAGCATCCTTTGAGTTGGTGGTTTGTTGAAGTTTCTGATTTTGATCTGATATTCTAGTAAGATAAGAGTCTGGAAAATTTCATGAGAACCCCTGCAGCTCCACTCACCCTCCAGGCTGATGGGAGGTGTTTGCCATGTCACCTCCTCTCCTCAGGACTTCATTTTTGTATAGGAGGAGCTGTCACAACTTGTCTGATACCTCACAGGATGACAGTGTTGTTGCACAATGCTGGCTGAAACATCCAGCTACCTCTGGTTCCTTTCGAGTCAGTCTGAAGGTTTTACATTAGAACTGCTGGGTTAATGAAACTGGTTTTAATTCAGAAGGATGACTTTGAGTTTATGAGGGCTCATTGATTCTTTTGTGGTTTGAAGAAATGTCCTGTGCTTCAAATGAATGACAGGAATTTCCACCTTTTCTATCTCCCAAGGATTTCTCTCATCTCTTTGATATGCTCTAAGCATACTTGAATCCTGCATTTCTGCCCTGGTGTAGACAAGCCAGTTATGTAACTATTGCTTTATTAATACAGCTTTAGAAAAATCTGTTGTTTAATCTCCTTAAAGCTTGTGAGACATTAAAGTTCTTGGAAGCATATCTTTCTATGATCATCATAGGTAATAACCCTTCCAGTATTTCATGAATAGAAATTAAATGACATGCCTAAGTAAGATGTCTGCCCCAGGAAATCTGTTTTGTCATTTAGCAGACATTTCAGTCTCCATTTCAAATATTTGGCTTGTCTTGGAAAAGACCCTCCTTATGTATTCTGCCAGTAAAGTAAATCAGCCAGGCTGTTTAATATGTGTGAATTTAAATAACATACTGGGTTTTTTTCTGATCACTAGGGAAGCCTCTAGAGTCAATAAAAATTGATGAGTTGTTCCAGCTTTTACATTTTTAACAGAAGAACAAAACAATTTTTACTGATTTTTATTTGGCGAGTTCAGTATTTGACTAACAAGTCAAATACTGAGCTTAATGACTTTTCCCACCTTCTGCTGCATTAGGCTATGGACAGTTCTCTTCACATTTGTATGAAGGTATTCTAGCAAATTAAGAAAATTTGGGGGTCACGTGGAAATTGTTGCTGAAATGTCTCTCTTAATCTGATACAGGAATCCTTAGGACTGCTACTAAATAGTATTTTTCCTTGACAAAAACCTGTTTATACCCTTGAGTGGTATACTCTGGTAATCATTTAATTATTTTTTTAGAGTTGTCTTGGTTTCTTGATCACTTAATAGCATAAAGTAAGATTCACTGAGGATAGCACTGGATAATCCAGCTCCAGTGGTTTGGGAGAAGCTGTATGGGCCAGTTCAGAGTTTAAAAGGCTTAACTTTTTTTTTGCCAATGGTTGTTTGTATTAAGAAGTAGGTAATAATGATGAACCCGTTCCACCACTTTTGGTGTTAACTGTCAATGTTTCCCTAAAGAAAAAACAGTTAAATGGTCAGAGAAAAGAGC
The DNA here is from genome assembly GCA_013400235.1 of Oriolus oriolus. Classification (NCBI taxonomy): domain Eukaryota; kingdom Metazoa; phylum Chordata; class Aves; order Passeriformes; family Corvidae; genus Oriolus; species Oriolus oriolus. Next base: position 140,047 of record VXBT01010230.1, on the reverse strand, counting down.
TCATGTTTGAAATGTGATTAAATGAAAAAGTCAATCTCTTTCCAAGTGATGGGGGGGGGGTAGTAATATATTTGTGTGTAAACTGGAACATGTTGTCTGTAAGGGGACAGACAGGATTCAGTGATGAGCAGAAACTGTTTTGTTGATTGTGATGATTTCTTGGTACACTGATCTCTGAGAGCTTTGAGAACCACCTTAGTTCTTTGAAAATAACTACTTTGTAAGGTTGTGCCTTTGGGAATATTGGGTCACTAGTAGTAATTTAAAAGAAGGTTAAAGTTACTGAGTAGCAGTTTAATAGAATGAGTGACATCCTTAATAATTTGTGGGCTTCACTTAATTTACCTTATGTGATTTCATGTGTGTATAATTGCCTGGACCACCAAACTGGTGTCAAGTTAAACACTAGCTTCCCTCCATCCTTCACTTATTTGTAATCTAGCTGTGCTGCCACAGAACCTCAAAATGCTAGCTTTTAAAAGGTGTAGAAGGTGCTATCTGGCAGATCTAGGTATCCAGAACTCTGCCTAATTAATGGTTTTAAACAAAATTTGAGATAAATAGGCATATGTCAGTGGTTAAAGATTGTCTGGTTTAACAGCTGAGACAGTGTTTATAATCTTGTAAGCCACAGAGGTGGAGAATGTCTGATGCTTTTTGTTCTTCCGTTCTGGGTCCAATAACATGATGTCTTGGCCGAAAGATTGAAAAATTGAAAAATATTTAGAAATGTATTAATAAACCTTGCTCTCATCACCTCTGCTCTTAGTCACACCTGAGTCACCAGCCTTTTCCTAAGTATCTCCTTAAAAGATAATTAGCATCATAGCAAATGTAAATTGTGAGAGTATTTGTGATCTCAGAGTTTTGCAAAGTGGCTCCCAGAATTTGTACATTTTGCCTAGGAGTAGGGTTGTGTGTTGTTTTGCCACAATGACGCTGGGTTTGTTTTCACTGTGGTCTCCAAGAAGACAGGAAGAAAAGGAAAGCTACTGTAGTAGTTTCATCAGGAACAAAAGCAAATTCTCTTTGGTCACGTCACATTGTCATTAAGTCTGCTTTCAAAGACCTGAAGAATAAACTCTTCGAGAGGCAAAATGCTTTAAAAATTCTGAGAATTTTTCATGCTTATCATCAGCTGAGATAGAGCTCTCAAGTACATTGTTGATGTTTGTGAACTTTGATTTTTTTACTGCAATTTTCTCTATAATGTAAAGCAAGACTGTAGATTAGCCTTCTATTAATAGTTGTCTCTTACTGTCATGTTTCAAGGTTGGATTTTTTATTAGCATTTTTCTGTCTGAGCTACACTTGCTAAAGTGTCTTTAAGTGTCACAATTACGGATGCTGTCTTTCCTTTTTCACTATTTAAATATGTTGTACTTTATCTACAGTGCACAACATTATGCGCATGTGTTTTGGAAGAAGTTGGCTGAGGCTGAACCTAAATTGATGGGGCAGCGTGAGCTGCCTAAGGTGCAGATGTGTTATAACCTTTCTAAAATCCTGGCTGGGTTGGAAGATGATACATGCTGGAAATGCTTTTTTTCCCCCCTTCACTGATGAATTATATTAAAAGTTTGTAAAGCATGTGCCAGGCACTACATTAAGCAGTTAAAAAACTTAGACAGCACAAGTGATTTACTAATCAGATACTTTCCTTTTCATTTTAATGTGTAAATTTGAAAAAAAGGGGTATGTACTGTTCTTTGGACCTAGACTATAAGTGCTTAAAACCTCATGGAGGAACTTAGCATTTGGAAGATGCTGTTAGGGATAAGACTTTTTTTCACTTAGGCAGATTTTTCCAGAAAAGTGATCTTCGTGAGCCTCAAAAAATAGTTTGCATTTACACAAAGGGTCTCTCAAAAGTTGAAAAGTGTATCAGCAGATACAATCCCTATATTCTCTGTTTCCTGCTATTGTCCATACTATTAACCTGACCTCTCTTATGCAGGAAAATTGAGCAACTTTCATCATATGTAGTCATGCAGATGTATTTACTAATAATTCTCTAGTGGAAATTTTTCTGATACTTGCTTTAGAGATACTGAAATGAAACTAGAAGACTTCTACTTCCAGAGAAGGTCCACCATATCCCCCGCCCTGCAAAATATTATTTATTGGCTAAAAGTCCATGGTTGTCACTTAAAACCATAAATTCCTGTCCCCATTGGTGAGTTGATAAATACAGATATAGTCAAATAAATCTCCTCGACACTTTATCTCAAATTTTGCAAAACAGACTCTTGATTTGTATTGTGTTGATTAGGTTTTTGGTTTTCCTGGATATCAGTTAAATTGGGATATCTTTACCAAAACGTTTTAGAGCAGGGACACAGAAGGTGGAAAGAGAGGTCTTGGGTTGTCCCTCTTTCTTTTCTGTAGAATCCTGCAAGAGAATGGTTTTCTCCTCTTTTAGCCTGACTAGCGGTTTGACATTTTTCCAGCTGTGGGTTCCAGAGAAATTGCACAAGGAAATTGCTTGGGAAAGTAAGTGACTGTCCTCTTTAAAAACAGATTTAGGAGTTGAATGGTCTCATGGAGCAGTTGTTTTGGGCAACCATCCTCCTTATAGAAGAATCCAGTTTTGCTTCAGCTTCCTGCTTTGGGATCTCCAATAACATTTTAAAATGTTCACCTACATTTTGGGGAGGAGGGACAAGGGGAGGGGAGGGAGAGAGAAGGATGTGATGCTTGGAGCAGGGCTGCACCACATTCATTTGAATCTGCAATGGAGAAAAAAATTAATATCTACAGAACTTAGAGGAGGATTTGCTGTGGGATTTCCCCCTGCCTTTTGTTCTTGCTTCTTCACAGATATTTAGTTTCCATAACAACACAAGGTAATTGTTAAATGGGTGCTGGGGGCTGGGTTTGTTTTTGGGTTTTTTTCTTTTGCTATTTGTGTTTGAAGTGTATTACATGTAGAGTAAAACCTCAGGAGCAATATGGTAATTCTGTTAATGGCTTTTGTTCTGAAACTAAAATATTAAACCGATAAACATGGTGTAATATTTGGGAATGGCATCTTGTTTTTATTACTTTGAAGCCAACTTGTGATGTAGTGTTTGTAAATGTACAAATCCGGATTGAGGCTGAAGGAGGACATACAAAATATCACATCTATTGTCAGTCTTTAAAAAAAGTCAAGTCTTAAACCATCCAAGATGTTACTTGGGCTTACACAAATGTAGCATTGTGATAAACCACAGCTTGAATACTTACCCCAGTTGCAACTTGAATGCTTACCTGACTGCCTTACAGGCAGTACTGAAAACTGCTGGTCTGAAATACCTACCCAAAAAACAGGGATGAAATGGACTCTTAAATGGTTCCAGTTTCCATTGCATACTGTCTGCTTTTTTTAGTGTATTAGGGTAGAAACTGGAAATAATTGCCTTTAAGGACAGTGAGCATATTGCTGTTGCTGAGAAGCTGTGGTGTTAGTTAATATGCTGAACTCTGTGGCACTGGCTTGTGAAGGTGAGGGAGTACAACTGGTTACAGCACTTAACAGTAGTCAGAGCAATCCACCATGTAGCTGAACGGAGGGGACGTGACGGTGGGAAATACATCTGTTCTTCGTTGTGTGACTTTCTGGTGGGCAGAGTGTTGCATTGGCTTTACTTCAAACTTGCAGAAAGGACAGAGCTGTTGAGAATCCAAGCCAAAATGCTAAGTTATAAAAGAAAGCAAACGTTGTGCTTCAATTTCTGCTGTGTGCTGAAGCTGAGGAGCTGACATTTCAGCAGCAGAACGATGTCTTCATAGAGATGATGAGTACAGGCTGAGTCATGTAATTTTCAGCTTCAAAAATTAAAATTAATCTTCTGTACATAGTTTTTCATTGCTGCCAGCTCACTCTGAGAACTTAGTTATGCCATATTGCCGGTGAAATTCCAACAGTTTTGTCTGTCTTTTCTGTTTTTGTTTAGATTTTGTTTTTCTTTTTTAGAAGAGAGAAATGTATGTAGGATTTCCAGCAAATTGCCAACAGTTTGCATCGAAACAGCCACAATGTCACCTTCTCTCTGCATTACTGTGCTAGTCTATTATGAACTCGAGGCTTTTCCTCGTAGCAAGTTTGGTTGATTGTCAAAGTCCAAATGTAGGTTTTCTCTTTGTAGGTCAGTTACAGTCACTTAGAGGTTAAACAGCAGTGTGGATTTTCTATTTTTTTTTTTTCCATTCTGGGTTTTTAATTTTTAGTATTTTAAGCAAATGGGCAGTAATATAAAGTAAAGTTTTAGGGTGTTTGATCTTTGCCTGAAATAAGGTACACCCATGTCCTCAATGACTGGATAATCACTTTGGGAAGAGGGAAATATATTTCTTTGAGCCATATTCCATGAGGTGTAACACCTGTTGATCTGCTGTTTCTGAAGTGGATTATGTAGTGTCTTTGTATCAGTATCATCAGGGTCTGTTAGAGGAACTGTTAGGGCACGATGTGGAGCTGTGTGGAATACCTTTGAAATCTGGGTGGTAGAGGGAAATAAGGGAAGATAATTCAGTGGTTTGAGATTCAGAATCTCCAGTGTAGGAAGTTGCTTGTTGTGTTTCTGACATAGTTTTTATGAACAAAAGAAATAAATGAAAAAAAATCTGGAGGAATTTCTAGCCATAAGAATCAATAATATGCAAGGTTGCTCTTAAGTTCTTTTGGATCTGTCAGCGTTTTGGTTTATTTCTTATTCCACTTACTAAAGTGATTCTGTTTCCATCTCAAGTTATTTAGATGTCTTAAATTGCAGATGGTTCCATGTAGTGGTAGTATATGGATTTCTTGATACTTACTTTGTGCCTGGATGATGATTCCAAATTCTTCCTTGTGAGTGTCTGCCTGCTTCTGCCTCCTGTATAGAGTTTTATTTTGCCCTGGATTCAATCAGGACTTTACTATTTAGCTGAAGGTGTCTGTTTCCCATAGCACCTCTTCCAAAGTCCAGATCTGTGTGCTGTACTACTCTTCTTTGTCATTTCCCTCAGGTTCTTGAACACCTCTCTTTCTGGTCACTGTAGCCAAGGCTGCCATGGCCGTCCCCAGCCAGGCCATCCTGGTTTGTGAAGAGCAGACCCAGCTGTGCAGTACCTTTGTCAAAAGCTTCTCTGTGTCACTCTGCAGTATTGCAATCAAGTTTGAAATAAAAACATGTCTTCCACTGCGTTAAATACTAAAATGAGTCCCATTTGATTAAAAGAAAATGTGACACTGTATACAAAATTGCATATAAACTGGTATATTTAGTAGCCATTTGCTTTTCTGTGTAAAGCAGAAATGGGGAACACTTTTTAAATTATAGTAAAATACAATAAAGGGAATTTCTTTGCACGTATCATCAGCATTTTGTGAGAAAAAGGCAGATTATCTGCATCAATACAAGCTTTAGAATCAACAAATCATTTTTCATATGTGCCACATAATCATGTGGGAGGCCTTCACTGTGAACAAGCTGGTGATATTTTTCTTCACACAATTCTGAAAAGAAATTTCTGTGGTAACAGTGACATTTGCCAATTTGGTCTTAGTTATTTCTTTCTCTCTGGTAAAATGTAATTTGCCCTAATAAGAATTAGTGTACAGGTTCTTTTTATAGAGAGATGTATGTTAACCTTGCAGACCATTTAACTAATTGTTTTCTGATGTTCTGGTGGTTTCCTTATTTTATATCTATCTGTCAAGATATCAAGAGGAAAATCATGAAATGTAAAAGCTTGCCTTAAAACTTGATTATTTTACAGCTTCAGTTTACCATGTGATTTACACAAGAATTGTGTGTAATTTGCGCTTTACAGTTTCAACTGCAGCTCTTCCTTGTGATGTCTTAATGGAGGCTGAAGAGATCAATGAAAAGCTCACTGCCAAGAAGCATTAGTATCATACTACTGAAGTTTATTTGCTGGGTCTTGCCTAAGTGTAAATGCTGAGGTATAAACAAATAACCTAATGGTTTCTGTGGGATCGAAACCTTTATGTCCTTATTTGAAAATTTACATCCATGTCATGTGATGCCTTCATCTTCCACATAATGAAAGATTCCTGCTTTATATGCATTAATGTTAAATTTTAATTATTGTGCTTCTGGTGATTTTTGAATTGTTTTCTATTTAATAAATATTTATATTGGAGATAGTTAAAAATATTTGGTAGCTATGAGACCAAAGAAAGGGCACTAGAGAAAATGTGACTTGAAAGTGATGGATATTGTTCCTAAGTAATGATTGTTAAATCAAGATGTTGGTCATTACATCTCAAGGCTGAAGGGAAGGAACTTTTGTGCTGCAGTTCTCTTGCCTCTTAGCCATGAACCTTTCTCTTTTTATGGAGCTGGCTGTATATTCTTCAGGTGTTCTCTCTCATCTCACCTTCTGACACCTCCACCTATGATCTGGTGGTATCTTACTTGTACAGGAAGATGTACTTATTGCAAGTGGTCTCATCCATGATGCCTCCTTTTCTTTTAAAAATGTTTTTCGCACAACTGAAAAACAAATGGAATTTTGGCTGTTTTTATCCTCCTAGGCAGACAGAAATTTTGTTGTTATTTTTGAGGGGGAAATCCAGACCTGTAGTTCTTGATGTCTTTTCTTCATCTAACCCACTTGACCAGGTAAGACAGTAATCATTTCATATGATGGCTGCTTTCTTTTGAGAGCAACTAATTAATATAAAGCGTTTCTTCTGTGTGACACAAGTATCTTGTAGATTTGAAGGATGGAATTAATTTGGCTTGCTTCCATAAAACAAGGTCAAGGTTGTTTGTGGGGCTTTTTTGCATACAGTATCTTATTCATCACATGGAGCCCTTTTTTTCCCTTCTGTATTTGACAAAAGATTAAATTTTTCTCACTATAAATTTAGATTGTTTTCTTAGTATTTAACATAAGACAGAGTAGAGTTAGACATTTTCTTACAAAACTAAAGTATGTGGTTTTAAGAAATGCTTTCTCTTATATACTGGCTGCTTTTGTGGTCTGATACTTCCTGTATTTTAAAACAGATAAGAGCCATTCTTTTGGAAGACTGATATGGTCTTTGTTACTTGCATCCTAGGTACAAGCTATTGATTGATGGTTTTGACAACCATATTATATATCATATTCAGAAAAATTTAAAAACATGTTTTCTGCTCTTTTCCCCATCCTTCCCTGCCATTGTGACTTGGTAAGTCTTGGTCTGCTTGCTAAAGATTCACATACTAGTGAAAATGTCACTAATTGCTGGTACAGCTGGGGGAGGGTGGTGTTTTGCTTTGTCATCTTAGGTTTCTTGGCAACTTAAGCTTTTAGCAGCTGCTGTACACAAATTGGGGTTGGTACTGATTATTCCCCACTGCATAAGTACGAACCTTATTACTGGGTGCTAAGATGCAGGCTGCAGAAAATAATAAAATGAACAAAAAGTAATATTGCATCCAGCCATTTTAGCCAGGCACCCAAATCTGTAGATACAGGGTGAAATCCTTTGAAGTCCGGACATCAGCTCACCACAAGGTTGATGAATATCGCCTTCTGTCAAACAGCCGCTATCTCGGGCGGCTCGCTGTAGACGCTAATCTCCGTTTTATTTTTAGCAAACCATTAGTCTCTCACAGGGGAGTGTGGGAGTAATTGTCAAAGCTACTGAAGGACTGCTATTAAACCGAATTGCTGCAGCAGGTGTTGGGTGGGATCTCCTCCATTCTTACCAATTAGCAGCTACTGGCTTCACGTTTAAAGACATGTGAAAAGCAGCCCTGTCATGCGAAGATTTCCTAGCCTTCCTTGTGCACTGTTGGATTGGGTCTTTTGACAAGTACTCCTTTTGAAGTTTCTGTTCTTTGTCAACATGCAAGAATTTTCACTATGTAAATCCTTTCCGTAGTCTGTCGGTTTATTTTTCGGGGGATCTCTTGTAAGGGTACTGCATTTGGTCTGCTTGCTAAGGAAGTGAGGCGTATGAGACTAGATTTGCCTGTCCATCAGTCCCTTTTTTAAACTCCTTCTTCCTCACTCCAAAAGGGGAAAAAAAACCTCACCCACCAGCATTTTGGATATTAACTGGCTGCTGAGTTCCATCAGTGAGAGGTGTAAAGTTCTTGGTATGGTGTAAATTGTTGTGAAATTAGTGCTTTAGTGAGGAGTGGTCTAGACATTCACTGAGGATCAGCTGGGTCACATCTAGACTTTAGCAAACTCGGGCGTGCTGCTGCCCCCTGCTCTGCCAGGCACTGTGCATCTGCAGCCTTGCTTCTGGCTCTAGTGTTTCATGTACAGAAAGGATATACAGATGCATCTACCGGCGAGAGGAGAGCACCAGGACTGTACAAATAAACGGCGCCTGTTGGTCTCAGCAACCATTGGTGATGTGAGTCAGGGCTGCAGGGTGGGAGGTGATGGTTTAGTTTCTTTCCATGCTTTGTATTCTCTTCTTACCAATGTTTGTTTTGTTAATCTTTTTTAGCCCAGTTTGTTCCACCAGTGGTGTTTCAGAAGTTTGTTCTTTCAGTTACCTTGAAAGTTGGAGCCTACAGCTTGGTTTCATAGGAACTCCTCAGTTACCTTGGATTTATCAATGTTGGAGTGCAGTTAAAAGAAGAAACCAAACAAACCAAAACCATAAAACCCACTGAATTTAAGACAAGAAAAGAGAGGAAAATATTGTACAAAGCAGAACACAGGTTCCTTATTTGATGTGCTCCTAATCCTACCCAAACTGTTCCCCCTTTTATGAGTACTGTGATCAGTACCAATTATTTGACAGGAGACTTCTGTAATATTACTGATTCCTTTATACCAGCTGCCTCTGAGAAGCATGTTACACAGATGTGGATATTCAGGAAGCTCATGGCAGCGCAAGACAAGAACTCAAAATAAACAGAATTCACAACAGGGGAACTCTTAAGCACTAAGTTGTGAAATCTTAAGCAGAGTAATGATCCAGCTCTTTTTGGTGATGAGATCGAAGCTAATTAGGATTAATGCTGTCCTCCAGTTCATAACTGCCTTAACTTCTGTAAATGAAAAGCAGTTGTTAAAGCACATCAGCACTGGTTAAATAGTTGGTCTGAGGAGCCAGCTCCAGGACCGTGCAAATTATGAAACTATGTAAGTTTTCAATTTTTAAGGAATCACAGAAACAGCATTTTGTTTGGAAAAATTTGAAAGTGTAGGTAATGTTAGTACATTCTATTTATTTTTTTCTCTCTGGTTGTTAGAGCTATGGGGTATCACATAAAAGCTGTTGCTATGTTTTAACCTTCAACATTAATTGGATGGCCAGCACAAGTTCTGTGCATTACTGGAATTTCACACATGAATGTGCTCAGTAGGGTTTTAATGGTGCACAGGACTTGTGCTTCAGTCTCCTGAATCTCTGTAGCAAATTCTCTGTCCCTTACTACACCAGGCCAAAGAATAACCTTTTGCAAAAGGCAGAGAAAAGTTTGTTTTGTGCTGTTCTCCAGTTTCAACTGGGTTTTTCCTTCTTGCTGCAAGTTGTTAATTGACACAGCCATAACTACTTGTAATACCACTGTCCTTTGATGACTCTCTTATTTCCTGCCACTGACATAGTAGATAGAACTAGTACTACTGGACGTAGCAGAGGAGGAGGCTACATTTGCGACTCATTGCTCCGTCGTTTAAATACTTGGGTTTTGTGTTTCCAGTTTTTACTTGGTTAGTGAATCAGAGTCATTCTGTTATGAAAATCTTTGCTACATTTCAACATGTGTCCTTAGGAAGGAGCATGGAAGGGAAACCAATTGCTGTGCAAGTTGATAGAGCCAGTGACTAAAGTTTCTGTCCCTGTTTCACGGGAAACCCTGTAGTATTCTTGATTTATTGATGCATGCACACTTGTGTACATCAAGGATATAGAAATCAACTTTGGCCCCTGATTTTGGAGAAGAAGGAAGTAACACTGAGATTTTGAGTAAATGGGAAGACAATTGGGAACAAATGTATGTAATTACATTGAATATACCTGCACGTTTTCTTCTTAAATGGAAGGTGAACTTGGGGATTGTTTCACTTAGATTTTTCTCAGTCTTTCATTACTGGCTGACAGTGCCTTACTTTCTTCCTATATATATAAAGTAAAAGGATAGAAAAGGGATCCCTTATCTTGAAGAGAGATCCATACTGCTGTCTATTTTTATTTTGGCTAGTGACTTCATTAGAAAAACAGTGCATACCACACTGCATACCCCAGTAATGTGTTCTCTGGCCAAAACTGTAGCTTGTTGATAATGGAAGCTCCTTAGTGGTGAACTTCTTTTTTTTCCATTTGCTTGAAGAATTTAATACCTCGCTATTGCCCATCTTCTGTGGCACAGTCTGTTGTACTGCTTGGTTTTGGTTGTGTACAAAGTGGTTATTTCAAGTAATTATTTGACTTAGAAGTCATCTTTGTTATATCAGCCAAAAATCCCCACTTAAAATGTGATCTTCATCCTATCCTTGCATTTATTTTATAGGTTTAACAAGAGGATTAATGATATTAATTCGTTCTACTGATAAGGGTTTTTTATGCAGAATAGTAGAGAGAATATTGGTTGAAAACAAATAATTTGTTTTAATTTGAGTCCTTATGAGCCAGAAGATTGATTTGTAGCTCTTAACGTGTTAGTTCTTGGATGCCTGACATGATGATCTGCTCTCAAAAGAAGACAATGAGTTGTTGGCAGTGTGTGACAAACGAGTTTGATTAAAAGGATCACCAAGTCATAATGAAGGTCTGAGTATACCCAGAAAGAACAAAGAGAATCTTTGTATTTTTCTGTTCTTACCCAAATCAAGGCTTTTAAAACCACTTGTAGAAACTCTGCATTTTTGTTGAATCCCTCAGCTTGGCAGTTACAAACTTTTAACCTGACAGTATGGAAGTGTTTGAAAAAGACTTCTATTCTCAAAGCCTCTAAGAATGCAGAAGAATAATTTTAAAGTTTCTGCTATATGTGAAATGACTTTAACTGCAAAATATAGTAGTACAGTACTATCTGCTTACTTGTGTTCTGCTTTCAATAGTGATTTGGATAATAAATTACTTATATTGCCAGTCCATGCATAAAAGTTCTCTTTCTTACTAAAGGGTTGTTTTCTTCCCATTCTTGTTACCAACTTGTTTAATTTTGTGCAAGTATTTCAAGGTATCTGGTAGTTCTCTGTATGCACCAGTGGCTTCTCTCTGCTCATTTTCTCCTCTGCTGATTAACTATTGATCATTAGCCGCAGGAATTATGAGCTAGTACAGCCTCTCTGCTGGCACTTGGGTTGTTGATTTAAAATAATATTTGTAAGGATCAATACCCTAGAAATACAGCACTTTCCTGCTGCCACTTCTTCTCATTATCAGTCAGCATCTGTTCAGACTGCTCACCAGATTGTTACAGCACTACATATTACCAGCAAGTCAAAAGCAGTACAGTAATTTGTTATCTGCTGAGTCATTTCCCAGAAATGCAGGTCTGATTTTTTTTGGCCTACCTGTATAGAAATTCCTGTATATCAGTGATGATAAAGGTGGTTTTTTTACAGTATTTTAAGTATATACTAGTAGCTGCTGTGCTGATACATAACTCAGTTAAGAAATAATTTTCTTAGTAGTATTTTAAATAGTTTTCTATTTATGAACTATTCATTTTAGTTTTTAAAACTGCAAGCTAATCTTTCTGGGTGTATTTGCACTACTTGCACTAGTTCTCATCACTGTTTCTGTTTCTCCAACTTTTACTTAATCTCTGCACTGAGCATTGCCTTCTGTCTTGATGAAGTTCAATTTTAGGTCTCCGTTGTTGATACTTTTGTTGTCTTCTGTGGACATACCTTAAGGGAGCTCTGACTATTTGTTTGAGATGTGAGGTAGGGAGGAATGTATTGCTCTTGATGTGAGCTGAGGTCTGCTGGTTTATCACTCGAGCTGTGGGTTAATGTACTGCAGCAGGAAGTGTATCAAAATAAAACTAGTGTTCATACAATGGAAAGAAATGAAACATTTGCATTACTGCTGTTGTGGTTTAACCCCAGCCAGCAGCCAAGCCCCAGGCAGCCGCTTACTCACTCCCCCACCAGCAGGATCAGGGAGAGAATCAGAAGGGTAAAAGGCAGAAAACTCACGGGTTGAGATAAAGCCAGTTTAATAAGGAAAGCAGAAGCTGTTCACACAAGCAGAGCAAAATAGGAAATTAACTCAGCACTTCCCATGGGCAGGCAGGTGTTCAGCCATCTCCAGGAGAGCAGAGCCCCATCACACACAACGGTGACTTGGGAAGACAAACACCGTCACTCCTAATGTCCCCCCTTTTTCCCTCAACTTTATATACTGAGCATGATGCCATATGGTCTGGAATGTCCCTTTTTGCAGTTGGGGTCACCTGCCCTGGCTGTGTCACCTCCCAACCCCGCATGCACCCCCAGCTTTCTCACCAGCATGGCTGTACAAAAAGCAGAAAAGGCCTTGGCTCTGTGCAAGACCTGCTCAGCAATAACAAAAACATCTTCATATCATCAACCCTGTGTTCAGCACAAATCCAAAATACATCCCCATACCAGCCACTGTGAAGAAAATTAACCCAGCCAAAACCAGGACACTGTACTTTATAATAAACATTCCCTTTATAATTTAATTTATTCGTTTTTTCAAATGCTTCAGTAAGATAGGACTCCATTACTTTGGGTGTGTAATTGAGATGAAAACACAGTGCTAAGTAAGAGCTGAAGAATTAAAACACTCATCTGTTCCTCAAAAAATTTTTTTCGTAATCTGTACTTGGAAAGTGAATAGTTTTCACAAAGATTTCAAATGTAACCAGGATTGCTGCAACTTAATTCTCACAGTGGCAATAATCATCATATTCAGTCCATGAAGTGTAATCAGCTCGAGAATTTTAACATCATGTAACTGAGATTATTACACCTGTATTCAAAGGGATATTATTCCATGATTTGCAGATGCTTTAATCTCTTAAGTGATCTTTTGATCCATTGATTTAATTTTCATATGTATTAGCACTAATGTAGCATCATCCCAGTTTCTTTGCATGTGACTTTCATGCAGCCTTACATTCTGCTTTTTTTTCTCTCACTGCACTTTCCTATTTTGCTCACATTCCACATATACTTACAACTAAAATATTTCCTCTTGGCATACTTTGAACTGATGACTTTTCTCCTTGAAGGTAAGTAAAATAGAGTTAGTGGGAGTTGATGCAATGACTTTGTATGAGTAGGAAGTTATGATACTGATTCTAAAACAATGTGGTTTGAAAAATGGCGATACCGGTCTGTTTCTGGTGCCCTCTTTGCACAGTTCATTTAGAATATGTCAGTATCACAAGCTGATTTTTTTTTTTAAAATATCAGTTATACAGTACTGTTGCATAGTGGCGGTGCACAGCTCTGGAACATCTCCAAGTGTATGCAGATTTTTCAATTTAAGGTAGGTGCTGTTGATGGTGTATAATGTACTTTTCACCTTGAAATCAAAGCTTTCTCTTCTGCTTTAGAAAGCAGGCTTTGTAGTAGTTTCACTATTAGCTGTGATGAATGAATGGATAAATAACATTAAGGAAAAGAAGGTATTAGGTTTCTTGTCTTTCCAGACACATCCTTTTCCTTCACTGTTTATTTTCTGTTTATTTGGATCTTCTGACTGCTAAAATAATTTTGTGCCTTTCCAGTCTTCTTGTTTTGATTTCCATTGTCCTATTATCTCCCATGGCTTTGTCAAAAGGTTTTCTGTCTGTGAGCTGTGGGTGGAGAGTGCCACTCTAGCTAATTAATGGTCGTCTAGAGAGTGTGGTTTTGTAGACTTGATCTATAATCAGTGAGGGCAGGCCCAAAAGTCTCCTTTAGGGGGCAATTCAGAGAAGACTTGACTGAAATGCTCATGTTTCAGGTTCAGTAGAACAAAGACAGCGCTTTCAAGGAAAGTGTTTTTTGTTAGAGCAATTGCTGTGATAGGAGAAGTCCGTATAACCTGTTAGATGGTAGTCCTCATGCTCTGATTACACAGACCTGCAAATTGCCAAAACATGAAAATGCTTATTTTTTGTAGTTTGACAGACAGCCTTGTGAATAACTGATGTCTGAGCCATAGGTCTTAAACGAGTATTTTGAAGTCAATTACTACTTTTGAAGTCAGTTACTACTTTTGACAGTTATTTGGTTTCCAGAAGCTGCGTTAGGCTGTACTAACACTCCCCAGGCATTTTCTATTATGTTCCTTGCCTTTTTGTTTGTTTGTTTTAGTTTATTGGCCGTTCTGACCTACTTACCCTTTTTAAAAGCCATTCCAGTAGAGTAACATGCGGATTTTGGGAGACAGATTTGCAATACAGAAGTAATAACCAAGATTTTAACTGAAACTTTGGGCCAATGCGAGTGTTAAGTCTTCAAGGGCTTTGCTTCTGCTTTTCATCCGAGATGGCAATACAAAAATGTGTATTCTCTTAAGCTAATTTCTCTTACTAATAAAACTTGATAATTTCATCTTATGTAAGAACATAGCCAAGAGCAGTTCTGAATCAGGCAAGTGCTGTATCTGTATGGAAGAGAAAGGTAGGAGCAAGCAGACAGTTGCCTATCTCATGGTATGTTTTCTTAGTTTCTAGAAGTCTGGCTAAAGAACTTCCCCAGCTACATGTTGAGGTACATGCACTTGAAACCCCTGATGAAATTTTTCATATATGAACTTACCTGACCACTTTTTAAGCTAAGTTTTGGCATCCATAAGTCATGGTTATGATTTATAACTAATTATGCATGTTTGGTTGCTTTATAGAAATTTTCCGTTTTTATGGTAAGAGAACTGTAATATTTCAGTGGACACACAATGACTTTCTAGCACATAACTTGCCCCCACCCATACCTTTCAGAACTTCAAAAACAGTCTAAAGATTCAAAAATCTGGTTTGTTTCACAGTAGAATTTCTTCCAGTAATTGTATTTTTTTTTTCTAGTAAGAAAGAAAAGATTCACCAAAAATTTACTCCCTCTTCTGAAGTGAGCCACTCAAGACTATCAGAAATTTGATGTGTTTCATTTCAGAGAGGTTTTCAACTAGAATGAGTGCTCATCCTCAGTGGAAGTTCTGGCAAGTCTGTATTAAAGTACAGGTGAGCACAAACTGATCCAAGTACTTCACTTGGTAGGAAACCAAATATTTTCATTATAAAAGTTAGTATTTTGAAGCACTTCTGTGATCTTAGGAAACTGTGCTCATAAGGCAGTTTTACAACTGTAATTTTATTTTGAGCCCTGTCTCACTACTTCAAAAACTGACTCACAGAATTTGGTAAATGGTGGCTGTATGGTTAGCGTGAAGTACAAAGTAGTGAAAAAAAGAAGTATCTGTAGATTTAGCCATACAATGTTTTTAGGTGTAACAGCTCTTTTTTTCTTTTCTTTTTTTTTTTTTCCCCCTATGTGCAACCAACTCCAAATAGAATTGTCTGCTCTAATCTTATTGCTGTGCTCATGGTAGGCTTGAAGAATAGAGTTGATTTCCTGAGGGTTACAATGCAAGTTGAGCTGATGGGATCTGATTTTTTTTTCTTTTTTTTTCCTTTCCCCACAACCGTCTTCCAAACACATATGTGCACATAAGACAGCTTAATTATATTGGCATCTTTCTGTAAAATTACTCATGTAATTATTGAAGAGGATTTCTTTACTGGGAGGCTAAAGTTTTGCGTTAGGAAAACTGAGTAGTGCTAGCATCAGACTGTTCACTGGATCAGCTACGGAAACTGGCGTAAAACCCAGCCATTTTTCTGAAAGCTTTTCTCTAGGAAGAAACTCTATGTTTCAGTATAGAAAGATGAGTTGCTTTTAACAGTGATGGTATCACTGAGCAAAGTTTCTTAATGGAAGGAGGTACAAAATCATCTAGCCTTTACAGGGTTGAAATCAAGACCAAATTTACTTTGAAATGTAACAAGCAGATTGTGGAGCACGGGTACAATCCCTTTCTCATCAGAAATATGGCTGAAAAGTGTTGCTGTGCTTCACAATTGCTGATATTTTCAAGTAGTTTTCAGATATTGATCTGGCTAACAGATAATACATGATATTGATAAAATCCCCATTTTGGGTAATAGAAGAGTAGACACAAAACCAAAAAAGAAATGCTGAAGAAAATGCAGCCCTATGAATAAAAAAAGGCACATTTGGCTTCGAAGTAGTGTTTGTATTCCTAAACACTCCTCAGAACTCCAAGCAGAGCCTTCAGCTTGTGCGCAGGAGATATGTGGCTCCAGCTCATGCAATTGGAATCATCTTGACTGCGTGTGAGCAGGGGGCTGCATTAGCCTTCAAACTCTGGGTTTTGGGGAGGATCTGCAAAGACCTGGGGGTTGCAGGGGCAAGTGGAGCTGAGGAGGAGTCTGCAGGAGTCACCGTGCTCAGCACAGGAAGGAGCTGCAGCCTTTACACTGATGGAGAGTTCAAGCGGATTCCTGTGGTTTACAGTTGGCTGTCATGGCTTCTACAAAGTCAGGGGTGGCTGGAGAAAGTCACCCCCCCACAGACATCAAGGGTGAAAACTGGTGCAAGAATGATATTTGCCTTTTTCAGAAAGGGTTAAGAAACATTCTTGCTGAACTGTTATCAATGTGATTTTATATAATGAACCATAATCAGAAATAGTATGCAAGCCTGATTAAGGCTGTTGATGCAGTGAAACAGGAATACACCCACACATGTACTTTCTGTAGGTAATTTACTTTTGAAGGTTTAGTATTGGAATTTAAATGATTTCAAATCTGTTTTCATTTTATAAAATGTTTTTCATGCATGTGAACCAGGAACAGATGTAGATATTTCCTTTTACTTGACCATGACTGGGAGGAAAAAAAATCACATAAGGCAAAAAGATTTTTCCATCATACTTCCTTAGTTTTTAATGAAAAAGCCTCAAACAGAGGCGCTGGACTATGTTTGGGATGTTTGGCTGCAGGCTTATTTTTGTGGTATCTGTGAGTTATTGTAGCCCAACTTACAAAAAAGTGAATAAATTCTGTAGAGAGTAATTTGGGTCTTGGGCTGGAAAGGCAGTTGATAAAAGCCTGCATGGACAGGTGGGCAGGTCAAACGCACACAAGTTTACTTACACTTTGAGACAACTGGTAGTACCCAACCATCCACCTAAATTTGCTTCTTAGGTTTAAAGATATCTGGATGAAGTGCCAGTACTGCTGGCATATGGGTGCTTGTAATAGACTGATTCTTATTTAAATTGCAAAGTGTGTTTTTAGATGTCGCTGCCACCTTGCTTGCTCTTCTCAGTTTGTATCCTGGTTTGCCAGCTTGACTGTCTGGATTCATGACTTGAATTGCTTATTTGCTTCTCCCGGGTATTGCAAGTTGGTGTTGGTTGCTTCACACAATGAGTTGTGCACAGACTTTCACAGCCACTCCTGAAGAGATGATGTATGTGGCCAGGTAGGTGTTATTTTCCCTTTGTAGCTGCTGGAGATAACTCTCTGCCCTAAGTGGGTCACTTGTATTGCTGTCTTTAAAATTTCAATACTGTCTAACTTGGATGCCTTCAGCTGCTTTGGCTGGACAGTCTGTGGTAGGACTACAGAACATAACATACTGACATCATCAAACCTGAGGGCGTCATCTACCTGTTGGTCACTGCTGAGATATCTACACTAGAGAGAATTTCTGAGTAACCTTTCTTGGTTTTCTGCATATGAAGAGTTCTTCTGTTTAAGTCTTGTGAAATCCAGCCCGAATGTCCACTTGTAGCACAGCACTCACAAGAAATGAATCAACTGAAATATTTTTATCTAGCTTAATTATTTTCCAAACCATAAATGTTGCAATCATGCAAGATGCGAATTTCTGCTGAGAAACTGCAAGTTTTGGCAGGTAGGTTTTTTGTCCTTTTCTACATTGTTTTATTCACCATTATTAGTACTTGAGGCATTTTAGATGTAGAATAATAGTTTATGTACTACCAGTCTGGCTTTTGCCTCATGTTTTTGTGTACATTCCCATATGGAAAAGGAGAGTGCCATTGGGATATTTGTTCACATAGCAGAATACAAGGTTTCTGTAGTTGTTCTCTGTTCCCTGCTAGGTATTTGGAGCTATTTGCAGGTTTATATGTCATTCTTTTGCGTTTCACATTGTAAGCTTCATACATCCTTTTCAGTTTTTGAGGTGGTGTCATTAATGGGTGTAACACACTTGTCTTTGTCACCTGGTGATAGAACACCTAGTACTCATAAATTCCTCTCAGTTGTTTACAGGTCCCATCCATATTTTTCTGGTATATTTTCATACCCCAAAACCTGGTGAAGTCTTGCTTAAAACTGTGTTTCTTTTAGTCTTAATTTTAAATGATATTTTACAGGAAAATTAACAAAAAAGCTATATAAAATCCTATGTGGAGGTTGAACTCTTTATTCCTTTGTATCCATGAATATGGTATTTTGAAAAATAATGTGTAATGCATATATTTGGAAAATGAATGTGGTTGTCAAGGACAAAAAGCTTTTTATATGTGTTTTGTCAAAAACAGGAAAGTGAATTATCCCTGGGGATCTCTGATGTCATGCCTAGTTATGTTATATAAGAGAGAAGCCTAAAAGTTTTTTTTTTATTCTGGTGGATTTATGGTTCTTCATAAGGTTAGATTAACACGGCATGTGTGTCAAATGCTAATTTAAGATGGTTTTCTTTTCCGGTCTGTGGGATGACCCTGTCTTTAACTGAATGAAACCAAACTAGTACATAAACATCTTCCTTGGGAAAAGACCATGGCCTTTTGAGTTTAGGAGTATCTGTTACATTGGAGCACTGGGAGGAGTTGCCATAAGCACTGCTCTAAGAATATGTGATTTAACTGAAGCTGTTGCCATGCCTTCTATGTGAACAGTTTAATTGTGTGAAGAAAAATGTTATTTCATCTGGTTGCCATTTTTGTTTGCTTGTATGGATAAAGTAGGCTTCAGAAAACACAAAATGTGGTTCCAAAAAGAAGATTGCACCCAGTGTTCAGTTCCCCACTTTGGAGTGGAGTATACTGGAGCAATACAGCATGCAGTGATCCATCAATATCACTCTAACAGTAGTCTAGGCATTTGCTAGTGGCAGTCATTTTAGAATCCTTTGCAAATTGATACAGAACTGATTTTGAAGCCTATTTCAGTGTTCCACTGAAAGGACACCAGAGTTTGGCTTGTAGATGGGATTGCATGTCTGTGAGTTAAATGATTGCAGGCTAAGTATGAAGCTGGTGGTCTAAGACAAAAGTGAAAAGAATGGAAAACATTCAAAAGTGAAGAGCTGCTGAAAATTATTCTTGCTTTCTTACAAAATCTCTTGCTTACTAATTTTTGTTTTGTCTTCTAAGATAAGTATCTAAATAAACAGTTAACTTTTTTTTGTAAACCTTTTATTTTAACCTACTTTTATTAGGGGAAGCTTATTTATTTTTACTTTCTGTTTATCTGCACTTTTGGATCAAATTCTTTACACTTATGTGCCAGTATGTTTTCAAGAGCTTAGCAGTATAGTAATACAAGACTTGCAGTTTAAAAAAGATAAATTGGTATATTGATGAAAAGAATATTACTGAGTTTTTAGGTTTTTTCCCAAACAGATTTTTAGTGGAAGGCTGTGGAGGGTTCAACTGAGTGCATTTCAATTTGAATGTTGCAGTTGTTCACAATCACAGGATTTTTTTAAAAAAAAAAAAGAGTTCAAGTTTTTGCTAGAAATGAGTATCTTCCTTTAAGGTTTTAATTGACTTCCTTTCTTGCTGTTGCACACTTGACTGCATGTGGCAGTCATTTGAAATGGAGGCTGCTGTACTTCTTGCAAGGGTTGTTTGAGAATTACGTGCTTCCTTACCTGTTCAAACATGTGGAGTGTTAAAAGAATCTTTCTTGCTCTCCATAGCCCTTGTATGACTTTATAGTTCGGACTGTAATTTTCAATATAATTATTTTTATGCTGTCTTTACTTGGCTAAAGTTTGAATGATCTGAATACCTAAAAGATTTGTGCTACAGAGCCTATTCCGGGTTATTAGAGTCGAAATTTCCTGTAGAAACATACACTTGAATATTTGATGGGTTTAGGTTTAATTTTGTTTTCTTGTATCGCAGCAGTGAATACAGATTCATTAAGCACATTTACTGGTGTAAAACACTAGTAATTGTGGGAAGTCTTTAAATGACATGAGGGTTAATTACCATGTTTGCTTATGTTATATTTGAGTACTTCTATCTAGAGAAGCTTTGGAAAGATAACATTAGCATCTTGTGTGTAAATATATGTAGATGTAGGTATACAAAAATATATGTGGTGTATATCCCTACACACAAAAGCAAAGCATGTATTTTAAGGGGAAAATATTTCAACTTTGTGTTAAAGTCTTTATCATAAAAGAACACTATTTAGATAGTTCTACTGACATTTTTAATAGGTTATTTGGGAGAGGAAACCCCTTTTTGGGTGTGTACTTTTAAATGTTGTAGCTTTAACTTGTTTTTCACTTTGTAAACATAGTGTTTGGTTTTATCTGTGGAGCTTCCAGTTGCCTTTTTTTTGTTTTTAATATACAGGAAGTGTAATAGATTCAGGCAGTGATCTACTTGGTATTTTCACATTAGCAGATAAGGAAGCAAATTCATTGAACACCTATTAGTTATCTGGAAGCTTGGAAGAAACGATATTTTGTTTGATGAGATGTTCAGCTGTCTTTTGAGTGGATTTTGTTGAGGGAGCAAATTGAGGGCTGAAATTCCAATCTGATGGAGTTCGTTTTGTCCAGCTGGGGGCCGTGGCCAACGAGGCTGCATGGCAGAAGGGTGCCAGGGTTGAGAAGGAAGGATTGTGCAGGGTGATTGCTGACAGTGCCAGCAGTGGGGTGTAAAGTGATAGGAGACAGTGTGTGACTGGCTGCTGAAGAGCCTGGGATGTAAGCAAAGGAGTGTTGGTGAGGCAGGAATTGATGAACACCTCTGGTGTGGATGTGTGGTAATAATCTGCTCGTAATTCTCCTGCCCAGCACTGCAGCAGCACCTTTAAAGCTGGAGCAGTAGTTGCAAGAGCATCTTCAAGAATGTGTGTGAATGGGAAAGGCTCTCTAGATGGAGGAATGTGGATTGGAGGAATGGATCTAGATGTGGAAACAAAACCTATTAATTTTAGGTAGATTTTAACTTTTGCTCCTGAAAAGCTGCTTTTGTTTCTCCCTTAAATATGTGACTTCATGATCAGCCAACCAATGGAGAAATGGTGCTCTGTGGAGGTTTGAGAGCTGGATGACTTTCATGAAGGCAGCAGAACAGCTCTTTGCAATTCTTTTACCAAATCGTTAATTTAGGGAGAAGCAATTGCAGTGATAAGGGTATATTAATGGTGTTGAGAAAAAGATCTTAAATGCTAGCAAAATTACAGTCTTATATTTTTTTAATAATCCTTTTATCAAATTAGTGACACAGTCCAACACATGTTACAAGAAAAATTAAATTAGTTTTGAGTTGCACTCCAGACTACTTAGAAGCAACTGGAAGTTTAGACACAGTAGGTCAAATACCCACTTTCCCCCTCTTCCAAGCTGAGGTCTCTCAGTCAACTCTGATGTTTGTGGCATGTCATGAGACCTGGTGATGACTGTGTACTAGTTTGCCAAGTATGGCCAGCATGAACGGAGCCAGTGGAAGCAGCTCAGAGACCACAGGCTAAGTTCTATCTCTGTATTGGTACCAAAGTGATGCTGGAAACAAAGCATGGCCGTGCTGGAGGAGAAAGGACATGTATGGGCCTTTGTGCTATGCAAGTATGAACAAGGATGCAAACCTCAGGAAAGGGCATCCTTGGTACTTACTGGAATTTGCAGCTCCTAACACTGAACTGTACCTAGGCCAGGAAGTATCAGCCCATTTTTGGGGAGGTTGTTTCTTGATATGGTTATTTTGTTTTGGTTTTTGACTCTTCATAGGTCAGGTGGTTGCAGTATCAGATATTAGTCACTGATTAACTTGGACACTTGTCAGTAAAGCAACTTTCTATAAGAGTCCACACACCAAGAAGAACAGCCTGTTTCTGGAACCATTACCCAGGGATGCAATATAGCTACAGCTAGAAACTGAGAAAGAAACAGAGACGAAACATCTCTTTAAAATAAGAAAAAGGAGGGGTATAAATCAAACTGTTTTGTAGTTGGTAAAGATTTCCTTTCTTGAGAGATGGCACCCGTGAGCTAGAATAGTTTGCTCTCATGTGTTGCCACTGGTGTAGACTGGTGTTTCCTAGAGAGCAAGCGCTCCTTTCGAAAGTAAATTGTTATTAAAAATTTTGTTCCAGGAATAGAATACAGTATAGCATACAGTTAGACTTCTCATCATCTCTCTTTTAGATCCTGTAAATTAGCTTCCAGGAAAGGGATTCTACACTTAACTAGATGAGTGACATTGGTATCAAAATGGATTATGAGTGTTAAAGTAGGAATGACCATGCACAGTCCTTTTCTCACTCTTCCTTTCTGTCTCAGTTAAAAGGAGTTTTAGAGTATTGGCTTCAGCAGCAGTTACTTGTCCACTTGAGAACTGTGATACCCATGTCTTGATTAATGTGTACAAAATGGATGTGAAAACAGAATATGCAGTTCTGGCTTTGAGATATTGTTGTGTTTGCATGGTGAATAATGAGCAGGAAATCATAATGGAGCAAATTGTGCTAAAGTGCACAGGTGGGAGATTACTGTCCCCTGTGTTGCTATATCTGTCTCAGTTTGATAGCTTTTATTATGCTTCATTTACCATCCTGTTATGCCACGAGCATTTACCACTGACTGCAGGAGATTATGATTATTGAGTGTGACTTCATGGTCTTCTGCACAGGGAGACCAGCTGGTTCACGGTGCTCTGAGCCAGCTGATGGTTTACATCCATGGTTGGCAGGGCTCGAAACCTGGGGCAGCAAATTCTGCCAAGTGCCACAGTGGATGTGCTCAACTCAGCACCCTTTTCTAGTGACTGCACATCCTCCGGTTGTTCTACCATGAAAGCAGAGCGAGCTTAGCTTTGTAGAGAGGCGTACTGCAAGAGTGCAGAAGCTGATGGTAGTTACTCATAGTAGTTACTATTACATCCTAAAATCAGCGTAACCTTGCCGAAGTTCATCAGCTACTTCAGCAGAGAATAAAGCTAGGAATAAAGCACTGTTAAATCCTAGGAGATCAGTGCGGGCGATCATCATGTGTATGGCAACAGATGGCACTCGGTGTCCTCAGAGCAAAGGTTTTTTTCTGATGGTTAGAGTGCAAGGAAACATTCAGAGAAAAAGGCAGAAACATAGACCTGCTGCCATGTGAATCAGTGGCAAATTTTGTAGACACATTAATTGGTGGAGAGAGACGAAAGGGAGGTTGAGGGAATGTCTGTCTATGCAGAGCTGACAGTTACCACAAACTTAGGTAACACAAAGCTAGCAATTACCATAAGTTTGGAAAAAAAACCCCCAAAAAACAAACTGGTAAGTTAGTAAAATACCAAACACTATTCTTCAAATAGATTTTCAGTTGGTAAAAACTTCCTCAGAAAGATGAACCTTTTAGCTTTCCTGCAATTATAATGATGAAAGTAATCCTGGGAAGAAAGAGAGGAAGTTAATAATAGGTAACCAGATCAAGTATTTCAAAAGGCTAAATTGAATTTTTCTCCTCTGAGGAATTAATTGTATGCAATTAGACAATATTTTGTGCAGATAATAACTTAATTGGCTGATAAATTAATATTCCCTCCTGGGGTTTGATCTGTTATAATTCAGGTAAGAGTATGTGACACAAATAGATAAGCTTTCATATATAAAATATTTTTCCTTGTTCTCATTTATTTTTCTAGTTTCAGAGGAGCTGCTAGTTTTCAGGGGCTTACGCTGATGCCATTTCTTTTCCGAGTAAAAGTTAGCAAGGGTTGCTGCCAGTAATGTGTGTGTTGTTGCGCTGCATTTCCTAAATTGACTGTATTTTAGTAAACCCCATGGATCAGAGACCTCAGTTAAGTTTTTAACAACTGCTTGCTGTAAAATGTTTTCTCATCTCCTTATCTGACAGTTTTGGTGATTTTAAAGTATCCCTGGCAATATGTTGCATTTGCCACCCTCTACTATATTTTACTGTTTGGAGTGGAGCAGGTGTGTGGGTATAGAGGCTTGGCAAAAGTGAGACTTTCCTAGAAGTTGAAACTGATTCACTCATTTCCAAATTTTTAATTTTAAAATACCACTTTTAAAATGCCACTTTTTAACGAGGGCTGATGGTGAAGTATGAAGTCTTCCCTTTGAAAATGAATCATGAATAATTTGGTGCCCCCAAATCTATCTCTGTCAACATCAGACTATTAGGATCATTAGCACTCGTGATTCCGGAATCTGGAGTCTCATCATGTTCCCAGCAGATAAGAGTAATTGCTAAATTGCATCAAGTAAGACTCAGCTGTGGGTAAAGTCACTACTTTGCAAGGAAAAAGACCATGACTCCACATAAACTAAAGCTAGGAAAAACGAACAGGTCTCTGAGTTGATGTGTCAGGCATGAGCTCCTTTTCTCCATTCACCTTAACAACTAGTTGTCGAATTATCTTCTTTGTCTAGCTGGATCTAAGATAGAAACTGATTACTGTGCAGTAGTTGAGGTTTTTTTACTATCCTGAACTGATTTGAGCGAGATATTTCTTCTTGATCAACTGCTTGTATTTGCTGCTTTGTATTTCAAAGGTCTCTAGATGAAATCTTGACTGGTAGGTCTTCATTTTTCTGGGTGGCTGACTTCAGGCATGACAAATAAGAAATCAAGATCCTTGACTTTCCTGCGTTTTAAGAATGATGGAGTCTGCGAAAGTATCTTGCAGTTCATCTACAGGGACCTTTTAAGTTTCATAAGAATGGTTCTTTGTCCTACACCTAAAACTTTGGCTTTGGAGGAGAGAGCAAAGTGATTTAAAAAGGTATAAATAGAAAGCAAAAGAATGAAGATAGGTTTGTGGTCATTTTGAGCTGAGATTAGATAGATACATAGTCATCTGGTACTGATAAAAACCTAAGAATAAAATTTGTCCTAAGGATCTCAGACCCATTTTGAACAGATCCTTGGACTGCTTTACTAATTATTGTATGCAATCTGATAAGCAGATAATTGGTTTTCTGATTATTCTCTTAACTCTCTATTCAGGTTTTTAATTGATATAATCAGTACTGAATTTTCATGTACCCTTTCAGTAGTCTTTGCATGTGGTTTTCATTTACAGGTTTTTATATGTAGCTGTTCATCCGATTATTTTGTTGGCCTCCTCAGAAAGTTGAGATGAATTGGAAAAGTGTACATTTTCATGGTTATGCGAGTTTGTCCTCACCATATTCCGTGTGCATTGATATTGATATCTCTACCTTGTTCCTTTCTTGAAACAGTAGCAAAGTAGGAATTGCTACTCTTCACAAATGCTGCTCTTGGCTTTAGAAGTAGGTACCATACTGCACATCTTGTAATTGTAACTAATTTTAATAGATTACATATTCTGTGTTAGCAATTTTGCTGCTTAATATTTACCTTCTGGCAGGTTTTCCAGTTCAAAGTAACACCTGTTACTGGTAACTGATGGTCATTTAAATCAAGTGTGATTTGCCCTGTCTCTGATGCTGTCATGTTTTGCGAATAATGAAAATGAGAAAAGATTAAAGTACAGATTGCCGTTATTGTTTGTTTTCATTAAAGCTGATAACCAGTGTACCCAGGACCTGTGCTTTAGAAGTTTTTAATGTTATCAAATGTAATGTTTTCACTTTATTTTGATTAGAGCTAATCAAACCTTTTACACCAGACTGTTAGGTGTCAAAATTAGACACCAGGGTGGGAAGGTCTAGAGAAATAAACACAGACAGGTGGTTGCAGTCTCCAAAAAATTTGACTTAATAGTGATTTAATTCATATAGACACAGTCAAGGGTGGAGTTCATTTCTTCAGAGTATGGTATTAACTATTACCCATAATCATTTATGGCCTGTATTCCAGCTGCTACAGCAGATGGAAGACAGCTGCAAAAACCTGCAGAACATGAAACACCTGGTCCTCAGAGTGAAACATCTGTAAAGCTGAGTCAGGAACAGAGAATTTCCTTTGGAAAATACACTGTGTGGTCACATAACTAATGACAAAACCATATATACAACAGGTCAAGAATAAGTTATGTAGACCACTTAGTTGTATTTTTTCATATATGATTGTATATATGTTTGTGTATCTATATCCTTCCTTAGGATTGTTGCCCTGGAAATTTCTTAAGGAAAAAATATAATTTGGAGAGGTAGGAAGAACTGGTGGTGTTTGGATGCTTATATGGTCAACACCAAGCTTGGAAAGTTTTAGAGTTGCTGTGTGAACTTATGCCCTTAAGTTAATGAGAAACCTGTACTACTAGGTTATCTGTTTCTCTAGAACAGCATATGTGGGGGAGGAGGTGTATACTTTGCTTTCAGAGATACTGATGGTGGAAGGGGAACAGAGAGGGACAAATCTTGGCTTTCACTGCAGACTGTGAGGAGGAGCTTGTGGTAGTGCATGTTTGTACTTCTGCATGTTTTATATTCAACTTTCAGCTTGACTTCTCCTTTATAATCCCTTTTAGCCTGTTCTCCTGCCCCAAATCCTTACTGGTTTTCATTCTGTTTTCCTTCTGTCCTGCCTCTAAAAGCAAGCCTGTACAGATCTTTAGGAAGCGCTGTGCAGTGTTGCCATTTCATAGAGGTTAATAGTGCTTAAACATTCTTTGATATGCAGTGTTGAAAAGCATGGGGAAAACATTTAGGTTATGTCATGGCACACCATGTTTGCATTTTTCCTTCCTTGATTGGTGCACAAAGTTGTTTCAAAGCCTGATCTGTTCTTTGGCTGGACAGCGTTTGAAAATTGTAGAAAGTTATAGCTGAATATTCAGTAGTTTTGCAACAGTAGCATGGGTAGACTGCCTTTCTAAAGTTATTCTAATTATTCTAATTATTTAACTAGAAGAAACCCTATTATTTCAGCAGTATTATTGACAGCACAAAGCTGAGTGCTGCAGTTGACACAACAGAAGGAAGGGATGCCATCTAGGAAGACATTGACAAGCTGAAGGAGTGGGTCTGTGAGAACCTAATGGGGTTCAACAGGCCTAAGTCCAAGGTGCTGCACCTGACTCAGGGCAATCCTAGACATGAGTACAGACTGGGAGATGAACTTGTTGAAAGCATCCCTGTGGAGAAGGACTTGGAGGTGCTGGTGGGCAAAAAGCTGTACAGAAGTCAACAATGCTGCAAGCGCAGCCCAGAAAGCCGACCATATCCTGGGCTGCATCGAACACAGCAGGGCTAGGGAGGTTGGTGTCCCCTTTACTCTGTCCTTGTGAGAACCCACCTGGAGTACTGTGTCCAAGTCTGGATTCCTCAGGACAAGAAACATGTGGAACTGTTTGAGCATGTCCGGAGAAAGGCCATGAAGATGATAAGAGGGCTTGAGCAACTCTTCTATGAAGACAGATTGAGAGAGCTGTAGAAGAGAAGGCTGTGAGGAGACATCATTGCAGCCTTCCAGTACTTAAAGAGGGCTTTGAAAAAAATGGCGAGAGACTTTTTACCTGAGCAAATAGTGATAGCACAAGGGGGAACAGTTTTAAACTAAAAAAAAAAAAAAAAAATTAGATTAAATGGTAAAAAGAAGTTCTTTTCTGTGAGGGTGGTGAGGTACTGGAACAGGCTACTCAGAGAAGCTGTGGATGGCCCATCCCTGGAGGTGTTCAAGACCTGATCTAGTGGGTGGCATCCCTGCCTGTGGCAGGGGAGTTGAAACTAGATGATCTTTAAGGTCCCTTCTAACTCAAACCATTCCATGATTCTAAGATTGTAGCAGCATCACGAGGAAAAGAGCTGCGTTTATGTAAATGGCTGTGCAAATACAGTAGTACCCTCGGTGACTCGCGCTGTTCTTGTTATGTGTGATGCAGTCAGCTTGCATTTTAAGTATTCCTTATGTGTTGAGATTTATATTAATAGCAGCTATTTTAAAGAGGTGAAGTTTAACATGCTGCCTTTGGAGGCAGAAAGTGCCCTGACTTGCTATTTAATTAGTGTGGTGCAAAGTACTGTAGTTCTGAGACTGCAGAAAGTGCTGGTTTCCCTGGAAGCATCAGAAGGCCTTGATTTTAGACAATGCTGTATTGTCAATGCAGTGCTGGTTAAGCAGCATTTCTGCACACATTTGGCAAATATTTGAAGGACACATTTTGTGTAATTGGTTCAGCCTTTGAAAATTATTAACTTCTTTGTGTTAAAGGATGTACACAGCAATGCAAGATTTTATCTTGACAATCCCATGCTTTTGTCTTCTACCAGCAAGGATGTATTTGTGGATTATTTTTTTTTTTTAGCTCCTCAAATGGCAGTGTACTAAAGGCTTTGTAATCACTTCTGTACTGATGAGGTATGGGAAAGCGTTTAATTTCAGTGACTTTGTGAGGCTGGATAATACAGGAGCTGTGGTGGACAAAATTTTGTTAGCCAGGGAAATAAATGAAACTTTTCATATCAAGTTACTTAAAAGTATGTGTTTCTCTTTAGCTTTAACCTTCTTATATGTAGCAAACTCTGGACAGAAGTAATACATGCTTTCTGGACTATGCAGCTAATCTGCAAATAAGGCTGTGCCAAGCACAAAATGAGTGTTCTTGACAGCCATCCTCTCTTACAATTTTGTACACTTTTTGCTAATTAGCTTCCTTTTGTTTTTCAGTTAACATATCAGATATTTACATTAATGGCAAAGTTGAATAGGTACTGTTAATACCTAATAGCAACCAAGGATGTATGACTTGTAAATGGTAAATTCTTTAAAGTGTTTATAAATAAAGATTGGAGTCCTGATCTGGCTCTTACATCATTTCTCTGGGAATTGTATGCTGTATGTGTCCTTAGCTGAGAAGCTCCTCACTTGTGCTTTGTAACACCGTTTGCTAACCCAACTAAAAAGTACTACTAATCAATTCAGAAGGAAAAATTTGTATTTGTGTGGAATCAGAATCCAGAAGTATTTTTTCAGAAGGCAGCCCAACAATGAGAAAACTCCTTGCCAGCATGTAACACATCGCTGCATTTTTGAGATGATGATCAATGTGATTTAAAAACGTGTTTGTTAAAAATATTAATTATGTGCAATAATTACCTTGATAGTGTCAGTTACCAAAAAAGTTACATACTAAAGAATTAATGATTTTATCTCTCTTTTTTCTGTTCTAGGCTTGAAAGAAGCATAAGCAATTCAATTACAACTCTAACATTTTGGAGCACAAGTGATGTTGAAGCAATTGGAATGTATTGGAGCATGGCTGCTTCTTAAAATGCAGAAGTTAAAGGAAATTACTGCTTATCAAAACCTACTGAATATCTGAATTGTCTAGACATCCTGCATTTAACTGTGTCCTTAAATGTCCATGATTAAGATCTCATGCAACCATTGTATATTTTGGAGACTATTCTCCAAAAGAGAACTGTGCATTTAAAAAGCAGAAATGACTGTGTTTTTTCTTGGAACTTACTAAGGTTGAACATACTGAAAGACCATGACCAGCTTGAAGCGGTCCCAGACCGAAAGGGCTGTTGCCACTGGGGTATCAGTCGGAACAGATGGCACCTCAAAAGTCCACTCGGATGACTTCTACATGAGGCGCTTTAGGTCACAGAATGGCAGCTTAGGATCTGCAGTCATGGCGCCAGTTGGACCTCCTCGCAATGAGAGTTCCCATCACGTTACCTCTACCCCTGGAGTCCCTAAAATGGGGGTCAGGGCAAGGATTGCTGACTGGCCCCCAAGGAAGGAGAACATCAAGGAGACAAGCAGGTCTAGTCAGGATATTGAAACATCAAGTTGCCTTGACAGCATGTCTTCTAAAAGCAGTCCCGGGAGTCAGGGAAGCTCTGTTAACCTGAATGCTAGTGATTCTGTCATGTTAAAGAGCATCCAGAGCACACTTAAAACCAAGACCAGACAATCTGAGAATCTAGACTCCAGGTTTCTTACACCCGATGGCTATCCCAGTTCGCCAAGGAAAGCTCTTCGCAGAATACGGCAGCGCAGCAACAGCGACATTACCATAAGTGAGCTTGATGTGGATAGTTTTGATGAATGTATTTCACCCACATTTAAATCTGGACCATCTCTGCACAGAGAGTATGGCAGCACATCTTCCATAGATAAGCAGGGAACTTCAGGGGAAAGTTTTTTTGACTTACTGAAGGGCTATAAAGATGAAAAGTCTGATCAGAGAAGCCCAGGCACAACTAAACTTGGTGAGCTCCTGATTGCCAGTGGAAGCAAGGGTTCAGGATTCTCTCTAGATGTGATAGATGGACCTATTACTCAAAGGGAAAACCTGAGACTCTTTAAGGAAAGGGAGAAGCCACTCAAGAGACGCTCAAAATCAGAGACAGGAGATTCATCTATTTTTCGTAAGCTGCGCAATGCCAAAGGTGAAGGGGAACTTGGGAAGTCTTCAGATCTGGAAGATAACAGGTCAGAAGATAGCATTAAGCCTTGGACTTGTCCGAAGTGTTTTGCTCATTATGATGTACAGAGTATTTTATTTGATTTAAATGAAGCAGCAATCAACAGGCATAATGTTATTAAAAGAAGGAACACAACGACAGGTGCATCTGCTGCTGCTGTAGCATCACTTGTCTCTGGACCCTTGTCCCATTCTGCAAGTTTCAATTCTCCAATGGGCAGCACTGAAGACCTGAATTCAAAAGGAAGTCTCAATATGGACCAGGGGGATGATAAAAGCAATGAACTAGTGATGAGTTGTCCTTATTTTCGTAATGAGATTGGTGGGGAAGGGGAAAGGAAGATCAGCCTTTCCAAATCTAATTCAGGTTCCTTCAGTGGTTGTGAAAGTGCCTCATTTGAGTCGACTCTGAGTTCTCATTGCACAAATGCTGGAGTTGCAGTTCTGGAAGTTCCCAAGGAGAATCTGATTTTACACCTAGACAGAGTGAAAAGATACATCGTTGAACATGTAGACCTTGGTGCATATTATTATCGAAAATTCTTCTACCAGAAAGGTAGGTAAATTTTATTTCTCCTTGAGTTTTAAGAATGAGTTTTTGTTTTCCAAACCTGCAAAATTCAGTTGATATTTAATAGTATTTGCAAGAATTATGTATTTCTTTAATGGTGTATTTTACTGATGGTATGTGCTATATCTAATAGTCTTTCAGAGCGTTGGAGTATAAGAATGTTGAGGATTTTATTGCTGATAGATGTGGTAGCAATGGCTACAAGTATAAATGTCTTGAAACGCAGCTTTGGGTATCCATGGAAGTGGGCCGGGGTTGACACTTGAAAGATTAAAACAAGAAAATTCTAAAATATGAGAACTTTCTTCCCACTGTGCCAA
Organism: Oriolus oriolus; assembly: GCA_013400235.1. Taxonomy (NCBI): domain Eukaryota; kingdom Metazoa; phylum Chordata; class Aves; order Passeriformes; family Corvidae; genus Oriolus; species Oriolus oriolus. The sequence goes on along the minus strand of VXBT01010230.1, from coordinate 108,621 downwards.
GACTTGATGTACTGAGGATTTAATTGAACTGGACAGTTAGCGTTTACAATAATCTTTGGACATGCTAATAATTTAATAATTAATTTCTAAAGTTTTCAAAGTAGATAATACATAAATGAAGATAAAAATCTGTCTTCCTCGCTGTTTTCATTATAGCTGTCAATCTAGAAAGAAAATTCTAATTTGTCAGATTTTGCAGAGACAAACTAACACTATATAGATATAACTATATATACACACACAAATACCTGTGTTTCAATGACAGCAGTCTATCTGAAAAGCCAGGTGCAGTTTTTATCACATGGTTCTGCCCTGAAACCAAGAATGAATTTCTATTGGATGTATATTGGAGGGAGAAAAAAAGCCCAAAGCAACAGATCAAAGCCTTTTGACCTATAGAAAAGAGCAAACCCCAAACGTTACCCAGATGCTCCCCCTGTTTGTCCCCCCTGTCAAAATAATACTGGCACTGTGAGATGCAGATCTCCCTCTGTTCTTCATGATTCTAAAAATGTTTAAAAAGGATCGCGGAAAAAGGTCCTTTAAAAGAGTTCTGTCTGCAGGATGGTGTTGTATTTCCTGATGGACAGAGCTGGTCTGATGACTGACCTGGAGAGTGCTTGTTCCTTACCTTCCAATGATCAGGATTGGGTTTCTTCTCTTTAGTAAATGCAGGTCAGAGGAGCTTGTTTCTTACAGATAAAAGCAAGAAGGATGCCTGGTTAGAATTAAGTTGATGGTCTGTTAAAAGAAAAAGCTTCAGCTTCTTAACTGCATGTTATTGCTAATAATCTCATTTCTCATTTTTCTCTTGCCTTCAAAATATGCCCATCTCCCACCTCTTCTTCCCTGCACTGGCCATTGGTTGGATGGCTCTTGTTACTCTTTTCATAGTCTTCTCTTTCTGCATTCTTTCTAGGGCTGAGAGGTAGCCTTTGCTCCTTGTTTTTTGAGAATGCTGGTCCGTATCCTTCAAAGACATAGGAGTTAGGAAAAATAATGGTTTCCTGGGGAACGTAAGCTGTATGTATGATATAGGATAAGGTAGGTTTGGAGGGGAGAGCCTGAGGTTTGTGACCTTTGTCTGCAATTATCTTCTTCTGTCTCCCTCTGGAACAATTTGATTCCTTAGTCTAGTGAGTTTTGCAGTCAGCAACTAAAGTTTTATGTTACAGCTGACCTGATTTACAGCATTTAAGTGCTAAGAGGGGAAGACTTTATTCCTCCCTCTTCCTTTTACCAGTTCTCTTGTTTTCAGAAAACTTGATACACCAGTTGAGTTTACTAAACAAGCAAGCGGAAGTCTTGCCATCACCATAAATTTGGAGTTTACTGCTTGGTTGTTTCTCTCCAGTTATGGGGAGGGACATTATCTTTCCTTGCAGTCAGAGTAAGTGCCCAAGTCCTACTGCCAGGTAAGGGATGAGTGAACAGCAGAAGAAGAAGGAGGTGTGAGTGGAATTTCAGCCCTTAGGCAACAATTTATTGGTTTGCCTTCTCCTTAAGGGAAACCACACCCTCATGCTACTGCAGATCCAGTCACCATTACATTTCCATTTTTTTCTAGATGTAATTAAAATGAATTGATGAAATCAAGATAATCTAGTCCTAAGGGCACTGGTGAGGGGTAGCCAGATATAAAAATGTGTGTTATGAAGTAGGATTGGATGGGGAGAAGAAGCTGTGATTTTTTTTTTTTCTTAAGCAATAAAACTGGGCTTTAAATTCACTTTTCTTTTGTTCAGTCCAGCAGAGTCCAAACCAGGGGTGTTGTTTCTACCAGATTTTTATCTGAAAAGCTGTACTTCAGAAGCCTCATTAGATATCCCAAACCCCAATTTTCTACAAGTACAAAACACGTTTTGTTGACCACCCAGAGTATCATCATTCCCTGAGCAAACTTTAGACTAAGCTGATGAGGTGGGATAGTGATAAAACTTAAAGCAGTATAATGGGGGGAAAAAAAATCTAGGAAGTCACTTGTAACTGAATTTTTAATGTAACATTAAGCAAGTAATGATGCAGAAATTTTTTTGCTGGAAGAGGATGTTGGATTTTTATGATGTTAGGGATGGAACGGGCAGTGCCAGAAGACAGTTTCAGTTTCAGTGGGATCAGCCCATCAAGTCAGTAGGCTTTGGATAATTTTATAGTCTTAGAATTATTCTTAGAAGAATTCTGATTCAACAACAACACCTTTAAAAATCTCAAACCAGGAAAATTTCACAGACTTGGAGAGCCCCTAGTAATCCTAGAGCTTGCAAAGAATACAAAGCAATGTTCCAGAGAATTGTAAGCCTGAGTTGGTTTTCATTCCAACTGAAAATAACAGAGAAGGAATTTGGGACTATATCAATAAAGAACTGTCAGTTAAAAATCATCAATGATGCCAGTCAGCATGATTTCATGAAAGATAGGTCTTGTCACATAAAAGAAAAAAAAAACATAGTTAATCTTGAGTCTTAAAAAAAAAGGCATGAAAGCCATTGCATTCATGTAGTCACTTTTAATTTCTTCAAGATAATGTGGTGAAATGCTGGTGGTGACTTATCTGAAGTCTTCAGTTATATGTAATCAATAGCTCATTTTTTACAGGTACTGTTACTTAGATGATAGATCCATCTCAAATTTTAGCAGTGTATGGAGGAAGTATAAGTGAGCTTGCAGTATTTCTAACATGGTCCAAAATAATTAAAATATTTAAATCTAGTTAGTGTAAAATATTTGCATGTGACGTTTATAGATGAGTCTTGTATAAGTTCATTGAATGCAGGTGGGTGAGTTTTTGTATGTAAAGGAAATTGTTCTCTCTACAGAGTAGTGGAATTGATAAATAGTATTCTGGCCTGGTGTCCAGACTTCTAAATGTGAAAGTACTGGTGGAGACAGTTTAGTGGAGGTAAGAAAAATGATACTTACAAAAAGATACTGGGAAAAGAACTTTATAATGGTGCTTCCCAAGGCTAGGTTCAGCTTCTCTACTTTATATCTGAGCTATGTACTCTGTAGAGAGAAATGAACCTTGCAGCATCATATAAATTGCAGTCTTTTCTCTCACTTCACTAACAGAAGCTCATGTACAACGAACTCACAATGGAAGTATTTATTCTTACAGGAAATGAATGCTGCTCTTACGATGCACAAAATGTAATAACAAGGTGATTAAATAATGGTGTGTTTTAAAAGATGTACTTGATAGAAGGACTTAACTAAAAGTTTGAAGTCTAGACATTTATAAGTTAAGCTAGTCCATAAACAAAGAAGGGGAGAGGACGAAGTTCCTTGGTTCCGCAAGAACCAATTTGTGAAAGCTGCACAGAGACATGTTTTCTAAAGACTTATTTATAATCAATATTAAAATCACAGGGAGAGAAAAATTTGTTCCCATCAGCTTGAACGAGTGCAGTTCAGAAAAGAGAGCATATCGCTCCAAAGGAGCAGTCTGTTTTCTCTGTGCCCGCACTTGTGTCTGGGAATTACGGTTCTCATGGAAAGAACCAAGAGCATCTGTTTTGCTTCCATCCTCCTCACGCAGTAGTCCTTAATGTTACCATTTAGGACAAATACTAGTTACTAGCTTAGAATGAAAGGCTTGACTGAGAAGTAAATAGTTTCCTGAACTGGTTTTATAACAAATGAGCTGTTGGTCAGCTTTCCTTTAACTTCTGGCAGCCAGTAAAAATATCCTTTGCTCTAATGCTTTAAATTGCTGCATATTCTATCCAAGAGTTGGTGCCTTTCAAGTATGTGGCTAGACTTGCAGAGCTCTCAAAATGCTGCCTGCCCTTTTGTCTCCAGAGAACTACTGGGCAGAGTTTTCCAGTACGGTAAATGCTGAGCTAGGATTAGAGGAAAGTGCTTGATTCTGAGTTTCATTCAGAAGAGAAATGCTTGGGATTTTTATTTCTAGTCCGATTACACAAAATATCAGCTGTACATGATATCTAGAGAGAAATATGATAAAAGCACAAAAGAACCTTTTCAGTCAAAATCAAGTGCATTTACTTGGATTTCCTTTGCAAAGGAAACTCATAAATATCTGCCCGGGAAATAAGTATTTTAATTTTGGTTCTTTCACTGGAAGTATCTTTTGAGTTATATGATAAATATTTAACTATTTTTAAAAGTATGTGTAGTTTGTTTTAACGACAGGTACAATCAAGTCATTATTTCTTTTGGGTATGGATTTATAAATTAATTAGTGGCTGTTGCTAGTTATCCTGATTGTCTGTTAATTAAATTATTTTTCAACAGTACTTTAAATTAAATGCCAAACTTGAGAAATGTTGCTTCCAATGAGCTTCTGCGTGGTGTGGAGAAATAAGCTGTCTTCTATGATATTCACATTTGACATAAAGTTCTTGAATTATTATTGTGACATAATCCTTGTTTTCCCAATAAAATTCCTAATTAGCTGCCTTTAGATTGGACATTAAGCTTTTTTTACTTTAATCCTGCTACTTCTTTTCCTGCACTTGAAAGAGAAAATTGTTGGATGTAAGGAGATTCAAGATGTAGGGGAAAATCAGGTGAAGGTGCAAGGAAGTGTACCAGAAGGAAAAGTGGTCAGATACAGGGGTATATGCTGTAGCTTGGAGAATGAATACAGAGATGGGGTATAGGGGAGGAGAAAGAATGAAGATGAAGGTAAAGAATGAACAAACCAGTAGTGAATGTGAGTAGAGGAGAGGACTAAGGATGTGCATAGGAGAGCGAGAAAGATGCTGCCCAGTGCAGACTGAAGGAGAAGAGAATAAAAGACATTTCCTCTTAGCAGAGAAGTGTAAAGTTCCACACTTACTTCATGCATTTTTCCAAAGCAATAGGAGCTAATTAAAAAGCTTAGTCAAATGATACGGAATTGTATGTGTATTTTGTATATGTGTGTGCAGCTTCAAACATTCCTCTTGCCACTCTTCTTAAATGTGTTTTAAGATGTAGAATAATTTCTCCTGAGAAAATTCTCTATCTGAATTGCAGGCTAGCGTGGTTGCAGGGTAGACAAATTTTGCCATCTCTGTGGCTGTCAATACAGAAAACTAATGTAATGTTTGGACCCTTCTAGTTTGCATGACCACCATACCTTTTTTCTTTATGTTTTTCTATTATAAAAGCAAATCCACATCACTATTTTTAAGTCACTAAGCAGTTTAGTGTGGAGATGGCCAAGTTATCTCAGGTTTTGGAAGCTATGTAATATGCTGATTGAAAAATTACTCTTTCTCAAAGACTGTGCTGCTTCTGCATTGACCTTGTCTGCCATAACCTGTTTGGTGAGCTATAAACATCCTGGAAAAAAAAGCAAGCTCCTTAATGGAGGAAGAAGAAAAGCTAGAGTGCTAGTAAGATAGTTTGAAATTTTGAGCAACAGAGCATCTCTGGCATTTACAGGGCTCATATCTGTGGACTAGTTAAAAATGTAAGTAGATGTATATGAATGATCTAATTTATTAGTCATTTGCCCACTCACAGTTCAGTCACCCAAAATTTAATGACAATATTTACAGTCTATTCCACAAGATACTAGAAGAATTTTGAGTTTTAGTTACCTTTGTGTAGAGTGTTGTCTCTTCATGAGTTGCAGAGGAATTTGGTAGAAGGCAAGTCTTCTAATGCTGCAAGCATGTTTCTTTTATGTGTTGCATGCTCTGAAATCTTCAAACAGAAAACACTGAGTGAAGGGTAGTAGAATACCAGACACTGGGGACTTGAATAGAGCCCCAAAGGGCTTAAAGTGCTGGACAGCTGTGAAAGCACTTAGTATGTTGGAGGGAGGTTTTGCAAGAACCAGTAAGTAGAAGTTTTAAAAGAATGACAGTAAAAAATGAGGCTCTCAAATTTTTAACAATATTATTAATTGGAAAAATGATTGCTATTCACTTTAGATGGAGTGTATTTCAATATCTATTTTTATTATCTTTAAAGCTACAGCTCTTGATGATGATGTTAAAATATTTTACATTTTATCGCTATAGTAGAATAGTTCATGCTCCTAAAGTTCTTATTTAAAATTCTGGTTTTAAGAATAACAAGTAATTTGTATGTAGTAAAGGCAATATGGTTACATTTCCTGTCAGGGTGGTTACGTCTCTTTTTCATGCCATTGAATTTCACATCTTTGAATTGCTGAATTTTCAGGTGGTTCTAACTTTCTATTTTTGTGCATGTATAAATTCATTCATATATGCAGCTTCTGGAAAATGATTATATGGGACTTATTTTTCTTGTACAATGCTTGACTCCTATTTTTTGACTTTTTTGTTAAATTTTCTTTTAGGGAGTGTATGTTTAAATTCAGCGGTCACTTAAGATATGTGCAGCTTTGTTTACATGTTGCTGCATTAATGGTGATATACCTCTGCCATCAGTCAAGATACTTTCTAATGCGCAGAGGGTTCAACAAAAGAGCCTTCAACACCAATCTCTAAAATGGTTGAGCTTTGATTTTTGTAAATGTGCTTTTCTAATGTTTTTTCATGTAAAGCTTGGCTTTACATGTCTATAGTTAGACAAATACAGAAATGTTTCGAAGCATCTGCTGTTCAGCTAGTGAGTGATTTCACCAATCCTGTATTCTCCTCGCTGCTGCCTTCCCCACTTAGACTGGTTTCCAACTCAACTCTTAGCACTTTAAATTTACTTCTAGGGTTGTTGAACACTTCACTGTTAAATATTTATGCTAGTCATTTTATTCTCATGCTTTATTTTTCTGTGATACTATGATTTGATATTTTTACTGTGAACAAGCCTTTAACTTCTTTTTCAGCTTCATCGATTTTTTTCCCATTTTAGAACTGAGTAATGTGTATGGAAAAAGCAAAAAACAGTCAAACAAAAATAAATAATTTACATCCTTTGCTAAGTACAGTTGTTTGACATTTCTATTTTAACATAGGTTGTTGAGTTTCCCACTTCGGTTGCATTTGGCTTCCTTCTTTTTATTTTTAAGGGGGGAAATTGGTTGTACTTATTTAGCTCAATGTGAATGAAACAGATGGCAATATAAAAGCTGATGTAAGAGGTGTATCCTGTTCTAGGCCGATTTAAGCAGAGATGCCATGTTGAATTTCAGCCTTTTTGCATAAAGGGAGCTCACGAGAGAACTGAAACATGAGAATGACATCCTGGCACCACTTGATGACGTGGTCTTATTGACTCCATGGAGCTGGCAGTTTATTTCCAGTGTAACAATCAAGCATGAAAATATACTTGAAGTGTAAGAAGTAAGACAGACTTTTTTTTTTTTTTCCTCTTCTCATATACAAGAACACTGGAACTATTTTGGGGCAGATGAGAACCTGGGTCCAGTAGCTGTGAGTATAAGAAGAGAGAAGCCAGAGGAAATCAAAGAGAATGGACCTCAGTACAACTACCGGATCATATTCAGAACCAGCGAGGTAAGCAGTTCAGGGGTGATAGTAAAAGAAACTACAAGTGAGCAGGCAAAACCAGATGCCATGTGTGGGGTTTATGTGCTTTCCAGCATTGATAATAGATTTCTGTATAATCCGGGAACCTCCTGACAGAATTGTGCCACATGTTTATCTGGCACAGAATATATGTGAGTTATTCCATAACATCCAATACAGAGGAAACTCTGAAGGTTGTTTTGGTTAAATCTTGAGAAACTTACAGGAGCTATGTTAGCTAGAAGCAAGCAAAGAGGAGGGAAATTGCTTCCTTCACTTTTATATGTGGCAGTGGGTAGACTTGAGAAATGTACTTTTACTTATAATGCTATGCTAGAAATACTACACTAATACTAATTTTTCCAGGTAGTAGTTTCCTGTAAAACTTTATTCTGATGAATCATTTGAAGTAGTCTGATTACTATTAGTTGTCACTGAGTGACATTTTGTGTATGTGTTGGTCTTATGCTAACAGAAATTCCTTGATGTCCTTGATCTCTACTGAGAATTGGAAAAGTATGTTTAGTTCCACTGCTATTGCTAGTCAATCTCAGTGCATAATTCAATACATGTGCTGTTTTTGTTTTGCATGCACAGCTCATGACATTAAGAGGCTCTGTGCTGGAAGATGCTATCCCTTCTACTGCAAAGCATTGCACAGCCAGGGGACTTCCCCTGAAAGAAGTGCTGGAGTATGTGGTTCCAGAGCTGAATATCCATTGCCTAAGGCTGGCCTTCAACACTCCAAAAGTCACAGAACAGCTTATGAAGCTTGATGAGCAAGGGGTAAGTGTAGAGTTACAGAATTAAACAAATGATCTTAATCTGTCAGATTATTGCCAGGAGCTGCAAAATTATCTTTTAGCTTTGTGTGATTAGAGTTAGTCTGTTGAAATGCCTCATTTAAACTAAAACTTGTCATCTTTAGGGAGAGTTACATTGCATTTATTTCCCCCAAGTTTTGCAGAATATTTGGTATGTATGAAATCAAGTTCATTTCTCTAGGTAGCCTTAAGTTTTAGATTAACGTTAAAGCAGTTGTTCATTTTCATTTACTTTAAAAGAGTCTACATCATTGTTTTTCAAAGGCTGTGGGAAGGAGGGAGTTCTGTTCCATTTTTCTTATTGCTATTATGCTGAAAAGAAAAATGTCCCACGTTACTGAATGTTTCATTGTAATACTGTATTGGCTAAACCATGACCAGGGTGCTGCCTGTCTCTTTTTGTTTCGTTGGTATTCTTTTTTTCTTTCCCCTGGAACAAACTACGTGGCAAAATATTCTAAGCCTTTCTTTGTACAAATAATTTTCAATTAGGTGATAGCCTCCTGGTCTTTTAAAGATGGAACCAAGGCTCATCAGCAATACAGCTTAGACTTAGCAAAATGAAAGCTCTTGACGGAAGTGAATTTTATGATTATAAATTTCAGTAGTGACATTTTATAGCTGTTTGCATCCCTCAGTCTTCACTGGCAACCTCTTTTTCCTCTTGAGTGGACGGAGCCAGGATGGGGACTTGGTCCCTCCCACTGTAAGAGAAGATCAGGTTCATGGCCACCTGATGAACCTGAATGTACATAAGTCTGTGGGACAGAATGAGATGCATCCCAGAGTCCTGAGGGAATTGGCTGAATGTAGTTGCCATACCACTCTCTGTGGCATTTGAGAAGTGTCAGTGGTCAGGGGAAATCCCAGGAGACTGGAAGAGGGGAAACATTGTACCCATATTTAAAAAGGGTGGAAAAGAAGGCCCTGGGAACTACTGCCCTGTCAGCCTCACCTCTGTATCTGGGAAGGTAATGGAACAGATCCTCCTGGAAGTTGTGCTAAGGCACATGGAGGACAGGGAGATGGATTTGAGACAGCCAGCACAGCTTCAAAAAGGGCAAATCCTGCCTGACCAACCCAGTGGCCTTCTGTGATGGAGTAGCTGCATCAGTGGACAAAGGGAGGGGTTACAGATACTGTTTTTCTGGACCTCTGTAAAGCCTTGGCCATGGTTCCCCACAACATCCTTCTTGCTGAACTGGAGAGAGGTGGATTTGATGAGTGGACTGTTAGATGGATAAAGAATTGGTTGGATTGTCACATCCAAAGGGTAATGGTCAATGGCTCAGAATCACAATGGACATCAGGGACAAGTGGTGTCCCTCAGGGACTTAATTATTATTGGGACTTAATATCTTCATTAATGACATAGATGAAGGGATTGAGTGCACCCTCAGCAAATTAGCAAGCTGAGTGGTGCAGCTGCCGTGCCTGAATGATAGGATGCCATCCAGAGGGACCTGGACAAGCTCAAGGAGTGGCCCCATGGGAATCCCATTAAGTTTAAGAAGACCAAGGGCAAGGTGCTGCACCTCTGGTATTAGCACTGGCTGGGGATGAACAGATGGAGAGCAGCCCTGCCCAGAAGGACCTGGGGGTGCCGGTGGGTGAGAGGCTGGACATGACCCAGCCATGGGCACTCCCAGCCCAGAGAGCCAAGTGTGTCCTGGGCTGCATCCAAAGCAGCGAGGCCAGCAGGGCCAGGGAGGGGATTCTGCCCCTCTGCTCCGCTCTGGTGAGACCCCACCTGCAGTGCTGCATCCAGCTCTGGGGTCCCAGCACAGGAAGGACATGGAACTGTTGGAGTGAGCCGAGGGGAGGGCCACAAAGATTAGAGGGATAGAACACCTCTGCTGTGAGGAAAGGCTGAGAGAATTGAGATTGCTCATCCCGGAAAAGAGAAGGCTTGGGGTGACCTAATTGTGGCCTTCCAGTACCTGAAGGGAGCCTCCCCAAGAAAGATGAGAGGGAGTTTTTATAAGAGCACAGAGTGATAGGACAAGGAGGAGTAACTTCAAACTGAAAGAGAGAAGGTTTAGATTAGGTATGAGGAAAAAATTCTTTGCTGTGAAGGTGGTGAGGCACTGGAACAGGTCACCCAGAGAAGCTGTGGATGCCCCATCCCATGAAGTGTTCACAGCCAGGTTGGATGGAGCAATGAGCAACCTCATCTAGTGGAAGGTGTCCCTGCCTGTGGCAGGGGGATTGGAGCTGAGTGATCTTTAAGGTCCCCTTCCAACCCAAACCATTCTATATCTAACAAAACTGTGAGGTTAAATTATCCTTAGTTCATATCCTATGTGTTATTAAGCTCACCATACTATCATTTTCTAATACTTAAACTTTTGAAAATCATTAAGGGTGAGTGATAGTTAAATTTTTATTATCTGCATCAAGGTATTTTCTGGTTTTGTGGTAATGAAACAGTTTGACACTTCTAGCAGAAAAAGATAAGCACACTCTGTACTAATTAGAAGCTGCATTTTTTCAATTCTAAGCTAATAAAAATTGGATAACAGCTGCTCTACTAATTAGGTACACAGAATGTTGATCTCTTCTTCTTGCTGAGTGTCACACTGTTTCATTACAGCATGAACAGGTGTCTGTTTGATATAGCAGATAAAATGTTTTGTAAATTTAAGAGTTAAGATTATAAAGTCACCTTAGCCTGACTTAGCCATTAAATTTCACCCAGGAGTCCCTTCACTGAGCCAAATTTGTATGTGTCAGTTTTCATTAGAATAAGATGTCTTTTCTATATTTGAGTGAGGTCTTAAAGCAGTTGGTTGTTTTCATATTTAAGAATTTCCGCTTCTTTATTTAAATTTATCTGCCTTCAGCTTTAAGACTTCTGATATTTTTCTCTGCTACATCTTAAAAGTCATTTTGGTGTGAGATTTTTTTTTCCAGCAAAGGTTTTTGTATGCAGTGATTAAATCATCTGTTGGTCTTGTTTGTGATAAACTAAACAGATTGCACTTTTCAAGTCTTTCACTGCAACATATTTTCGCTGAATTTCATATCACTCTTATGGCTGAGCTCTGTCTCTTTTACTCTCTCAATATCTGCATATGTCATTCAGTGTCAGAATGGGAATATTTTTCTTGCCCTTGTTTTGTACTGGTGGTGTATGCTCATTCCTTACTTCCTCTGAGATTGCTAGAGTGGTAGCATCTGCTGTTCTGTACATATGGTCCACGTTGCTTGTCACCTAGCTGTTCTTTTATTTGATTTATTAAAATGCATTCATTTGAATGGTTCTGTGTTAAACAGCAATCCAATCATTTCCTAGGGCTGCACTAGCTTCTTTGCTAATTACCATCTACTAATCTTTGTCTTGAATGCAGAGCTTATGGTGAGTTACTGTAAGTTTACTTCCAAATATGATTTAAAAATTTGAATATTAGGGCAATTACTGATTTATTTCAGTAGAAGCTAATCTTTATGGCACTTCCTCATTCACAGAAATACTGTGAAATGTCACTTGGTTCTTAATATAATTCCCGGTTCATAATATAAACTTGCTGACTGGTTAAATCCAAGATAGACTTTCTGCTGTCTTGACTGGGTGCTAGATAAATACTTAAAGTGCACTTTTTGCACATATATGAATACATAAATGCTTTCAGATTATTAAAATGAAGATGCAATTTTAGTAGTTTTACCACAACAGAATTCATGCTTCAACTTCTTTTTTAGATTTTTCTTGTATTTAATACACTAAAGACTGTAGATTTGTCAGAAGGAGGTCTAATAATGGAGACTGCATGCATTTCTCCAGATCTGCTCTTTTTGATTCAGAAATGCCAACTTGTGTTGTCCTTAAGGAAGCCTTTGTTTTGCAAAAATTAGCAAATCTAAGAACACAGCTAGAAGGCATATCCTGTTCTTTGCATAGTCCTTGTTTAGTTTCTTAGGCTGACGTTTTCAAAGCAATAAAGCACAGTTGTTTGCTTGTTCATTGGTGCTGCAGATCCCATTTATGTTTATTCCCTTGAAAATACTTCATGCAGTGAAATGCACCTAAAGTTGAACCTTAAATAGCGCAAGTGTGCTTCATGAGAATAATTTTCTTTGTCCTAACTTAAGTGAAGTTACTAGAAGCTATTGTAATTAGCAGTACAGCTAAGGTGTTGTGGTTCCATGAGGCACTTGCATCCATCCCGTTTCTGTGGGATGGAGAAAGCACATCTGAGCCACGGGTGCCTGAGTGGTCCAAGACAGGACCTGCTACTGATGGTATGGAAAGTGCTGGCAATTGCACCGGCAGGGATGGCAGCAGTGCCGCCTCTCACCACCCCTCCTTGCTCCCCTCCTCTCTCCTCCCTTACCACATGTCAGCAGCAGGCACTGGAACAGGTTGCCAAGCTGGGCATGTCCCATCCCTGAAAGTGTTAAAAGGCAGGTTGGATGTGGATTTGAGCAGCCTGGTCTAGTAGAAAGTGTCCCTGCTGCCCATGTCAGGACTTCAGGAACTAGATGATCCTTAAGGTCCCTTCCAACCCAAACCATTTTATGATTTTATGCTGTACTTGAGTTTTGTCATAAGAAATTTGGACATATTTAGAAGATGCAAGTCAGGTTGTGTGTCAGATGATAAAATAAGTAGTGGGGAAAGAAGAACCAGCCTAGAACTGTGACTTAGATATATGACTTCTTCAGCAGGAGTAAACAAGCCAGGTAATCTTTACCCTTCTTTTTCCCTCCTTGTTTTCCTGCTGCTAGTACTTTATCCCCATCATCAATTCATCCTTGGTAGTAAAGGAAGAATACAGTAAATCTGCAATTTCCAGAGTTTTTAAATTTTAAAATTTACTTTCTTTAGAGACAGAGTAAGACCACTTCTGAGGGCCTTTAAATTATCCCATCATAAATATAATAGGTTAAAATTAATGAATTTCAGTTTAATTGTGTGTCCACATCGTCCTAGCAAGTTCAAAATCCTTTGCATCATGGCTTGAGATAGAATCTTCTGAGAGCAAATCACAATATATTTGGATAACTTTGCTTCCAATGCCCTTGCAAATAACTGTTTTCACTTCCCATTAACCTGAACTTGTAAATCTCATGCCAGTTTTGATAGATTTTCTTATGGTTTCATTCTGGCATATGTGGTTGGTGTTTATTTGAAATAGAGCCTCTACAAAAATTCATGTGTGGGAGGAAAGATTATTTACTGGGCAATAAGGATGCATTTCTACTGGATGAATTACATGCATAAACTCCAAGGTCCTCCCTTGTGCTCCTTCAATCAGAGCTCCTGCCTGTGAGATTGGTTTTGGAGACAGCAGTAAATGGCTGCCTTCTTCCCTTCAGTAACTTGTCTTTCTGTAGTCCAGGTGTAAATGATGCCAGGGTACTCTTTTTTGTGTGTGTGTATCAATTTGGAATTGGTGGAAACAGTTTGCTTTGAAAAACCATAATTATGGTTGGGTAAAAAATTATTTTATTCACATCTTCAGCTTCTGCTGTATTAGGAAACATCAACTATCAAGTTAGAGGGAAAATGGAAATAAAAAGCAGAAACATATTTGAAGATATATGCTAGTAAATAGTATCTTCAAGGTATTACCAGCATTTTTCAGTTTAGCTGTTTTCTTTGTTACTATCATCATATTTGAGTCAGGGAAGACCATCTGAATGTCATGGAGTCTTTCAACATTGCTAACGGGTGGATGTGCTGCTAGGTGAATAATTTCTATCTTCTCTTCGAAATGAGAGCCTGTTCATTTTGTCACTTGTTTTAGAAATGGGCACATGATGTGCCCTGTCCTTCTGCATGGAAGGCTTAGCATAGGATGGCAGCCATGGTACCAGCCTCAGTGAGAGTCAAGGTCCTGGCATTACTCAGCCAGCACTTGCCATGGGCCTCAGAGTTAGACATTCACTTGCAAGCCGTGGTGTTGTCCTCCTGGAAATACACAACATTCATGTTTGTTTCACTTCAGAAAGCATTTTGACATCTTCAGATTAAATCTGCCATCACTGAGGCAGTTACAATAGAAAACAATGAGAGTATTTGGAACAAGACTGACTTTTGAAATTAGACTGATAATTAGGTATTTTTTTATTTGTGAATTACGGGTTTATTAAAATGTGGAAGTGAATTCAGCACATAAGTTGCTTCTTCACTTGGTATACACATAAAATTTTAATCTGTTTCCTTTTGCAGTTAAGTTACCAACTTAAGGTGGGTATCATGTACTGCAAAGCTGGGCAAAGCACAGAAGAGGAAATGTATAATAATGAATCAGCAGGTCCGGCCTTTGAGGAGTTTCTTCAGCTCTTGGGAGAACGAGTTCGACTCAAGGGATTTGACAAGTACCGTGCTCAGCTGGATACAAAAAGTAAGACTTTTGCATTATTTTTTCCCCCCTTAAGTGAACAAAATGGATGATATGGTTGCTAACTGCCTTTTTGAAGAGAGTTCTTAAAAATAAGATCTTTGCTGTAGGAAGGCAGTTGCTTAATATAAGTGAAAGCAGAGCACATGAGTAATTTAACCATACTCATACGGTCTCTCAACTCAGATAGTAATTAGATTTTTGTACTGATTTGGTATGAAATTATCACTAAAGCCTCAACAAGAAACCAGTAATTATGGAACAATTATTGGTATTGCAAATCCATCATCACTGCATTGCCTTAAGGCTAATCAATACAGCTGGTGTGGTTTTTTTTTTTAATGATACGCTTATCGACGGTCTCCAAAATGCTTCGAGAACCGACCTATGTCACTTCACCTTGAATAGTTGATCTACTGCTTTTCTGATGCCTGTTGCATGCAGTTTTTCTTCTAGGCAGTTTTGTCTTAGTCATCCTGTCAAATGTATTCCTCCCTCTGTGCTTTTTCTTTTCTGAGTTATGGAAATTAAACTGGATTTGGCAGCTCAGTTATCAGCTTTAACTGTTAAACATATTGCCACAAAATGCAGTGGTAAGATGATCTTGGGTGACCGTAACTATAAAAGAAACTCCCTGCATTTGGAATCAGTCATGTGAAATACCTGTTTATCAGCTAGCACATGCTGTATTCAATTTGTAGATCTGTTTAAATTACTTGGGGAAATTTTGTCTTGTATTCCTTTTCTTTGGGTACTGGAGCTATCCAGTTCCTATGGTGATCTTTTGCTATTTTTCTCACTTTTAGCAAAGGAAATGAAATAAGGAGTTAGATTCATGAAAGCTGAAAAGCACTCATCAGCTTTAGTGCAGCAGAAGCTGTGGTCTTGTCATAGGTCTCCTGGAATAAATAGAGTACCTTGCTGTGCTTTAATGCTCCATCATTCTATATTCTGCCCTTAATTCCTACAGCAACTGCGTTGCCATCACCTCAGGCTGTTCTTGACTGGTTTTATCATCAATCCTCAGAGGGTTATAAAACCTCCTTTGGTTTTAAACCTAAATTAACACCTATTTTGCATGTATTTAACATTGAGCCTGCTTTTTTTTACTTGCAATACTTGTATTCCCTCTGTTGTAGTTCCTCCTTTGAGTGCATTTCATAGAAATATGGAATGGTTTGGGTTGGAAGGGACCTGCAAGATTATCTCATTTTAACCCCCCAGCCATGGGCAGGGACACCTTCCACCAGACCAGGTTGCTGAAAGACCCATCCAACCTGGCCTTGAACACTTCCAGGGATGGGGTATCCACAGCTTCTCTGGTGTTCCAGTGCCTCACCACCCTCACAGTAAAGAATTTCTTCCCAATATCTAATATAAATCTGCCCTTCTTCAGTTTAAAATCATTCCCCCTTGTCCTATCACTACACATCCTTGGGAAAAGTCCCTCACCAGCTCTCTTGTAGGAAATACATGTAATTCTCAAGGTGAGTCTTTGTTTCAGACAGCTCTGAACTGTCATTTTATTGGTTATAGAGATAAGCTATTCAAAAATGAAAGGTGTATAGAAAACAGAGAAAACATTTATTTAGCTTCTGGTTTTATATTGTGACCTTGTTACTTTGAATAGTTAAAGCAAAATCCTCTCTTCCCTTTCTTCTGGGTTAGTTAAGATGTGAAAAAAGGGAAATAACCCATATTTTGGTGTCAGTCCACACACACTGGTTTCTAGTATGTGTAAACGCTGTATGATTGAGTTGATTCAGCTGCTCAAATATACCCAAGAAAGCTGTAACTGTCTTCTAAGTACTTGTTTTGCATTTTCTTCTGAACAGCAGAATTTTCCAGAGATGTTTTGAATTCCTTGTTTTCGCTTCTGGCTCAAGGAAAGAGTTTCGTCAGGCTTTGGGTTTATGTACTACAATCTAGCACCTATTGAATGGAACCTTTAAGTTGGCTGAAACTCTCCTGGTTTTGAGACTTACCTTCTTGTAATGAGGGGTTCTCCTTCGTGTTGAGAGCTGGCATATCTTTTTCACATTGCCCAGTAGACCCACTCAGCTCCATTCTGTATCTAAAAATAGAGAACATCTTTATGTGAACACTTCAGTATGATCATAGAGGACAGGAAATCCTCGAAGTGGAAACTGCTGCTTTCATGAAGGACTTCCTACATTTTCTCTCAATCAAGGTTTACAGGCTCATATATGTGAAACCTCATCAGCCAGAACTGCTTAGGAGCTCTTAAGTTGTCTGAAATCTTTCAGGTTAGATTGCCTCTGGGATTACTGAGAAAACACATGACTACATGTGAGCATGCACGAGTTCTTAATGAGGTGGTTTAGACAGCAGCAAATGTGAACAACGGCAGCAAACATTTCTAGTTGGTCTTGATGGTGGTGTGTTCTCCTTTGTGCCAGTGTGCAAAGCACAGACTGGAAATGCTGAAAGAGAAGGTGCTTTGCGGGCACAACACTCAGCTCTTTGGATAGCTGCATTTGGAAACACTTAAAGCATTTTCCACACAGGAAATGGGGAAGAAAAGCTGCGTTGTGGTAGGGGCAATGCTGAAGACCAGAGATGGTCACAAGAGCTGCACCTCAGGCATGGGGAATATGTGAACAGCAGAATACAGCCAGGCAGTACATTTTCGATAGCTACCCTAAGTAATCAGTCAGTCCTTTTACCTCGGCCTTAACACAGAGACCTGCAAAGGAGGGGGTTGTGGTTTTTTACTGTGACTTGGGTTTATAGGTTTTGTTGAAACAGCTAGGAAGTACGCTTCTCCATCTTCCAGCTCTGTGCTCTTCTGTTGCTAGGGGGCCCTGCCTTGAAATAGTTCTTGCAGTCTCAGGAAATTCTCCTGCGTAAGAATTCTGTTCAGTGGCAGCACAGTCGATTGCAAAGATGTGCTTAAAAACAGATGTCTATTTGTTGACTTGTCAGAAAGGTCAGATCTATGTAGACTACTTTGCTAGTTTCTGTACCTTTGACTACTTTGCAAGCTGTGGAAAGCAGCTGCATGATGTAAGACGTGGAAAGATTTTTCTTTGCATGGAGATGAGCTGATTTGTAGATGTACTCTGGAAATATTCACAGTACTTTTAATTTATGCAAATTTAGAGAAGTAAAGTTGCTCTAGCAAAAGGCAGTTTCAGAACAGTTACTCTTAGAAATTTTTGGAGT
Source organism: Oriolus oriolus (assembly GCA_013400235.1). Classification (NCBI taxonomy): domain Eukaryota; kingdom Metazoa; phylum Chordata; class Aves; order Passeriformes; family Corvidae; genus Oriolus; species Oriolus oriolus. The sequence continues at coordinate 90,855 of VXBT01010230.1, read as the reverse complement.
TAGGGCCCTAATTGGTAAGTATCCCTAACAGAGCCAATTCCTTAAAAGGAGGAATCTCATGCATCCTATTAACTGGCAGCCTATTTAAGTGTATTGGATCCTTCAAGGGCTTTAGTTTTGGATCTCTGCCAGTACCACTGTGAAAAAGAGATGCTACTTTTCAAGTTTTGTTTGTTTATTTCTAGAATTACCAGAGGGGAAACAGTCTATCTCCTGGCAGCCTGCAGACTTTGGATAGGAAATAGAGCTTGAAAATGTCACCTATCCTGCAGTGACTAGGAAGCTTATGGGCATCACTTTAAAGTAATAAACATTGCAGTGATCTTTCAAATTATCACTTCAGTCATTTTGCTTTACTTTATTTTCTAGTTGTAATGCTTGCTTTATTTCCCTCCCCCTCACTTAGTCTTGCTTCTCAGTATTTTAAATTGGTAAATGGGATCAGCTTGATAATGCTAGGTCTGGTAACATGGGCTTGTGTGTCCAGCAGAGTGGTGGTGTGGTTGATGCGGAAAATGAGAGAAGTTGATTAATATGAGTTAGGAATTCTATGATTTATCAATTTGATAAGATTATAAACTAAGCTGGTAATGGTAGGTTTCCGTACTAGTTGTTCATATACTGCATGATTTTCTGATTAAGATGTAAGAAGAATATAAAACCAGAAGCTATTAAGTAGATAATAAAATCTAGGGAATGAATGGACTTTGAATTGACATTTCATTTAGGGCTTGTCAAGAAACCCCAATGTTTGTAATGAAATAATACAGATAGATTGCCTTCTTAACTTGCACATCTTTCCAACCTTGTGATGATAATGATAGACTTCCTCTTGGATCTGAGACTTTTGTTGGGACACCAACAAATTTTAAGATGGTAAGTTGCTTAAGAAGCAGAAATAGGGATGGAGGGAAGTCCATCTGCATTTCTCTGCATTTGTGTTACATACATACTACTGTATGTTACAAAATAAAAGAGTTTGTCCTCCTTTCTGTCTGAAAACATCTTGGGTATTACAGAAGTTGATCTTGAGTGCTTGGTGTAATCCTTGTATATGACAGAAAGAAGAGCAGTGTTGACAGCTGCTGACAAAGCAAAGGTAGAGGGGAGCAACATTAAGCTCTGAAAATACTTGTTCTCATGCTTTTTATTGTGAGCATTACTGCAGTTTGTAGTAATGGTTGTCCTGCCTTATCAGTGTAACTTATTTTTTGTTCTCCTACAGTTCCTTGCAATGTTTTTCTTTGAAACCAGGGAGTCAGATTTTCTGCTTGTAATGGTTTTTATAATTTTCCAGCACAGAGGTTAAGCTGCTGTAGAAGCAGGCTGTCAAAGTCCCGTGGATTCAGTGAGGTGAATTTGTCAGCAGTCTGCTGGCGGTATCAGCCACAGTTTTGAGCACTACTGGTTTTAGAAAAAAACCACTTCCAACGTGAGTCTGTTAATCCTTGTGAATATAACTGAGAATCATTGGAAGGACAGAAGACTAAGGTGAATTTTTAGAGATGATTAGTGATGGAAGGAAAATAGAATCAGGTAACACCTCAGCGAAGTAGCCAGATGCAGTAGTGGGGCAAGGCTGAGAAAGCATCGTGAATAGCTGTGCCATAAACTGGCGGCCAGAGGGGATGTCTTCAGTGTAAAAAGGTGCTAATGAATTTATATCTCCCTCAGGCCTCTGTTAAACAGCAGGAAATTGAAGTAGGTTGCAGTGCTGGCTTGCAGTTCTGACCCTGAAATGATGGATATTATTCCAGTGCACAGTCTTAGAGTTTATTGCAATAGCTGTGATTCGATTTAAAGCAAACACCTGCAATTATGGTGGTGTACTTCAGGAGTAGTATTCTGGACTTTAAAAAATCTGAATGGTGAGAGAGATGCAGAGTCTCTAGTGGATATGGACTTCTGTTGGTAGTTGGATTTGAATAGGAGAGATTTAAACTGTAAAGTGCTTGGACATTATTGGAATTATTAAATGTGTCATTTGGATTATTTAGTTTGCAGAATCTGTGCTGTTCTCAGAAAACTTTTTTCTGCCTAAAATGAAATCCTGCCAGCAAAGTTGGAAGTTTGGCTTAAGTATGTAGGTGTTCTTAGCATATTTTTTGCCAGAATTGCTTTGTTCTATTTCCCCAATACCTTTTGAGCACCTTCCCCTCTTTTGGGGCCTGCCTTCCCCTGTCTCACTTTCCTGTCTCTTTGCACCTGTGCATCCCCCTTTCCAATTATTTGTAATATTTTTGTATGCTCTGCTTCTAAAAGGTGATGTACAAATCAGTGTATTTTCAGTTCAACAGATAAAGCTGCTGCGAAGTTATGTTGATGTTTAGGTGACTTTTGGGTGCATCTGCCTCCTTGGGTGTGCACTGCAATGATCAGGCAGAGGACAGAGGCTGCTGTGAACACAGTGCAAGATGAAATGATACCCTTTCAGCTGTCCTGCTGTTCTAATTAGCATTAAAAAGGAAATACTTAGCAGTTAGCTGGTTTATCCTACTGGCAATGTTGAGTCCTGGAAAAGAGAGCCCCTGTCTCCTTGAAACATTAACTGAGAATTATTTTTTTTTTTTTTAAAGATTGTAGGAATCTTTTATTTCTAATTCCCTTTTTATTCTAGATAGGCGATTTGGAAGTGCAAAATCTCTATGTGGCTAAAATATAGAAAACTTTCCATTTCATTTTACAGATAATTTTGTGTTTCATTTACAGTAAAGCTACCTCTATTTTATTATTCTGAATCTGACAGGAAACAAACTTCTCAAAGTTTATGCTCACAATCTGGGTAAATAAACTGTATATTTATGCTACTGTAAATGCATCACAAATCTCAGATCTGTTGTCTTCTTAGTAACATGATCTCTCTGCTAATAAAAATGCCAAGGTTTAGTTTTTAACAGCTTTTTAAAATACATTGCTATAAATAGCTGAGATTATATAATTTAGTAGCATGTTTATATAACTTCAGATAGCCAGGATGCTTTTTTCTATATATAAAGCTAGTTATTTTTCAAATTGTATTTGAAAGCAGACTTTTTGCACTGCGGACAGAAGTTCTATTTAATAGAAGATACTCACTATTTTATCTTTAAATGTGTTGCTGCTTAAATTAATGGAACATTTTTCAAGGTCACTTTTTTTAGAGTGAAAGAAAGTGAGAACAAATTCACAGTTTGTCTGTAATCAAGTGTTGTTTTCAACCAGCACTTTGTAAACTGAGTAATATCCCCCTCTTCTTTTTTTCTTTCTAAACTTCATAATCCTAGTTTTTATCATTTTCTCTCCATATGGAAGTCCCTCCATCCACATATAATTATTTCTGTGGCCTGTTTCTGGATCCCTTCTCTTTCTTCTGTAACTTTTAAAATAGGGTGGCCAGAACTCAAAACAGGTGAGATTACCTTAGATTAATATACCAGCATCATAATGTCATTTTGGTGGGCTTTTTCCATCATCAGTTATAAGCATGCTGGCATCCTATTTGGGGTTTTGACCATACCTGTCCATAAAGCAGCTGTTCTAGTGAACGTGTTACCTGATTTCATTACAGTTAATTTCAAGTCCTAGTATTTATGCTTAAGAGAACTCATCCTGTTCTTATTGTGGGTTATAGGTCCTTTGCTGTTTAATTATGCATGAGATCACTGCCATTCATTTTCAGTATCTGTCTGCCTTCCTTTCTGAAGCCCTTTTCACATTACTTACAGTTCAGTTTCATTCCAAGATATTGGGTGGTGCTTGAAAATTATCTCAGACTTTGTTGTCACTTTCCACGCTTAAGTAGGCTTTCTTCAGGGTCTTCTGGTATAAATTCCCTATTCCTAACAAGTTTTTGTTTGGGAAAAGTATGCAAAAGTGCACAGGCTGTCGTTATGTGACATTTTCTTCGGCAGGTGAATAAACTCTGAGTTAGTTCTTACTTGCTGATATTTCAGCTAGGATTGAGGATGAATAAGAATTCTTGTCTTGGCTGTTTTTTTTTTTTTAAATAATAATGAAACTTTTTTTTTTTTAAATAATGCTTTTATTTTGTCTTTTTTAACTGCAGCTGATTCAACAGGTACTCACTCTCTATATACAACATACAAGGACTATGAAATCATGTTTCACGTTTCTACTATGTTGCCATATACTCCAAACAACAAACAACAGGTAAGATGGGCTATGTCTATTTAGAATTTTTTCTTCCTCCTCAGAAGTAGATGAACTATTGAGTATTTATGACAACTTTTATTTGTTACTAGCAAAAAACCACTTAAGGAATCAAAAGTAAAAGTGGCCATCTCTGCTTCAGGGAAGGAAATGAGCAAAGCAGATGATTGTAGATACATCATAGATTTTTCTCCAGTGGACTGTTTTCTATTTAATTATGCATTACTTTGATGTAAATAGTATGCAATGATGTCAGTAGCACATGTCAGAAGGACCACAGTGTACCTGATGATTTTAAATTATTTTAAACCTTCTATAGCTAAGTCAATTGCCCTTTTGAGATTGCATTCAGCAGGTTGTAATATGCAGAGATAATGAGTGGGTGGGCCAGCACACTACACAAGAATACATGAGTCAAAATCCTTTTGTCAAGATCCTTCATTTTCTCTTTTTTTTTTTTTTTTTAAACTATCTTACACTATTTAGACTGAACTGCTTTGTTACACTGAAGTACCCGGTGTTGTTAAACCATATTGTTGTTAAGCCATATTGTTTTGTATGATGGATATGCATTTTATTCTAGAAATGATGTTTTGTACTTCTGCAAATAAAATAGAGATTTTAATTTTACAGCAAAAGTTGAGAGAATTCTTTTTAGCTTGCTTTTGTACACTAAATGTTCTACTGTTTTGTAGCTTACCTTCTCTTGTACTGTAGTCTTGTATTTACTGAAAGAAGCCTACCAGGAAATTATTTATAGTGTGTCGTAAGGACAATGACAACTATTTTCAGCTTGAAATAGAACCTACCACTGGCTTGTAAAAATGTGTAAAATGGGGGATGTTTTCCTGCTTCCATGTATTACTGATTACTCTTGATACTAAGAGGATTTGTTGTTTTTCCTCTTTGTTTAGCTTAAAATTTTCCTTTTTAAGTTCACCTGCTACGCTACATATAAAAATGAAATTATTATGATAACAACCATGCCTGAAATTTATTCGGTGAATAACTAATTCTGGTACTTGTTATATAAATTCTCAGTTGTTCAGTTTTCAGCTTGAAGTATCACTTGGGGAAAGAAACTGAGCAATAGTAATTTATAATAATGAGAAATAAATAATTGGAAATTTGTGAAAAGCCTATGTTTTAACTTATGCTATTTTTTTTTTCCCCATTAAAGCTTCTGAGAAAACGACATATTGGAAATGATATTGTGACAATAGTTTTCCAGGAGCCTGGAGCACAACCGTTCAGCCCAAAGAACATTCGATCCCACTTCCAGCACGTCTTTGTCATCGTAAGAGTGCACGGTCCCTGCACTGACAGCGTTTGTTACAGGTAGCTATTGCTGGATTCACTGAAAACATGGAATTTGAGTGCAAAGGCAGCTGGCCGCCTTCTCTTAAATTCTCAGTAGGGAAATGCAATGAAAGATGAGGGGCAAGGAGGTTTTGAGTCGTGTGAATTTCGAACACTTTTAAAAAGTAAATAGACACATACGGATATGTAAATAAAACCCGCCCAGTGAGGAGACTGCTGCTGTCAGATGTGAGTACACACACACCTGCACATACGTGCACATATCAAGCGCTTGGAAATTATTTTAAAATTGCCTTCTCACTTCCTTTTATTCTCTTCATTAAGAATATGCTAGAAGAATATTTTTGCATTGAAAGAAGTAGAACAAAGAAAATAACCACTCCACTTTTTGCTCAGTTAATTTGGTTATCTGAGCTTATGCTCCATTTTTGAAATTAAGGCAGTTAAAAAGTGTGACTTAGCCTTTCAGGAAGAAGCTAAGCTCTCTGAAATATCTTCATGTCTTATTTCAGTCCAACAAAGAAATGACAGAGAATTATGTAGTAAAAAATAAAGTCTTAATGTGGCCTTAAAGTCAATATGATTAAAATAGAAAATGGTAATTGATAGTAACATATAATAAAGAGTTGCAAGATGAGAGTCCTATTAGTATAATTTTTAAACAAAATTGCGAGCATATAGAAATAATGTTTTTGAGTTACACTTCTTTTTACTATCAGTGAAAGTTCTTACCTTTGCTATATACTGAACTCTTAAAGTATTTTCATTTTTAAATGTTGACTGATCTCAAAAAACTTTTATAAAGCCTTTTCATTTAAAATATGAAATGTCAGAGCACTGGATTTAGAGCATGTATCTTGAAATGAGGTAGCCTTAGAATTAACTTGTTTTTACTGAAGTGCAAATATTCACTTAAGTATTTTATTAAGGCAAGTGCTTATTTAGAGGAAAATCTAAGACTGCAGTGTCTGAGTTGGTGTATTCATTATTTTTCAAGTACATATAGAAGGTTTAAAGGCTTTCCTCTTCTCAAAAGTTTTTTGTAAAGTTCACAGAGCATTTCTGAAATTGCTGCTGAACTTTGTACATGCATTAACTCTCCTGGACTAGGAATGTTCATGTTGATACTCATTTTCAGGCAGGTTATTGAAAAATTCAACTGTTGCGTAATTTATGGGAACACAGCTTGTTCTTAAACTCTTAGACATATGTTTCAGCCCTTGTCCTGTACAGAAACTGATTTTGAAGCAAAGGGATGGTAGGAAATGCATCCACCAGGGCTGTAGATGCATTTTCCACTTGAATTGCATGTTAAAACATAGATCTGCTTTTGTCTGTTACTTTAAGTAATATGACTGCGTATATTCCTTCCTTTTAAAAGGCATGGGAAAGATTTATACTTGCTAAACTGTAAAAAAATTTAGGTATCTGAGGGTTCTATTTTTGACCTTCAGAATCCTGAATCACCTCATTTTTCAAGCGTTTACAACTACGAGGGCTGGAACCTCATTGGTTACTTAATAGTAATTTTGGCTTTAGTGATGGTACAGGCTTAAATTTTAAGGAGAGGGGAAACAGGTATGAAAAGCAGTTGGGAGAATGTCAGTGTTCATTTTGATACACAAGAACACCAGAACATTGTATGTTCTCTGTACTGTCTTTAAGATTGAAATAGTTTCTTCTTCTGTCTTCTCAGTGCAAATACTTGATTTAAATTTGTAAATTCTATTATGAAAAGCTTTTCTAGGAAACTTTTCAAAGTAAGTTTGACCTCTTTTTCACTGAATTATTTGGAACAGTTTCATGGATTCATAGTTCTAGACAAAACAGGAAACCATATAGCATAAAAATGTACTGGAATTTATGTTTAAAAACTACATAAAAGGAATAAAATCAAGCACTGTCTTGGCCAGTGATTCTCTCTCCCAGCTAAGATAAACAATATTTCAAAAGTCTGGCATCTCTGAGCATTGCTGACTTTTTAAAACTTCTCTAGCATGTGTTAAAGCTTGAATTCTTATCCCTGTGATCCGTGACATTGAAAACTGAACAAAACAAAATCATACTGGTAGTTTCTGGTAGGTTTTCATTGCATCCAATAATTGTGTTTAACGCTTAGGCTTCCATTTCTTAGTAACAGACCCTTCAGGACCACTAAAGATGAGTCAGATAGTTGCTTCATGAGCACCCCCTGTTGCATACTTTGAGATATACTGGCATCTATTTGGAGGAAATACGACAGTAATGACATCTTTCAATATCAGTTTCCAGAAAATATAATAATTTAAAAAAACAACTGAACCAAAAAAAAAAAAAACCAAAGAAAAAAAATGCCCCAAGCAACACAGAACAGCAAAAGCGGAACACCCTACCACTCAAAACCAGAAGATACGGTTAAAGATTGAGTGACTTAATTTTTTTTTTTTATGTTCCTATATGCCCCCTCAAAATATTTACTCTGAAATCTTAGTTACTGATTTTTTGGGGGAATTTCTCTGATTATGTTTAAGAATTCAGATAAAATCAAAATGTGAAAATAATACCAGCTAGTGTTCTAAGTGAAACACCATATACTTTTCTAATGTGATCAAGTTTTATCCTATGCTTCTTTATTTCCATTACCATGGTATTTTGGCCAAAGTTAGTTAATGCTTTCTCAGATCTAGTTACAGATATGTGGTAAATTCTATTTGAACTGTTGGAACATTTCTTGTCACAAAACTATCGAAGTAGAGTTGTCGGTCTTGTAGGACAGATTGCCAGGTGAATGATACTGGACTGGAATGTCAATTCTTCAGTGGTTCCAAACAACTCTCATCTGATTTATATTAAAAGAGAACTAGAAATTGAGAATAGCTAAGCTGGCCCCTGTTGCCTAAGGCAGTCTTACTGTCAGTCCATCACTTGGTACAGAAACTAAAAGAAAGAATTGGAAAAGAAAGTATCTGTTTCTACTGTGTATCTGAACTTTTCAGGAGTTTATTTCTGGTATTTTTGGAGTCGTCTTCTATCACTGGTATGCAGTATCAGCTAGTGAGGTTTTCAATCCATAAATGTAAACCTTAAACAGTAGTGTGATGTATATATATGCATTCAGATGCCAAATGATTTTCACAGTGGAACTGGCCTTGTGAGATGACTTCATTGCCTTTAACTTTTTAATGTGTTCATTTAATCTATATTTCTAGTGTTGATCGTATGCTCGGCATTACTTTCAGATGAGCCTTTCAGCATTAAGTAGCTAAATTCTAAGCTATCCTTTCTAATAGTGTGAGTTAGAAATTTTCTTTTTATACCAAAACCGAGCAAAATTCAGAACTGCCATACATGAGGGATTACTTTATCAAAAAAACCCCTACAGATTTGTACTTGAAGCTCTTTTTAAGCTGTGGTACTGGGAATGACTCAAAAATGCCTATATGCAAAAAAGTGGCCTTCTGTTTATACAGCAAGGAGGGCATAATCTCCACACTGGTAACATTAATATGTAAATTTAGGCATATTGCTGAGAAAAAAAAAGAGAAAAATTGTGGGAGCGTATGGTCTGTAAACAAAAACTGCTGAATTTGCCTAGAGTGAAACACTGTGTTTCTTCCTTATTCTTTTATTTCATTCAGTGTTGCTGTGACAAGATCCAGAGATGTACCATCCTTTGGCCCACCTATTCCAAAAGGTGTGACGTTTCCTAAATCAAATGTGTTCAGGGACTTCTTACTAGCCAAAGTCATTAATGCAGAGAATGCTGCTCATAAATCAGAAAAGTTCCGCGCAATGGCCACCAGGACCCGGCAAGAGTACTTGAAAGACTTGGCAGAGAAGAATGTCACCAACACACCCATTGACCCTTCTGGCAAGTTCCCCTTCATCTCGCTTGCTTCAAAAAAGAAGGAAAAGTCCAAACCTTATCCAGGAGCAGAGATCTATAGTTCTGGTGCTATTGTCTGGAGTGTCCATGCAAAAGACTACAGCAAGGGTATGGAAATAGACTGTCTCCTAGGCATCTCTAATGAGTTTGTAGTCCTCATTGAACAGGACACAAAAAGCGTGGTGTTCAATTGCTCCTGTCGAGATGTGATAGGGTGGACTTCAACGGACACAAATATCAAAATATTCTATGAGAGAGGTGAATGTGTTTCTTTGGAGAGCTTCATCAGCAACATTGATGACATCAAAGAGATCGTCAAGAGGCTAGAGGTTAGAATGTGTTCTCTTGTGTGCTTCCCCTTCTTTGCTTTCTCCTCTCACCCCTTGGTCAAGTAGAGCTTCAATTTAAATAATGCCTGGGATTCCTAAAACTGTTTTAATTGCTTATCATGGAATTTATAAGGACTTCCCTGCTTTTATTTCTCGGAATTCAATATTGCTTTCACTTTTATCAGGTATCAGCCAACCTCAGCTGGTTGTGTGTGTGTGAAAAATGTATTAATATATTAAAAAAGACCAGGTCCTTCAGATGCATAAGTTGCTCCTACGCAACAAATACAGAAGTGTCACATTATTTCTTCTTGTTTTCCTTCCCTTTCTCTGTTTTATAGGCTTGCTGTATCTTGTTACAAATGAATGTGCAATGTCTTTGAGACTAACTTATTATGTTGCCAGCAGGGTGCAGTCCCAATTCCCACTGTAACCTTCAGATATTCTCTGAATGTAATCGATAAACTAAAAATGCAGTGAATCATGGTATCTCCCTATTAAACATCTGTCCATGCTCATTTTATATCCAGTTAAGTTACGAGGGAATGTGCTACATTTCACTGTTTTTTCTGTAATTTCTCAACTGCAGTTGTATAACAACCAGAAAAACAGAAATTCTAGGCCCTATTAAATTGCTCTTGATGGCATTCATGCTCATGGTACATGGAAGAGTTGGCATAACCCCCTGTTTACTGTGCTTAGTAGCTGCATGCTACTACATTCTGACTGAAAAGTAATTTTGCAGTTTCCTGAAACAGCCAGAAATGGAGAATGGTTTTTTGTTACTAAAGTGTAAAAGAGATGCTTGTGTAACTCCATGTGTTTTTCTGTTGTGTGCTGCCATGTATCTTCTAAAATTCCTGTGGTCGCAGTAAAAATTCCAAGGCAGAATTTGAGTAACCAGATTCTACTGAAAATACTGGTTTGAGCAACAAGACCTATTTCAGCTCATTATGTACTAGCACTCCAATATATATCCCTTGATCATGTCCCACCATTACCCTTGGGAGTTGGTTAATTGTTCAAAAATTGAGCCCCTAAACCTCTATTAGCCCTGGAGGTGTCTCAATGCTTTAAATTCTGTCTTCATCTCAATTCCCAGCTTGTGACCAAGGGCTGTGAAACAGTGGAGATGACTCTGCGCAGGAATGGCCTGGGCCAGCTGGGTTTCCACGTGAACTACGAGGGCATTGTGGCAGACGTGGAGCCCTACGGCTACGCGTGGCAGGCGGGGCTGCGCCAGGGCAGCCGCCTGGTGGAGATCTGCAAGGTGGCCGTGGCCACCCTGAGCCACGAGCAGATGATTGATCTGCTCAGGACGTCGGTCACGGTGAAGGTCGTCATTGTCCCTCCATATGAGGACTGCACACCGCGCAGGTATTGTGCAGTAGCTGGATTTGCTCTGAAATTGTATCTTGTTTTGTGGAAAGAGCCACCACAGAGCGTTAGCCTCCAAAAAAATATGGTATAATTACAATACAGCATCCAGTATTTTCAGGTTGGAAGAGGAGAGCAGGAAAAACTGCCCATATTCAGTCTCCACGCCCCCCAAATATTCACTGAATACCAAAATATAATAAAATGTGTGAAGAAGTTCACGTAACCATGGAATTTAACATGGAAATCGAACAACCTTTTAGTCATAATTGTGTGTTTAGGATGCATCAAAATTGATTGTACGCATTCCTGCCTGCTTTCCCATTTGCTGGTAGTTTATAATGCCCATGGATATAATTCTTGGAAGCTAGGAATATACTTACATGCTTCTATTTTCACAATAAGTAAGGCTGTAAATGATGAGGGTTTATCAAAGGTATGGATCTGGCCAGAGAAATTGCTGCAAATTGTAAATCTTCTTTACTCCAGAGATCTTGCTGCATCTCTCACTTCCCCTCTGTATTAAGCCTGAAGCTCGTGTCAATTGCATTGCTGCTTTTATAGTTTAAAAATGTTGCTTGATCAGAAATAAGCAGTAATGTGTGCTTTTTTCTTAAACTGGACATTAAGTCCCTCCATTTTCCCTGAATTCACACTAAAGCTTTTATAATTTTTGTGAACTCTGTGTTGTCTGTAGCCTTCAGCCACATCACTAAGTCTAATCCCCATATTCCTGATGTCCTGTATTTGTATCCTAGAAATGCTGCTATAGGATTAAAATAGAATGATGTTTAATAGAACAAATTTGCCTGCAGACTAGCTGAAGGCTTATGATAGGTTTGCCAAGAAGCAAGTACAGTTACCAAAGTTCAAAGGGTTCCTTGGAGTGAGAAACTGAGGGAGCGTTTTGCACTGCTGTTTTTTAATCAGTCAATACCTTTGTAGGGGTATATGCTAAATCTTTATACACTTAAGACTGGAGCTGAACTTTTACACGTATTTATTGTATTGATATGAAATCATGTTTCTGAGAAAAGACCTGGTACTTGTATAAAAGAAAAATCTGTGTTTGTTTTTACTGTAAGCAACATGAACTCCTTTTGTAAATGCTAGCAAAAGAGGAGCAGAGAGAAGAGGAGTTCTATTTGTCCTTTAGTTGTCAGTGGAAAATTGAATACATGTCAGGGATTAAAATGAGCAGTGGCATAAGGTCACTCATGAGATATTTGGAAAGCTTTTGTGCAGTATTTAGCAGCCCGAGCAAATGGAAAGTTCAGCTGCAATCATCATGAAAAGATTAGAGCAGAAAAATCAGTGTGGAAAGCACAGATCCTATTATTTCTGAACTAAATTAAGTACAGCCAAAAACAGGCTTACTTCTAGTGTATCCAAACCCATAGCAGTAAGAGAAATGACTGCACTTCTTGAAATACTGCACTCAGTATCAGTGTTGTTGTTGCCTTGTAGTGAGCAAATGTTCATGGTGGGTTATTGCTAGTTATAAACTTCTGTAAACTCTCGATCCCCCCATTTGCTCTATCCAGAATCATAAAGGTTCAAGAACTGTGTCTTGAATCTGTAGCTATCCTACAAATATTACTAGAGACTTCAGTTAAGTATTTGCACAAAGCAGTTTCTCTTTTGGCAATCAGTCTTCTGCAATTGGAGTCCTTTCATTGTGTCCTCTGGAGGTCACAGAGTATTTCTACTACAGTAACTTCTGCAGACCGTAACTAAAATGAAGATCGGTTCTGCTTGGAATACTACATTCATATAAGAAGCAGTCCCTATCCTAATAAATTCATTGGCATGAAGCTGGAGGAAGATCAGGGGTGCAGTTAGATAAGCTGACTTGGCAACAGGCACATGTACAAGGTCAGTAGGAGATGCAAAAATATATCCAAATACCCCAATTCACGTTCTCATGCCCTACGCAGAGGAAGGCCTTGTTATGGTTAAGTCTCTGCTAAACCATGGTTATTAAAACATTGCAACTGAGCTCATTTAGTGGACTGATTGCTGACCTTGAAGCTGAGGACACAGCATTAAGAGGAAATTGTGCATTCCTGCTTGTTAAACAGTAATTACATTGGGGGAAAAAAGAGAAACCCAAACTAAGTACATAAACACTAGGGAGAGAATAGCAGAGAATAAAATATGAAAAGGAAAAACGAAGGATATCAATATTGTAGTTCAGTTGTGAGTGGCCTTATCTCCTGATCATCCCTGTCTACCGTGCAGTGGATCCTATCAGAATGGCCTGGGAGACTTTCAGATGAAGCTGAACTACATGTGCTTCAGAAGCACACCTTGTGCCTTCCAACTGGTAATTTAATTTAGACATCAAGACTAGAGGGTAGACCAAAGTAAAACCACAAAATGAGTATATTGTGGGCAGCAAGACCTCAGCACTGACTGTTTCACTTTGTTGCTATTACACTGCACAACTTGCTTATGTCAGCATGGCTGACAACATGTTCTGTCTTGTTTTTTGGTTTTGCAGGGAAGAGATACTAGTATTTCTCATCTCAATGGAGTAATTGCTTAGAGGAAGAGCTTTGGATTCAAAATTTTGCACTGATTTTTATTTTTCTTTGCTTTAGAGAGTGATGTATGTAGATAAAGTAATCATGATAAAAAATATTCCCTTAGTGTTCACTCAGAGATATATACATTTGTCAAGAGAAATACCAAAATTATCCTTTCTGAAGCTGAAGATCACATCTTTTTTCCAAATACCTCATTTGACATGTATGCAGAAGTTTGCCCTGCTTCTTATATAGACTGCATTAGCTTATGTCCTGTCCAATTTTTATGCTGTGCTCTTCCTCAGGAAGCAATGGGCAGCATTTGGGTTTGGCATCTACAGTTTCTAGCAAGTCTTTTCATAGTGTGCAGATTTATCAGCTGATGTACTCCAAAGCCAAAGATGTTTGAAAGTTATGTATAGTGCCGTTTTTCATATGACTCTTGTCTTTTAATGTCTGTGCATCAGAAAAGTATGTCTCAAAAAGAACAAACATTTCAGGTCTTATTTGTCTGGGTGCAGGTAAGTTCTAAAGCCCATGACTTTTTTTAAATTAGGAAGGGGAGATACCCTTCTAACATATCTTTTTAGCTTTTATAGCCCATTAATCAGATGAAGAGTATCAACTTGACCAGCTGGAATGCTGCAGTTGATGGCTATAAACTCTTCTGAAGGGATAGACAAGGAGAGGCGTTGGGTTAGGACATGTTTGATTGTCTAGGGCTTAAAGACGGTGGCAACAGGGTTGTTAGTGGGTAACAATCAGGGGCAAGGCCAACAAGGCAGATTCCAAGGTAGTCCGTGGATCACTCACCAGGATGAAGAGGCAGACTCTCACTGTCACCAGTCCTTTTTCTTGTGCGGGCCTTCTAAAATTTTTTAAATATGTGTTTCTAAAAAGCAAAATCTCATACTTTTATAGAATTTATTCAGATTCTGTCTTCCAATTTCTCTTCTTGTGAACAGAAGATATATTTTTTATTTTTTATAGCTGCACATTAAATTTGTTCATTTCCAGGAGTTCTTCAGAAAACTACCGTATGCCAGTGATGGAGTACAAAGTGAATGAAGGAATGTCATATGAATTCAAATTTCCCTTCAGAAATAATAATAAATGGCAGCGAAATGCGAGCAAAGGACAGGGACCTCATGTGGGTCAGGTACCATCTCAAATCCAAAGTCCAGTACCATCTAGGATTAGCTCTGGAAAAGGAGAAGGAAAAATGCCACCCACAGAACGAGCCAACATTCCCCGAAGCATCTCTAGTGATGGGCGCCCATTGGAGAGCCGGAGGTACGTGTCTTCTTCACAAATGGCTTTTCATTGCTGCTCTGAATCTTGCCTGGAAAAATTCACAGGAGTTTTATCTAAGTATCTGAAGACTGCTTTTAATCCTGGTTTTCATTAGGCAAAAGACAGCATGACTATGGGTGAAACAATAGCCAAAAGGAAATACCTTCCCTGGCAAGATTAACCACAAAATGAAGTATTCTGGGATGTTGTTTCCCTGTGTTGGATGGTATTCGCCAACTGCTGTACTGTTACTTAAGTTTTAAATGAGTTACAGTCAAAGTTTTAGAGCTAAGTGTTCATAAAAAACTGCATTTTGAAAAAGTAAGTCAGAAATTTATCTTGTTCATAGGCTTGGTGGTATCGCCTAAAGGACCCAAGGCAGAATAGTATCTGACAGGGTTTTTAGCAGGAGAGTTCTGACTAGTACAGAAAGCAAATTAATCTGATTGGGGAGTGCTAAGACATTTTAGGCTAGAGGAGAAATTGTTCTAAGTTTGGATTTCTCCAGGGTGATTTGGGGTTTTTTGTTATTTTGAGTTCTTTAAACAAGAAAGTGAATATTAAGATAAACGTATCAGGTCCATCACATCACAGTATTTTCATTCTTTCATGGAAAAAGATGTATTTGATAGCATTTGAATGAACTCATTGTTTTGATTATTTATTCAAATCTGTCTCTGCATCTGCAATGAGATCTGTGGAGGGGAACAAGTTAATAGCTTGTGTTTCTTATTTTGGACAATTCCTTGGGGGGAAAAAAAAGCTTTAGATAGGTTCTGGTCATCTTTATGTGGATGAAAAATATGAAACAATGATAATAAGATGCATACTGTAGAAAATGTAAAAGAGTTCTAATGAAACAACTTTAAATCTTTTTCACATCCTGAAGAACTGGGGATGAAAAAACATGTTCAAAGATGGTACAGCCAAGACTAAGAAACCATCAAGGTGAAATTGAAACTCCTGTGTTGGATACTTTGTTAAAAAATTACAATGGTTGCTAAGGACTTAATTTTCTTACTTTCTTTTTCTTAAATATATACTTAAAAAGCTCCCATCTGTGGGAGTTGCAAAAAAAATTTGCAACCCTGAAGGCGCTAATAATTTCGCAGACAACCTGACTAGATTGTCTGTTTAAAAAGGTTGCAGAAGCCGGTGAAATGCTGGAATTGGCTCTCTAATGATATCTTTGGACCAATGTAAAAACTGCATGGCTGAAGACAGGCAGATGCTGAACTGGAAGGAATAGCAGCTGAGCTGGTGGGGTTTTCTGCTCTCTCCAGTGCTGTACAACCTCCTTGTGTAGTTCCAGAAGGCATAGTAACACCTGGGGAAAGCTTAAGGCAGTGACAGATTTATCATATTCTGTGGAGCTGCTGCTTTTTCCAGACACTTCCATCTCGTCATGGTATTAACCAGAGAGCTTGGGTGGAGTCTCGAGTTGGCTCGTGTCAAGAGAGCCTTTGGCTGCCTCGAGAGCAGGAGTATTAACAACTGTGAGGTCCTTGTGCATAAACTCATATGCAGACAACATCACACACCTAAGGCATTCAAGATTTATCCACTCCCTGGAGGCTTCTAGAGGGGGTTATGGCCTGATAAATGTTTGCAAAGTGAAAATTACATTTTCTTAGTCAGTATTTGTTTTCAAAAAGTGAAACTTTTGACTTTTCATTTCCTTCATTTTCAGGGCATGTAGCTGGTTTTTCTTCTCTAGGCATTCTTTTAAGTGTTCTTTTTATTATTATTCAAAAAAGATTCTATTGGATCTTTCGTCCTTAAAAGTATATTATCAAAGTAGCTTTTAAATTTCACTGGGAATTTTTCCAGATGCCTGAAAAATGTCTTCTCTCATCTTTCTGGTCTGCTAAACATGTTAGTCTTGGGTGAATCAAGTTTAAATATATCATTTGCGTAAGGTTAATGTCTTTCCAGTTAAAATGAAGAAATATATTTTTGTCATTTTAAAGAAATATTGGAGGAGGGAAAACTCCAACGATAAGCTCACTGCAAGACTCATTTGTCTTTTCTCTACATGATAAAAGAAAGCTTTGTTTTTCAGGAAGCTCAGATACTTCTCTTCTTACTGTGTAAAGTCTTAAAATCAACAAAGGTGGGATTTTCATAGCCATCTTAACTACTGATTCATTTAGTTTTTCACCACTAGCTTTCATATTTACCCTAAAGAACACTGAGTAGGAGGTGCTAGAATCTGTACGTGTTTCTGATGCAGGCAGCAGTGATGGTGCTCTGCTGTGCTTTGCTCCCTTTAGTCCATTTAAATATGTTAGAAATAAATAAAATCTGCATTACCAGTCTTGGGAACAGGATGATTTCACTTCATATTCATCAAAACGTCGTCTCCCCATGGAGACTGCTATTGTAGGTGGGAGAGTAGGTTGCTTGACAATCCCTCATTCTGAGAAGGCAGACAAATGCCCAGTCCTATGTCTAACCAGCAGAGTACTTAAATTTTCTTTATTTGGATTGCCTTTATATATCCAGCTTACTAGCTTATTCTCCTTGATCTTCACAGTGTCCTGGATCCTTGAATGTTATCAATGTAGGCAGGAAAAATAACCCAAAACTTTATAAATCTTAAAATAAATCTCTAATGTTACTGCAGTCTTAAGACTGAAAAATCTAATAATATAAATTCAATAAATCCCAAGTTACATCTTATTTCACAATATTAATTAATCCACATGGGATACGACATATCCTATAACCCAGATTGAATGTCAGAAGAATATGTTAAGGAAAAAACAAAAAAAGCCATAAACCACATATGTGTGAAGTAAACCAGAGCTAATGTTATTGGAGAACATGTAATTATAGTACTTAATTTTTTTACTTATTCCCACCCACCCCAGTTTTCAGTTTTTATTTTGTACACTTGGTTTGCACACTCTATCAAGAAACAATGTGCAAGGGAAGGAGAGGAGATAATGGTAGATAATAATCTGCTGTTCATTAATTTGTCATAAACTGGAACCAGTTTTGGCTAAAACTTGATTTGACAGACATTTGAAAAAGTGTGGAAATCAGTCATCAAAGCATGTTGCTGGACTTGAGCTCTTCAGTCTGCAGTTGAATACTGTTGGATAAAAGCTCAACTGGAAGCTTAACTAGAAAATTTCTGAGCACAGTCAGTATTTTAAACCAAATGGAAAACTGAATTACGGCATGACTGCGGTCACACACTGGCAGTAAACTTCCACAGTATGGAAGTATTAGAACAATATCATTGACTGGTTTGGTGTCATATTGGGGACTTTGAAGCACAGTATGTGAGACTCCATACTTACTTGAATGATGCCCATGTAGTCAGTGATAGTTATAGGTTAATTCCTGCAGATGGATTCTACTGTAAACGGTTTCCATATTGCCTAAAAATCCTAATCCGCTGCAGTTTATCTTGGATCATTGATATTTTTCTGAATATAAACAAACAGGTGTCTGTGCTCACCTTGCCACCCGTCAAGTCAGCATTGTAGTACACGCACTGCCTACCTCATGGGCTTTGAGGATTTGTTATTTAAATGTTCTCATAACATTCTCCAAATTAAAACATGTACTGACATGAGATTATACACTGCACACTTCCTACCAGCTCTGGGACCTAGAGCTGCATCTAGCAGTGGAAAAATCAAAGGTTTGTTGATATGCATGGCTGTGTGGCCAAACTCCTGTGATGTAAAACCATCGGAGAAGAGCCATGCTGTGTCCTGTCAAGAGCTGGTCTTTCTTGTTTGACAAGGGCCAGCAGCAGGGACCAGGGAAAAGCATAAGAAATGCTTACAAGTGTAAAGGAAGACTCTCTACTAGGTCTGACAGTTCCCTGGCTGGCTGCTGTGTAAGATTGCTTGGAGCTGGGTGCAGCTGCACTTCTGTGGCTGGTATCTGTTCATCCAGGTTCCTGCTAATTGGTCTCTTGATAGTTCTACACCTCCTACTTGTTCTTTTGTCATGAGGGATAGTGAGTAATCATTGTTTGCTTGGTCCAGTGTAATTCATGCTTGGATGGATTGAAGCAGAAAGGATAGGTTTCTCTATGATCTCAGGAGCCATAGAGCCTGTTCAGTGTGTGTTGATACACAAACTGTTCTGGTGTCCCATTGCCTGCTTCTGTATCTTTTCTTGTTACAATATGTGTTTTCTGAAAGGTGATGATCAAATTGAAAAAAAAACTTGAAAAGGTACAACATGACAGCATAATTGCATTTTCTGTTTCATTCACTATCCCCTTCCTCCAAATTGCTGGGGTTTTTTTCCTTTTTGAATGGAATGGATTGGCTTCTTTTAAAGATGAGAGCATTTGAGAGTGTTTGCAGGGAATTGTCATGGCTTGCAGTGTTATTAGGATTGTAAAACTCAAACACATGGAAGGTAAGCATGCCAGAATTAAGATTTGGTGTGCTGGTTTTTTCAGAACTCTTGTGTAACTGTATGTTCAGATGTTTCTTTTGATTAAATTATGAGAATTTCTTTTAACAGAGGACATCTGCCTCATTCAGTTCACACAGTGGATGCAGCTCATTAAAGATGAGCTATTTAATATTTTATTTTCCCCTTCATTACTCTGTCCCTTATTTACTGGATGACATTCAAATCCTGTTGTAAAGATGCCATTACTAATTCCCCTCTAAGCTTTACAGTGGTGCCCATTACTATAGTTTCTGAATGCTTCATGGATATTAATTAAACTTACTTTTCAAAATTCTTGTGTGAGAAGAGATCTCTTTGGCTCTCTTCAGATTAAGAACAAAGGTAGAGAGATAAATTATGTTCTAATCATTTGTTGTGCTTATTTTGGCCATCTCATATTTGGGAGTGTGGCCAGCATTGTTAGCATTTTATATATTCAAATTATAGCCTCAGTTGACTTCAGCTGCCTTAGGAAGATTTCATCTCAGGGATACAGATGGGCCTTGGAATCAAGTAAGACCTTTGAAAAATTAAAATTAGCAACAACAAATGAAAAATTGTCATTAACAAATATAGCAGTGGTCATATTGGAGTGCTCCAGCAAGTGCAAAGTAAGAATTCAGTTTGCCAAGTCAGCACTGACTGTAAGGCCATTTTTCCTCTTCTGCCAGCCTAAGCCTTCTTCGCTTCTGAGCTCTGCAGCTCTTGCAGGAGAAGTTGTAGCACAGTATAGGACCTGTGCCTGTACAGTTTTACAGGAAAAGGCACCTGTGTATGATCTTGTAATTAGACTGCCTTAGGCTATAGGCACAAAGTGAACTAGACTGACATTTTTCTTATGATGTGCGTACTGCGTACCTATGCATGCTGAATCCATGGGGAAAATTACAGCTAATGACATGGAAATTAATTTATTAAGAGCAAGATGGATGCTTTCAATGTCTGTGTTGTCATATTAAACAAAATAAATGGGTGCCCATTGCACTCACCGCCTTCACAAAAGATGACGTTCTTCCCATATTTGGCAAGACTCAACCGGTTCTTTCGGGATGAACTAGATCTGTTAGAACTAAATCATGCATGGTATAATCCCAGTTCAATTGGCTGCAATGTAATTGTATCTGTTTAACGTAATGGACGCTTGGCCTATTTTTAAATTCAATTGTGGGACTCTTGCACTTAACCATTTTGGCATTTCTTCTTAAAACTCTCTTTTGAAATAGATAAGAGCTTTCTTTAGTATGGTTTTTAATTATAAATAAAAGACAGGCTCGAATTATCTTAGCTATAGAGGCATACTGCTAACACAACACAATACACCTTTTGTCTTGGGAAGTGCCTTTCATCAAAAGATTTCAAAACAGCTTAAAAAGTCAATTTGAACTAATTTGCTCTAAAGCTCTTTTCTCTTGTATGTTTCACACAAAATGAAATGTCTCATACTATTAGTGCATTTTAGTGCCGTTGTGAACTGTACTAACAGAAATATATTTCTGCTTTAAAGAAAAGCATGTCCTACCTGACTGGTTGTTCATTTCTATTGTTCAGACCACATAATAATGCAATTTTGTTTGCCCTCAAGGTCTTTCATCTTTGTAAATGAGTTACAACTCTATGACATAGTTCTGAAATCTTGATGTTACTTCTGAACAGTGCTGTCACTTTTTGGTAAGGCATGGGAAGTAAAGAAAAGGCATAGCTGAATCTGAAATGAAAATGTAAGCATTTTTCAACAGGAAATCATTTTACAGAAATTATTCGAGAAGTAATTGGTTTCCTTGCCATCAATTCTAATTTAGTATTGGGAAAAAAGGTCATACTTTTAAACTGTGTATTGCTCTGCAAGCATAACTCAGTTTAAATGTGTGTGCCTTTATAGGTGAGCGAATGCTAATGAAAGTGCATTTTTGTGTGGCCAAACTATTTTTTTTTCTTTTTATAGGAGTGCTTCTGGGAAAATAAACTGCTTGCTTATGGGTCCCCAGGTTTTCAAGTCTTGAACCATGTTCTTTGCAATCAAATATTTCAGAATCATTGCTTGATAAATGTGGGATAAAAAAATGTTTGGTAGACTTAGAAAGGCATTACTGGATTTGGTACAGTACTTACCATGGTCAGACCTTTAGATAATTCCTTTCTTGTCTCAGAAAAAGAGTTACTATTAGTTATATGCACTTCATGAAATTCCAGATGATTGAGATGTTTGATCCAGTCCTACTGCTCTTTCCATTTTAAGATTTCGTTAGTTTACTGCTTTTTTTGCAAAGTACTTAGGAAGACAAATGCACATTTGATATAAATGTAGATATAAATATATATACACACACTGTTTCAATATATACTTGTACATAAGGAACATTAATCAGTTCAGTGATGTTTTTTTAATTTTCAAAAGATTTTTGAACTTTTCAAGTTTTTACAGTGTTGTGGTGAAAGCTAATTTAAAATCTGCCATCCTTGAGAGATACAGATTAAATGGCTAGGCTAAGATCTTCTAAATCCCCAGACCAGAGTTGGGTGCTGAGCAACTTATCTGTGTGTTTCACTGAAGTCATTATCTAATTTTCAAATATTCAGTTATTTAACTTGTCCAAATTATAGGTTTTTTCTTAGATAAAATGAATAAAGGTTTTTGTTCACAGTAGGAGTTTGATGTTTGTGAATGGCATAACTCAAACTCTACTTAAATCACTGCAAAAGTTTTGAATGGCTTCAGTCACGACTGAGTAGAACAAAGAACCAGCTAACAGCAGTGAATTCTTCTGGGGTTTAGGAAACAAAATGCACAAAGCTGACAGTTATCTAAAAAAGCCTTTGACTACAGAACAGGATATGAGTTGGGCAGTATAAGCCTGCTGCTTCCATCCATTCTGCCCAGCTGTGTGTGTTGCAGTTCTAGACCATTTATTTGCTGTAAGGTTATTATGACAGGTGAAGGTTTCATATTACTCAGGTCTGTGTTTTCAAACAGAGTTTTCGATAAGTTGAGATAGTTTTATATTAGAATGTTAAGTTTTTAGGGGGAATTTTAAGGTGGTATATATAGATAGCATTACATTTTTGTAGTCCTTGTGTTTTAATGTGGACAAGTTTGATGGCATAGAGACAAGCTTGATACTCTTTGAACAGTTTGCATAGGCAGCTCACTACAGTTAGTTTAAATTCTAGGCAAGAGTTTGCTATGAGAATTAGGAGTATTTTCTTCTATTTGGTATTTTGATGAGGAATGTCATGTTTCATTATTCCTTACAATCAATCTGTAACAACAGACTTCAGAAACCAGAATGTTTTCCTAGTGTGTGCCAGTATTTTCTTCCCACATTGGCCTTTCTTTATTTCCTCCCATGCATCCAGGTTTTTAGAGTTGATTTTTCGTGGTTTTCAGTAGATTAATAAGGGGGAAATGTCTGATCCTTCAACTGATGGGATTTCTGCCGTCTCCGTGATGCCATTCCGTGCAGCTGTGGCAGTTTGCAGGGTGTTGTTGAGCGTGCCTTGCAGTGTGATCCCGCTGATGTGATGCTTCCCTTGCTCTGAACAGGCTGTCTCCTGGCTCCGATGTCTATGTCACCGTTTCATCCATCGCCTTAGCAAGATCGCAGCAGTGCCGTAACTCTCCAAGCAACTTATCCTCTTCGAGTGAGACTGGCTCTACTGGAGGCACGTACAGACAGAAATCTATGCCAGAAGGGTAGGCACCAGACTTCTTACATGTTCTGTTTTGGCAGATTTTTTGTTCTCTGTTCCATTTGTTGTAATGTGTACTCAAGGAGTGCTTACACAGGCTCCTGTCAGCTGTTGTTTACATGCATTAAACCATGTCTGTTTTCAAATATCACTGTCATGCTTCTTGAAAAAGCCAGTTTTAAAAATCCCTTGCTTCTACTTTTACCTTGCAGCCTAACCACTCTCTCTGATCCTAGTCTATAGCTGCTCAGGTTACTACACAGAGGGACTTTTATAAATTTAAGAAACTTCATTAAAGATGCTGGTTTCATGTGGCAAATTGCTTTCTTTCACAGGTTTAGATTCTAAAATAAAAGAAGTAATAGCTTTGGGACTTCGCAATCAGTTAATAGTTGAAGCAAAGTAGTATTGAGTGCAACTAAGATGTGTAGGCACAAAAGTGCTAATTAATCCACAGATAGCTTCTTTTTCACATATTCACAGTCATTCTGTCTTAAGGCTTCCAACTTTCCAGAAATCTTCAAACTCTCTGAAGTGTCAATGTAAGGGGCAACTTGCAGAGGAAGAAATTAAATCTGTATCGTTTTCAGAGAGCACTGAAAGGAGCAATGAATCAAAGATCTCAAAGTAGAGAAAAAGATAATTGGCAGCAGAAGAGCTGTCTACTACTTTGCAAATTACTTCTTATAGAGAAGATAAAGGGGCAAAACTGCTGGTAGTTCACACTGCAAAGCTTCTCTCTGAAGTATTCTTGAGTACTTTGCAGGTCATTGTGTGTAATTCATTTTGGTTTGGGTCTTCTATAAAGTAGAAATATCTTTTTCTCTGTTTTAAAAAATATATTATTAGTAGGATTAAATGCTGTTGTCAGGAACTGCTTAGTACAAGGCACTGTCTTTTGCTGCTAGGTGCTCAGCGTCAGTCCAGAGAACACTGTTCTGAGCACGTGTTTGAAAAAGTACTGGTTCTTGCTCCACAGCACTGAAGATTTGTCCTCCCTGTCCTTCCTGCAGCTCAGTTTGAGGTTTTATGAAGAGTTGGTCTCTTCTCTGCCACACACCTTCATGGAGGCTTTCATTCATGACACTACCAGGCCTCTTCTGGTCATTGTTTAAGTTTGTGCTTAAGTCCTACTGACATTAGGAGATTTGCTCTTAAACCTGTTAAACTTTCTCTAAGGAAACACTAGATACAGGTGTGTCCACGGCTCTGCAGCTGGAAAAAGGCACTTAACCTCTTTGTCCTCTGTAGACTTTCTGGCTCATTCACATCATGCCAGCAGCATTTCTGTGTTACCTTGAATTTTGATGAGCAGCTTGTGCTCCCAATATCGTCTGCTCTTTTCCAACTACGTCATTTGCACTACAAAAAGGTATTGCTGCCATATGTCCTTAGACCATCACAACCATTGCT
Source organism: Oriolus oriolus (assembly GCA_013400235.1). NCBI lineage: Eukaryota > Metazoa > Chordata > Aves > Passeriformes > Corvidae > Oriolus > Oriolus oriolus. Next base: position 66,466 of record VXBT01010230.1, on the reverse strand, counting down.
TGAATAAGAAAGGATTTTCAGACACACTTGAAGGTGTGTTTGTTTTAAATTGGCCTCAGAGGACACCAGCACCCATCCTGACCCTTTTCCATCTTTTAAGTTAATTATACACATATGTTCACTACAGCATTCTTCAAGCATTTTGCAGTTTCATCGAAGAGATGTGTCCTAGAAACTATGACTATACAGTCATTTTGGGGCTGAAGTTTTAACTCAGTGCAAGGAAACACAGTTTAAATGGGGTGATGAAAGAAATAATTAATACGTGGACTTCACATGTGCTTTATTGGATGCTGTTTAAAAAAAACCCACTTGCTTAACTTCAATCATTTTACTATTATGTTCTATTCCTATAAGAAAAGCAGTTTGCCTCTCATGCTGTCCTTGTACATGTGAATCGTATTTACTCAGGACTTCCCAAACATCTTCTACCAGGCTAAATGGAAAGCATGAAAAAGCCAATTGTGAAGGAATGTTTTCCTTGCCTCAATAAACAATTTAATGTCTGTCCCTTTGCTAAAAACCATTGCAGTTCCGTGCACATCTTCTGCTGAGATTGGCCTGAAAGAGCAGGTTCAGGGCAGCTCTGCAGCGATGTTTGGTGTCCCAGGTAGGGCTGGTCAGCATTACTCTGGATGTGTTGTTAAAATATGGGAGACAGATTGTCACATTCAGCTGCTAAGATGTTAGAGAGAGTGATGGGCTGGAGAAAGGGCCAAGGGGAAGCTGTGTCCTGAAGGTTGTCTTCCAGAGGTGAAGTTCCAGTGTGCTCTAGGTATGCCAGTCCCTGAGATTTCCCAGTGCAGAAATCTCAGCCTCACCGTTTGTGTAGACGTTTCTTTCTTGTTACACAGTGTGACAGATCTGGAAAGTTTGTGAAATTTAACTGACCAGAACAATGGGTGAGTCCAGCCCCTTTCAGACACTGGTACAAGCACTAATTGCTCCCTCTAGATTATTGATCTATATCTTAAGCTGGATGTAGGCAAAACTTACACTGCCTTCAAGAACATCCAGATTGATCTTGGTGGGTATACGTGAGTTCCGTATGCTTATGCTGTGTTTGCGTGTTCACTACTGTGTCTACAATGAATGATTGCAGACTGTAAAATTTAATGCAAAACCACCAAAATAGTAAGTTTCTTCATATGATAGATAAAAATATATATTTAAACAATTTCACTGTTCTTTTAATCCAAGTTGATTTCTCCTTCCTTTTTTTTTGGCTTTGTTCCTTCATACCCTAATGGGCTGTATATTTAGGCAGCGTAGAAATATAGCACCAGTTACATTTATTATTTCTGCTTTTAAATAGATCACTTCATGAAAAAGAATCTTAACACATTTCTTGCAGCTCAGTTAGTAGAGCAGTGATTTTAATAAAAGAAAATTAGAAACATGGTGGTTTTGTATACTTCTAACCTCGAAAAAAAGATCTTGCATCATAAAATATGCCAGATGGAAGATTGACAACTTATGAACATATGAACATTATGGAGGTTAGGTAAGAGGACATCACAAGAGAAAGCAAAATACTGAAGTAGTGCAATTTCATTGCACCAAGATTTGTTTGGAGCTTGGCTTTTTCTTTTAGATGCCAGCTTCTAGTTATTTTATCATGAAAATACATTCTTCCCATGAGAGTTTACAAATCTTAAAAGTTAGACCGCAGATCAGTGTTTAAGAAATCAGTCACCTATGAAATGCTGTGTTTAGACTTTTTTATACATATCTGGAACTGGTATTGAATTAATCATGTTTAATTTAGGTATTTGATTAGGTGAAATCCTACTTAGTCTGTGTGAATAGAAAAGGAAGAACGCTACTCTCTTTGCATAATTTCGATGTAAATTGTTTATATTCAGAAGGCAGATATATACAGGTTTTCATCACTTTTTTTAATTCATCAAAATGTATCCTGGCCATATCAGGGAGCAGTGAACAAAAGGGAAGTATGGTCATATTTGGGTGAATTTTTAGAAGGCCGAAATTTCAATATACGCTGCACGTCACAGGCATGTTCCAGCTGCTTGTCTTTGAGGATGGGAGTGGGATTTTGTTGTTCTGAGTCTTATAATGTTGCTGTGGTGGGTTCATTTGAGTTAACAAGTGTGTGAACTTCAAGTGGGATAACCACAATGAGCTTGTTCTGACAGCTGGGAAGGTGTCTTACGTTGGAGGTCGTGTGGGGCAGTCTGTAGCTAGCAGAGTGAGTAGACAGCACAGTTAGGGTATTTTAATTTCCGCCATTTTATTAGACATTAAAGCTAGAGAAACTCATTGATATATAGATGATGTATCAGTTTGTAATTATTTTGTGTGTTGTTCTGTGCATGTAGAGTTTGAAGACTTTCTTTTTCCTTCAGGGTGTGACTGATTTAAAAAATAAAATCTCAGAAATGCATTATTCTTGATGAATTCTTAATCATTGATCTGCTATTTCTGAATGCAGCTATAATTCTTACAGGCTTATAAGTGATTTATACATAATACAGAACTGTAGATTTAAAGTCTTACAGGCTTTTAGGCATATAAGGTATGTAGACTTCAGTGTGGCTCAGACACTGTGTGTCTCCTTTGTCATTAGCTTGTTCTCCTTGAGTTTACTCTGTCTTTATTGATCTTTCTGAAATCCATCTGACTAATCTGGCAGGATTTACAAAGTCTGTTGAACAGTTTTAATTTTGCACTGTATGCTTTCTTTTGCAGCAATTGGTGTATGTGTCACTACTTTCTTACAGCTGTATTTAGGTTGCACTAATCCCCTCAAATTATTTTATGATCAAAGAACTTAGTAATTTACAGAATTTATAACCCTCCAGGATCTGGGAATCCATAATCAATAGTCAACTTTATAGAGGATTATTTAAATATTTGGCAGCGTTAATATTGTCCCAAACAAATCCATGTTGTTGGCATATATGTCTGCATCACCCAGAGGTATGACCTTACTACTCTCTTGGTTAGAACCCAGGGAAGCGGCTGAGATCCATGGGATTGTCCCAACAAGCTTTCTGATGCTTGCTTTGACTAGTTTGAGGTAGTGCTCTGAGGTAGTTGAAAGGATCCGATCTTTTCCTGATAAACACCTCATTTCCCTATGTGGTTTTTATCCAAACCTTTACATTTTACTCACTCTGGTGAATTTTCTATAACCATGTAACAGTCTGGTCACCTTTTCATGTAAACATCTGTGTAAATAAAAACTCATAATTTTATTTCTTGATGTTTTGATCTTGTTTTTTTTTTTGATGGATCATTGTAACCAGCTGTTCTCGATCAAAGATGCTCAATAAATTAATATATATTATAATCTGACGCATTATAGCTGATAAATGGGTCTGGAGACCTACCACGAAAATGAAATGGTAAAGCATTATAAATCCCTCAAGCATTTGTGCTATGTGTTGGTCTGCCCTTATTTTTGGACGCTGGCTTCTTAAAAGTGCTTGCTCTTTTTTTTAATGTGAGATTTATGTATTTTTAAAATTATTGTCTGCTTTGTGTTTTGGGGAGAACAGGTTTGGAATTAGCCGTAGATCCCCTGCTTCCATTGACAGGCAGAACACGCAGTCAGACACGGGCGGCAGCGGCAAATCCACGCCCAGCTGGCAGAGGAGCGAGGACAGCATCGCTGACCAGATGGGTACGTACGGAGCTCTGCATAGGGAGCGAGCGCTGCTCACCGCAAGGTGACTTTGGCAATACCTCTCCTGGCAGACAGAGAACCCTCTTAAGTGCAGTGTTTTCAGCGGCTTTGAAAGTTAACCTTGTTCATCAGGATGAATAATTAGGTCTGGAGCATGCACTGAAGCTTCTGCAGTCTGCTTCCTTCAGACCTATGAGTATCACCTGAGGAAGAACTGATTTCATTTCCTTATGTGATTGTGGGATTAAATCTGCCTTAATGCTCTTACCTTGAAACACTCTGTCCTTTTAGAAGCAGTTGGGCAGACACACTTATTAATTTGCCTTGCTGTTGAGGACTTGTTTGACCTTACCTACTCTCCCGAGTGGCTTGGCTTAGTTTAATTTTTGCTTAGTTTGTCTAAAGTGCTTGTGATGCTCCTTTTTGAATGGTGCTATATAAATGCAAATTGATTGTTTGATCATTGAAGCTATAAAAATATCATGTATAAAATGGAAAAAATGCAATTAAAGTTTAAATAGTGAAGTAAATCTATAGGTAGATAATCACCTTCCACAAACGTATACATTTTCATTGCACGTGGCAATTAAGCTGTCAGCTGAGGGAACATATTAACTACATGGAACAGCTAGGTACTGAGAATTTATATTGTTAAGCCTTCATTTGAAGTTCTTGCACATAGACTTTTTGCTAGAGCTGTGGCTTGACTTGAAAGGATTACCAGTAAGACTGACACCAATGAAAATGTCCTATCTACAAACAGCATTTATCCAACATGCTGACCCTGGCCAAGGTTGCTAGATTGTGTTTTTCTAACTTTTTTTACCCTAGATTAAACCATTCCATACTTTTTTATTGCATCACTGTACAAATGGACTAGTGTCCTTCAGTGTATAGATAGATATACCCTTCAGTGAGATAAGGAATTTAAGGCATATGCCACCAGCCTCTGGTTCTGAAGGTGTTCTTGGTTCACACACCTTCACAGCCTCAGTAAGCTGTGCCTTGTTAGCAAAGCCATCTGTCAGACCCTCCCTCACAACTCCCCCCATACTTCTCAATAAAAAACTGTGATTTTACTGATCTGCAGTTCTCGTTTTGACAGAACAATTTTAATCGCATATGTTTTGAAACTGCATGATGGTAACGACACATGTAAAAATGATCTTTTGCTCAGCATTACTTTTGCAGACCAACAGTTGGGTGTTGGTGCTGGCGCTGAGTGGAGCTGCCGACAAGCTCTGTTCTACAGTGTCAGGTGTCAACATATTAGCAGAATAAATAAGGCCAGAAAGAACAGGAAAAATTGTGTGGTAGGAGAGATGGCTCCAGCATTTGGCAAAGGATGAGAAACACACACTGACATAAAATCCCTGTATTTTATCTCTTGTGTATTGTCCTGCGTTTGTAGAGTTGGAAGCTGCATCTCTAATTGGAGACTTTATTGCCAATCTGGTGAATCTAGGTGAAGGTTTGGTTTGATGACAAATAAGTACATTTTCACTTGGGATAATCTGTCTCAAGGTAAATAAGGCTTTAGGTGTCACAAATCCACACACTGACACCTTCCTGGTGGATCCTTTGCTACAGAATGTCTTTGTTCTTTGTTCACCAACATTGCTTGCTACCACTTGCCAGGGGAAATCAAGTTGATGATGATATTACTGGTATTATCATTATTATTCTTTTAAAAAGTCACAACTTTTATTTGTTTTTTAAAAAGCTCATAATGCTGCAGATCAAGATGAATAAACTGTAGCTGTGTTGGAGAAAACACTGCTATTTACCATGGATATTGTTAAGTACTTGATGTTTGTAAGCCCATATTCTACTTAAAAGGAGCATTTTTAGAAGTGCAGAATGTATGTAGACATATGTGTAAAAACTCATAACTGAGAGAGATTCTTTTAAAATACTGACCTTGGGCTCTGAGAAGGCAATTACCTACCTAACAGGCTGTGTCTGAACACCCTCTAGACCTCCACAGTTATCTCTGGGGAAAATAATGAGTTTTATTGGCAAAGTGCTCTCTTCTGGGTGTCCATGTAAAATGGGTGATTTGAATTCCATTCACTTTTGTCAGGTTTAGTTTAATAAGTATTCCTCTTGTACATCTATGCAGTTTCCACATTCACAGCCAGCAATGTTTAAGGTAATATTATGTCAAGAGATTTTTTTTGTTGGCTATCTCTTCAATTAGAAAATGTTTATTTAACTCAGCTTTGATAAGAAATACATGTAGTAGTTGTACTGGGGGAAATGGGTTCATTTAAGTGATCACTTGTAGACTTTTGCTATTGTCTGGCCTTGCATAGAATGCCATTTAAGAAAATGTGGGTCTTCAGTCTTTTCAATATCTTGTCAGCCGGTATCATGCATTTAGAGATCCAATGTCAATACCCTGTGAAAATGAATAGTCTGCTGTTTCAATGCTCTGACGTAGTGCTGTTTGGCAGTGGGGACATGATACCGTTCAGGTTGTTCTAGCAAAAGTCAGGATGGTGGCAGCTGGTTTTTGGCAAAACCTTAATGATTTATGCCAGGCATGAATGGGCCCCCACTTCCTCACCTGTGTTTTGTCACAATATGTATCCTTTTTTGGCTAGCAGTAGTGTTGGAAGAATTGCAGTGTAAAATCAGGTTACATGTTTTCTTAGCTTATAGCACTGCTCTCCTCAGTCCATGGTTGTGTGCTGTGTTGCAGAGCCAACGTGCCATCTGCCAGCAGTCTCAAAAGTATTGCCGTCCTTCAGAGAGAGCCCCAGTGGAAGACTGATGAGACAGGATCCTGTGGTGCACTTGTCTCCAAATAAGCAGGGTCATGTAAGTTATCGTAAAAAAGGAATTATTTAATGTCTCGCTTTTGCTCCACGAGCTCTTGATCTAAAAAGTGTTGTTCAAAGTTGTATTTAGAGCATCAATTAAAAAAAGGAAAGAAAAAAAGATATCTCATTCCCTACAAGACCATGGAGGAAGCAGTAGAGCAGGCCTGTTGTTGCCTAAATCCTACAGCACAGCATATTGAAATGTTTCTTAGTTAATAAAGATTTGCTGCCAGTTGAACAGCAACCTCTTGTTTGTTATCTTTTGAGTAGTAAAGGATTTGTGGAAATTTGCAAAGCTATTCCTAGACCTCACATGTAAGATGTAAAGTTTAACTAATATAACTTATAATGCAATGCCCAGAAAGCTGCTGCTTTGAGACAGAATAGTGATTTTGGTTTTGTATTTTCTCCATTTTCGTAACATACCTTGAACACTGTTGGAAGTCTGTCTGAAAGGTCTCCTGGAATCCTGCTGAAAAAAAATGTACTTGTTTTATTTGTTTTGAAATTATAAATGGTAAATTCTGTTTGTCTCTGCAGAGTTAACTATTCATGCCTTTGTGGAGACTGTCACTTCCCAATTTACATACAGAGAGATAGATAAATACAGTAATGTTCGTAAATTTAAAATGTCTTGAAAATTATTGAAGTCACTGTAAAAAAAGAAACACCCTTTAAGCTTTAAATTACTCAATAAGCTGTATCACTTGTTTTTTATTTGTACAGCAAGCTAAAATACAGAGTTGTGTTGCATGATGTTACTGAAAGTATTACTTGCATTTATTTAGATGTGAGAAAGCCTTTAATTGGTTCCAAGTCTTTAATTTGCTCCTGCTTGCCAGCATTAGTCTTTCAATGCAATTGGCAGTGTTGCTTTTAGATTAATTCATAACAACATATGTTTATTATTTAAAAAATAAAACACCAAAGCAACCCGAAGAGTAACACACCTGTCTTCATATTCTTAGAAGCACAGACTAGATTTTAAAATTAGAGTGACCTGTTTTTATGAGATGTATTTGACTGCATAGTGATGTAATACATAACTCATTAGCTTGAGTGCGAAGTGCAACACTGGAATTATTAATGCTTGCATTATTCTGGTTTAGCCATTGTTTAAGTAAATCTTTATTATGTGGACAGATGGATGGGGGAGTGATGAAGTTCTTAATGAAGAAAAGTAACTTTAATTGGAGGTAACTAGGAGTCCAGATCAACTTCATATTTCTCCATTTTCCTGTCAATTCTTGCTTTAGTATATTAGAAGACATGGATGCTGATGATTTCTTGTTCTCAGTATGCATCTGTTCTTTATTTGTCTGTCTGTTCAGTCAAACTCCAGCGGTAGACAAATAGGAAACTTTTAAGTATCCTTTCCATCAATTCCCTTTTTTCCAGGCCATGTGGTCATCCAGCAGGTCTGTTCCCTGCTGCTTCAGTTCTGATTCTGTACATGATCAGAACTTAGGTAAATTCTGTAGAATTCAAATGGATATAGATACCTCACAGGAAGATGAGCTACTAAGCAATAAGTGTATGTCAAGAAATTCTTCTTGAAATGGGATATTCTACCACTATGAAATTGAGGACATTCAGTTTCTTTGTAATAGTGGGCTGTGACCAAGGACAGGACATACAAACCAGCCAGGCACTGGCATGCCCTGATGGGATAATTTTAAAGCATTACATTAAAGCTTTTTTCATGCAGTGCTGCTTTTTGGAAAACAATTTCACATTAGTTAAATGGTGTTTCACTGGTCATTTGCAAAGGACACTCCTGCTGAGGAGGAAAGACACCCTACTGCCAAGAGGAGGAAGAGCAGTGGTTATGCTCTTCTTTGACTTTTTGATATGCACTTTCTGTGGATAGGTTATGTTTCATGTTCTAAAACATTGCAGTCTTAAAATTAGAATATTTTTAATTATCATAGTTATAAACCAAGTCAAAGTCTACATAGCTCAGCCAATTTCATTGGACTGGGCTGAGCAGAACTGTGCTTGAAAGGAATCACCGCAAGGTATTTTTGGACAAAATACAAATAACTCAGGCTTTTCCTCGCTTCCAAATCCATACAAAAAGTTTTTTTATGTGCACTCAGAACAGAGGATGTGCATTGTGTTGGAATTAAACTTTTAGAGTTTATTAATCTCCTCAGTGTATCTATTCAATACCTCTAGAGATTGCTCCTGTTATGCAGTGGTGGCTTTTATAACCTCCTCTCCATTGTCATAATTTTGTTGTTTCTTCTGTAGTCTGACAGCCACTATTCCAGCCATTCCAGCAGCAATACACTCTCCAGCAATGCCTCCAGTGCTCACAGCGATGAGAAATGGTATGACAGTGGAGAGCGCACGGAATCAGAGCTGAACAGCTACAACTACCTTCAAGGGACTTCAGCTGATAGCGGCATAGACACCACTTCCTACGGACCCAGCCATGGCAGCACCGCCTCCCTGGGAGCTGCGACATCTCCTCGGACAGGGCTGACCAAGGAGAAGGTGGCACCGCTGTGGCACAGCTCCAGCGAAGTGGTGTCCATTGCAGACAGGACATTAGAAAAGGACAGCCACATGGACCGGAAAGCTGAATCTTCACTCAGCCTGGATATTCACAGCAAGAGTCAGCCAGCCTCCAACCCTCTCACAAGGGAGAACAGTGCTTACAGTCTAAGTGATGCTGTCTCACATACAAGGTAATTTTCACCTCTTGTATGATTGGCCCCCCCACACTCATTTTCCCATTCTCACTCTCTAACCTATCGAAGTGGATGTTGAAGAAAAGAGTGTTATGTTAATCAATATTTTGAAAGATTTCATTGTGCAGAATGCTTGAAAATTAAGAACACCTTTAGACTTCGCATCTGCTACTGCTTATAGTATTAAAAGTCTTTAAGAGCATATTCTGTACTAAACTGCTGCTCCTAAACTATCCATAAGACAGACATGTCTGATGTGTTCATGGGGAATATCTTGCAACAGCTGCAGTTTATGTGTGGATCAGAAAGGAGATGAGTCCATGTTATTAATGAACAGTTTCATATGGGGTTCATTTTTAGTCCTGCAAGTACCCATTTCAGATGTTTTGCATTTTTGCCCCGGGTCTTTGTTTAGAAGTCTGCTTGCCGTTGGTATGATCAATACTGAGAGCAAGTTGCTTGGGAGTGCTAGCATGCAGATCCTAATCTCCTTCTGTGGCAAGCTTGTGGGTATGAGATGCTACAGTCGCCTTCCCTCTCTCCCTCAGTTTTGCCACTCATAAAATTGGCAATATCAAGTACGTGTGTAATCTGCTCGAACACCTCAAATGGAAGATATCCACTTTACAAGTTAATCAGTGCTGCTAGAAGCAGAAAATATTTCAGACCATTTTCCTAGCCCATTTTCCAAGAAGTATTCAGTGTGCTTTTGAAAAATATTCCTACTCAGTCATACTAGCAACAAGAAAAAAACTATAGGTCTTTCAGGGAAGAGGTGGAGTCATCATAGTTTGTTGGCCTTGTGGAGCCTGACTGTTGCATTTTTATTCTTAAGGCATGTCTGTTTTGAGAGTGTAGCTAAAATACCTGCAGACTGAAAGTCTAAAGCAATTTATGGTAATTGTCTTGAACAAAGCTACTGTGCAAGACTAGATGTTTATGAGAACAGTTCACTAACTCCTCATACAGCAGCTGCAAATAAGGGGTTGTCATAGAGACTGCAATGGTCTCCACATACTTTGTTATGGTAATTCTGACTTAAGTAATCCATTAATGGTGGTCCCACTCCGGTTTACTGCCTCTCTTCATTGGCCATTTTTGGCACCAAAGCTCACACTCGGTTGGTAGAAATCCCACCCCAGTGTTTGTGACTGGTGTGTTTCCAGTAGCTGTGCATGCATGAAGGACTTGAGCAAGTCTGGAGAAAACGTTCTGCAGAGGGACTTAGATCTCTGGCATGTTGGCGTCCGCCCCTTTCTTGAAGATAAAAAGTCTATATTATGGCTGTCTACAGTGTTACACCTTTTATTTTAAGATAAGTATGTTTATGTGCATTTTTTAACATTGAGTAGAATTTACCATGTGTCCTGCAGTACTTGTCTGAATGTAACTGGCAGTGACATTAAATGTTGAGATTCTTATACAAAATGCTGATTGCAGTAAAGTCAGCAGCATTTTCATCTGGGAGAATTTTTTCTGAAGTGACTTAAAGAATCCTGGAAATTTTATGTAACTCTTGGAAGCTTTATTGTAAAGCCGAATGAAATGGCATCTTTGTACGTCTGAGGTTCTGGTTTCTCCTTTGAGCACCAAATAGGGTTAGTTCACTAGAAAAACTTCGAAAATTTTTTAGAAAGCAACACTTAGCAGGGCAGGCACACCCTGACAGCTCTCATCTTCCATGGATATACTTTGCAACTTGACTGCAAACTGAAGTCTAGGTTGTTGTCTCATTATTTATAATGTTATAACATTGTGTCTCCAAACACGTTGTTTTCTCTAGTTGGCTTGGGTTAATTGGCACAGTGTTTCTCTGATGGTATTGAAATTATTTTCCTCTTGTAATTTTGGCGCTGTCAATCAAATTTCCAGATAAAGGTTTCCTGGGCTTTATTCTGGAGAAAACAGTTGAGGTTTCTTTTTGTCAAATTTCATTTAAAACTCAGATGTTAATAATGCAACTCTTCACAAAAAGGAGTAGTAGCAGTTTGTAGAACACATGGGGCATGATACTTGAGAAATGCAGCAATACTTGCACATACATTGTTTCTTGTGGTGGATTAAACCAGATTGACTCGTGTTCCTTCTTTATTATTTCTTATTTTTGAAGACTAGAGCATGTGTTTGATGCCTCACAATAAAACAAAGGCACAGTCTGGGATAAAAAGCTTTGGTTTTGTTTGTTGTGGCATCCTCAGTTGGTGGTTGTACACTGAACAGCAGTGGAACCCTAGGTCATCCAGCTGTTTGCTCCCAACTCTCATTGTTTCCTCTGTGGAGGCACAACAGCTTGGAGCTGGAGGCTGGTTAAACTGGCACTTCCAAAAGACAACCACAGATTATGGAGATTATTATGAAAATGCCTGCTTCAAGGAGGTGAAGGAAGGGAGACGAAAGAAAGGTTCTGAACAGGCTACTTTTCATGAGGAATGAACAGCTTAATTGGTGTGTTTCTCTATCAGTTTCTAAATTGCTATCCTTTGTTGCTTCTCACTTTTTTATCTTTTGCCTGTGGATGCCGTAATGTCTGTAATGTCTTTAAAGTCGGGTTTCTGAGCAAGAAGAAAAGGAATATGGCCCTAACAAGATCTCTGTGACAAAAGAAAAGAAAATAACTACAAATTAGAGTGTTTGTGTCTGTAGAAGACAAGAGTGATAATTACTGCTCAGATCATGTAATGGTGCATAAAAGAACTTGTACCTGAGAACTGGTGGCAAAATGTAAATTATAGTGATTAACTTTTACAGCAGAGCTTCTGGCTGGGTTCTATTTTTCTTTTCCACCCCCATTCCCTAAGTCTTTCCTGATGATTGTGCAGATTTCTCATAGCATCCCAGGAGAACTGCATTATGTAGGCCAGTAATTATACAGAATCATTATAGCTGAATGTCATTAAATGAAGCAGTATGTGCTGATGGCATGAATTCTTTACAAAAAAACTAAATCAAACTTTCATTTCTACCTAAGCTATACAGTTTTTTATGTATACCAAAATTAAAAGGATAATTTTTACTATTTGTAATCAAGTACATTTTTCATTACTTCTTATAATTTTATGATACTTAAAATATTATGTATTGTAGAGTGCTTTTATGAATGGCTCATCTGTAATTTTTGCAGACAGTCTTGTAGTATTTGAATGTTTTCATAATTTAATCCTTGGTGTCTCAGTAATTGAAGTGGGAGATAGAGGACCAATAGTGACCATCTCCGTGTCCTGAGAAAGAGGACTGAATCTCTTCCAGATAAAACCAAGCTGGTCTAGATATCTGTTACAGTATGATGAATTCTCTGCATGCTTGCTGGTGTCAAATATTCTAATAACTTCCCATCACTACTGTAGTGCTCCAGCTCTGATTTAGTTTTTCTAGAGTTTATCCAAAGCCTTTTGCTCTCCAAATATGCTGTCAGTTAACAAGTGTGTCTCTTTGCCTGTCAGTATCCTGTTGGCCTGCCTGTGTGCACTGGTAGGGTGAAAACCTCTAGTCATATTCAAAGTTCTGTGTGTAGTCCTGAAGCAGAATATCCTCCCAAAAATACTCTGTTGTAAAAACCACAGCTCGAAATATGCAATGTACCTTAAAGAAAACTGTATTTAAAACTGTATGCTAATTTTACTAGCATTTACCAGGCCACTCTTGGCGTCTACTATAGGATGCATATATAATAAATATTCAAGTAATAGTAGTTAAAATACACAATGTGTAGTTATAGTATGTTATATAATAAATATTACATATACATATGTATCTTATATAAATTCTATGTCAAGCGTAATTAACATCAGTTTTTACTCCCTTTCCCAGTAACATTAAGGATCAACACCATTAGCCTATGTAGGAGCTGTAACTGGTTTTTATTAACAAACAATTTTCCCACAACTAGCACTTCCTTGAGAAATACCTAAGGGGTTAAAGAATTGTAAAATGTGGATAGAGATTCCTTTCTCCTTTTTCCCTACTAAAGCAAAAAGACTTTTCTATTTCTTGAGTGTATTTAGAAGGGGTAAAAATGGCAGTTTATGCTGTGGTAGTGATACCTCACAGATGGCCTGGTTTACTCAGCATGTGCAGGAGATTTTTTTCCGTATCGGAAGAGACAAAGAGGGAATGAAGAAAAATTTACTGCCTATTCCCCTAGCTCTTAATTTTCTCTGCTTTCTTGCTATAAATTATGCTTACCTATATCTGTTACAAATACAAAGGTTGTGCTGTGCAGCACCAAATATATGGGATTGACGGACAGGAAAATTATCTTCCTGTATTTTCTCAATCTGCTTTTGTTTTTGTAATTTTTTGTATAGGCCTTTCAAATCTACAGATGGAGGGAAGGAAGAAATATAATTCTGTAATATAAAATCTGTATTACTGTAATTGGATTTGCATTCATGTGGAGGGTTGCATCTTGCCCCTGATGTGATGCCCCTGGGCTGCAGCAGACAGTAGAAGGCTACAGTCCACCCAGGCTCCTCATCAAATTCACAGCACTTCACTGCTGAGGCTAGTGGTGTTTAAATTGAGCCACATGAAAATGAAACATATTTCAGGGTGATTCTTTAGATTCCATCTGCTGTCAATGAAGAGAGAGAAGAAACTCCAAAGCATTAATTCTCCCTGCATATCTGAGATACCTAATTTAAGACAAGCAGAATCGCCTCCTTAGCATATATCTTCATTGACTACAGCAGGAGCCAGACAAGTGGCATAGATTAGATAACTGCTTGAGACTAAATGTAGGTGGTATTGTTTTCCCAGGTGGCACCACAAATTTAACCTTAGATTCTTTGTTCTGTTTCAGTAAGAGGGATAGATGTGAAAGTGCATTGTTTTTTTAAGTTATGAAAAGATTGGTGAAGAATTTTCTGCTAAGCTAAGGAAGAAAAGATTATTCAGTGACTTTATTTAGCCTTCCAGCTGATTTTTCTCTCTCAGTCAGAAACCGTTCTTTACCATGGGGCCATCTGTTTCAAGTTCCTTCACTGCAGTATTGGATACAGGGATGAACTTGTGGATAACTTGTGTAGAGAGCTGGTAGAAAACTGGTCTCCAGATATATAATGCTATTTCAGTATTAAAGCTAGACACAGCGTTTTCCTGTTCTTGTGCTTATACATGACTCACCTTTTAAGGTTGTTACAGTAAATATTGTCTAAGCCCTAGCACTCCTTATAGGAAGCAAGTTCCATCAGATTTGAATATCAGCATAACTAAAGAGTATCTTCCATCTAAAGCCCCTCTCCTTCTCCCAACAGTAAGCTGCAGTTGGTCATCCCAGCTCCATTTTCTGTCTTGACAAATGGTGATATGTGTTAGACACCTGCTCTGACTTCTCAATTTAAGTTTGTGGCTTTTTTTCCTTACAAATGCTAAATAACTGCTTTTCAGGAGAAATTCAGGAAGCCCTGTTTTGAAGGCTTTATGGGTTTCTTCTTTAGTTTGTTGTGGGGTCTTAAAGAGATATTTCTTGTTGCTTAAGGTCCTTCAAAATATGTTTTCTTTTAAAGGCAGGAATTCCAGCAAGAATTTGGACTTCCGTTCTTTTTTGCTAATTCAACGAAAATCTCATGTATTACTTTAAGCTGCCTAATGACAATGAACCCTAGATTTCCCATATTGTGAAGGGGGGTTATATCGTATCCTTAGAGGCTGCCTGCAAAATTTTTCCACTACTATGTGAGATATTTTTAATGAAACATTGGTGGAAGGCCCTTAAGAAGAGCGAACTGGTTTTGCTACTCTATCCGCTGTTGATAAGAATAACATCTTGTGCCTAGAGTTCTGCTTAAAAATCAATTAGACAAGACCCATATATACACATCTGAGGTAATTTTTGTCTTTCTTGTGTTCTCTTTCCTAGTACCATGAGCTCACGACACTCTGCCAGCCCTGTTGTTTTCACCAGTGCCAGAAGCTCACCTAAAGAAGAGCTTCATTCTGCTACTTCTCCCCAGCTCGCACCTTCTTTCTCCTCCTCCTCTTCCTCCTCGTCTGGTCCTAGGACTTTCTACCCTCGCCAGGGTGCTACTAGCAAGTATCTGATCGGATGGAAAAAGCCAGAAGGGACAATTAACTCAGTGGGGTTTATGGATTCAAGAAAGTAAGACTGGTTTTTTTGTTCTCTTGTTTGATCATTTGCTGTAATTGTGAAAGAACCATTTTGATCTCTTGACAGTTCTCTGTCGAGAAGAGCTCAAGACTATTTAATACAATGCTTCATCTTCTGTAGAACTTAATCTCTAATCTAGTCTTCTGGAGTAGGGTTTAAATATTTGAGAGTTGGCTAATCTCATTCCCTGTTAACTTGTAAAAGTTGGGGTTTTTATCATTTCTAGAAAGCTCTATGGATTTCAGTCCTATTAAAGCTTATCTTTTCTTGGGACTTCTTAAAGGTGACTCAAAATGCTATTTGAGCAAATATTAAAAATCCTCTTATTGTAGAGCCTGAGTTTGACTTAAACCTCTCATCTGTGTAGTAGTACCATGCATGCTGTGCATTAACTCTGGCATTCCACGTTGCCTTGTTAAGATTCCTGCCAGTATCCAGTCTAACAGTCGTAAAGCTTAAAGCAAGCCAAGATATCTCAGCATTACAATATGCAAGCATTTCTTTTGGAAGAGAAATTGAGAAAACAACTTACTAGTGAAAACATTGTAAAGTATGACTCAAAAAGCAAGTAGTTCAGAAAGCCCATTTCAAAGTAATTTATTCAAACCTTCTTGACTATTACTGAGTCAGGCACAGTATCCCTAGATGATACCAATAACTGGCTGTCACAAGGAAATGGTGAAACTTTGTGATAACTACATTATAAAAAACCAGTTGAAATATTACAGAAACTTGGTGATTTGCTGCTTTTGGGCTTTCTGAAGACACATTTTTTAGCTTTTTACAGAATGCATGATATTTTAATGGATTCAGTCCCTTATTGGGGAAAATGTATTACATTAACCTTTGATTATTTTATTGTGTTGCTAGTTGATACTTTTAAACAAGCTTAGTGCTTCCACAGGTATCCACTAAGGTGAGTCTCTGCTGTAGTAGTGAAACTTCTCCCATCCTCTGTGCCCTCTACTTAATTTTTTCTTTTAAAAACTTGAGGGTGCTATAATTCCTGTTTCATTCATGCCTCCTGCCCCAGGGCTTTGAGACCTGAATGTGTCTGTTCCATTTCATTTAAGACGTCACCAGAGTGATGGCAATGAAATGGCCCACCCTCGGCTGCGGGCATCGGCAAGAGACCTGCGAGCGTCCCCAAAACGAGCATCCAAGTCCACTGTTGAAGAAGAGCTGAAGAAATTGATAGATCTTGATAGCCCAACACCTGAATCCCAGAAGAATTTTAAGGTATGTTAAAGAGAGAAAGAGAGAGGATCTTTTCTATTCTCACTCATAGCATGAAAATAAAATGCGAGGCATTCCCTGAATTCTCATCACGGACAGAAGATAATCTGTTTGTAAATGACTGCTTGAGAAATAAATTTGGTGAAAAGTTTCATTATTACAGTCTCTGCAATATTATTACAACTTTGTGTGCAGATTTAAAGAGATTAATATGCCAAATTGCAAAGAACATTTAGTACTGCTGGGTTATGGAAAATCCTGCAGTGTTGTCTTACATATTTTAACTGTTCTTCTCTGATTGCATCACTAGACAGTGACTTACTGACAGTATTGAAACTCCTTGCGAAAAGCACACTTTTATACCTCACTAATCCTGTTACCAAAAATGATCCCTGAACTTCAGCATATATTTTTGCAGAATAGTTAGAAACATTTCCTGATGCGTGTCAAAATACATTGAATAACATGTAAGTGCACATATTAATTTTTAGAATCCATAATTTGGAAGAGAATGTCTTGATTTCTAGTCTGCATGTACAGCCAGTGCTCATCATCCAGAGCCCAAACTGTTTCCACAGCAACCATGCAGAAGAGAGAGCTGTAACTTCTTTTTTTGTAGTAAAAACCTGAAGAGGCTTATGAAAGCTTGTAAGTGTGGGTTCCATACACAGATTATTTAAGATGTCGCTTTGAAGGCCAGAGATGATAAAACCTTGTCATTGGCAAGTTACCTTTTTCTTAGGTTTGTGGTTGTTCTGAGGGGGATTGGGACATGGGTGATGTGAACAACTCCTGTTGGTTGTTTTGAGCAAGAGAATTGTTCTCCTTCCAAGATATCTTCCTAAATCGGCTGTTTTTCTGCTGTGGAGTTAATGAATCAGTTCTTACCCTGATCTTTTTTTCCTGGTTGCACTTTTGAGAAATTTCAGCAAGTTAAAAATGTTCTGTCACACCAATGAATTGCATCTTTTCAATTTTAAAAGTAACTTAATTCTGCCTACTCTATGACTTGAATTTCATCTTACAGAAAAAGTCTTACAGCATAAAATTTTTTGACATTTTAAAAGGGGAAAAAAAAAAGGAAAAGGAATTATAATGGCCTGCATTAGTTCACTGCACCAAAAATCCTCTTCCTTTCTGTCTGTTGGCTGACAAAGGCTTTGTTTGCCAGCAGAATTTGTTCTAGGCTGTGATTTTGTGTGTCTTGTGCATCTTTGTATTACCTCCCCAGCCTTCCTTACCTCCTTACCTGCTATTTGGGCATTGTATCTTCTCAGACAAGTAACTTTTTCTTTTCGTCTTTCCCCTGCTCTGGTAACAGAACTTTTCATTAGCAGAAAAAAAAAGGCAGTTCAGTCTTCTGTATGCCTTAGTAACAGCTGTGTACCAGAAATTGTAATTTCTCTAGTGTTAATGGTATGTGCAGGTTCGTACTGTGATAGGCAGGTCCTGAAGGAGGCAACACAGAGGGGAGGATTTGATAATAGAAAATTGGCATGAGAAATAGAAAGTTGGCTTCTTTATTTGCTCATCTTCTGATGATAGCAGGGTTCTGGAAATAATCTTAATAATTCTGATTCTTAATCATAAAACAAACATGTCCAGCAATGTTCTCATATTAAAATTTGTAAGAGGTGAGGGGATTGGCAGATTGTCTTCCTGTGTACCATACCAACAGTCACCCTTTCCATGCTCTTCTCCCATCTTGTAATGTGGGATTTTGATCACAGGAATAGAATATTGTCTGTTTAAACATGTTTTTCCTCTCTCTGAGAAGAGAGGACTATTTTTATGTGCAAATGAGCAACTCGGGTTTTAATTGCTCTTTTTGGAAAAACCATTTTCTGCTTTTTTTTTTGGCTTAAACTCTCTTACTGGGCTCTGTAAAAATTCCTCCATGAAAGCCTTTGGACCAAATCTCAACCAAACGGTAAAGAAATGTTTTGGCTTAGAGATAGCTATGTTGCTACAGGTTTCACGAAAATCAGAGCCTCTACTGTTGGGAATGGTCATGATAACAGCACTCTGGCACTGGCCTGAGAGTGTGTAACTCCAGGCTACCCCAGCATTGCTTTCTCCTGTGTGGAGCATGGAGGAAGCTGGAATGATTGTGGGGGTAAGACACAAGTCCTCCTGTTCATGGGACTATTTACTTACTTTTGATTCAAATACTTCTGAAGACCCACAGCAGTGATGGGTGGTCCTAGTTGTTCAGTAACAGGAGACTTCTCATTAGCTGGCATTTGCTGGTGCTCTGCCTGCAGAAAGGCAGCTTCCCCTGGGCAGTGGGGCAACTCTGGTTTGTGCAGCATTCAGGCTCTTTCTGTATCCACTTCTCTGCTTCACATCAGCTCTGGAGTCAGCAAGGGCTGCCTGGGATTTCTGCTTCAGGAGGAGTTTGAAAGGTGTTTAAAAGTTAGAACATGAGATAGGCAAAAAAAGAACTATATATATGTTACCTAGTTAAAATCTCCTTAAAAGTCAATTCCTTTAGTTCTTTTTCCTGTCCACTCTGAAAAAATGCTATATTAATACTTGGTTTCTTATTTTAAAAAAGGTTTTAAAAATTATTTCAAAAGTTTCGTTATTGATGATGTTTTTTCTCATTTCTTTTTATTTGTGTTTATGAATGTATAGTCACACACACTGTCCTGTCAGTCTCCCTTTCCCAGCACTCCTACCACAAGGCGTGCCTTGCAAAGGACTTTGTCAGATGAGAGTATTTACAGTGGTCAAAGGGACCACTTCTTCACCTCGCGGGCCTCGCTCTTGGACCAAGCCATGCCAAATGATGTACTATTCACCAGCACCTACCCTTCTCTCCCAAAGTCGCTGCCATTACGGAGACCATCCTATACTTTGGGAATGAAATCACTACATGGTAAGTGTATTTCTCAGGTTTCCACTTTCAGAGGAATCTTTTGTGAATCATCTTGGGGGGAAATGTTTGTTACAGCAATTAGTAGTTCTATCTTGATTTTGCTCAAATGAGGAGAGTCCAGTCACATGACTGAAAATATAAAATTTAATTTTCTTTTCCTCACTTCATTGAGTGCAAAATGGCATGATTGGTCATGCATTTGCCTTGTGGAGGGAGCACAGAAATTCGCCTCATTGGCTGCAAGTTTCTGTCACTTCTTCCAAGAGTCACCTAGATCAGTTGGACCAATGGACAAATAATGTATGCCGGGTTATCCACCAGAGAGAACTTCAGGGTGTCAGTTCCTTTAGTGTGGTATTATGGGAACAAAATGCAGTTAGCAAACTAATGATACAAAAGTGGATAAATGCTAGTGGACATTTGGATACACAGCTACACCAGATACAGCTTTTATTGCACCAACTGTTTTTAGACTCATTTCCTTACCCTATCTATTTTACAGCACTTGAATTACTTATTTTAGTCACACAGCTAACCAGAAAAAGTTATTTGTAAAGTGTTGTCAAGAAGACACTCAGCTTTCCCCCATTAGTTTATTGAAAAGTCTTAGTATGATTATTTGATGGGTTGTGTGTTGCTGCATGTAAATGTCTCAGTTAGTGAGAAAGGGAATTTTCACGGGTTCCCACTGGACTTCATCACTGAGTGTGTTTTCCAGAAATAGAGGCAGATCTCAGGGTAGGATTGTGCAGTGTTTTCTGAAGAAGTACATATCTGCTCTGATTTATTCATGTTTTTAGTATGTTTCAAGAGGAAAACGCAAGGCTATCAATAGATTCAGCTCACTATAGTGGGCTCTAAGCACAGGCTGTATTTAGCTACACAGGATACATTTGACAGTGAAGACTGATCAAGAAATCTATTTTAAATTCTTTTCATCTGACTGTGATCACCAGGCATCAGTTTTCAGTGTTGAACCTGACATTTTCATGAGCTGTTGTGTCTGTATACCGTGTTTCTTGCATAAGAGTTAGTAAACGGAGCTCTCTTCATTTCTATTTTTTATATGCACTAAAATAACTTCGCAGACTTGGTTGTGCTTGTAACTGGGTGGAGGATTTGGCTTCTGAGGGCTTGGGGTCAGAAGATTAATGATGCCATCTGAGTGCAAGTGGAAAGCAGCGCTTGGTCTCTTTTCATTTAAATGCTTGTATTTTCCGTAAAGAAAACTGCAAAACTTTCTTTTGCTGTCATGTTCCCTTCCACACCAAACTGATAACTCCTCCTAGCACATAACCTTTCTACCTTTGCCAACAAAACAAGATTTTCCATTTTCTTTAAAATATAGAGGCTGCATGATAAAAGGACCAGCTACTGAGTGGCACACAAATTGTCTTCCCACATACACTTTACTGAGAAAGGGATTAAGTAAGCTAGATATTTAGTACCACAAGTATTTGTTGGCTTCCAGTTATTCAAAATTTTTTAAATTCAAAAATTCCAGAGCACGTCCATTTTTTTTAAACACGGAAAACAGTAAGATAAAAATGCTCATATTTACTCATCTGCCTTAACAATCCAAGTCACATTTTTAAAACAAGTAGCTTTTGAAATAGTTAGGTTTTCATCTAATTCTATGTATCTTTCCACTAATTGGAAATATTTTCATGTTAACAACTTCGAAAATAACTCTTTTGAGAGCTAAGACAAGAATCCTCAGTGTTAATATTGAACCAAAATTACATTTACAAAAAGGAAATACACACAGACACCAAAAAAAAATCAAGATTTCTGAGCAAAGAAGTGAATGCAGTGTAGCTTTTCTGGTCACTGTTCCCCAGGCAGCAATATGATTTAGCTGAAGTTCTCACAAAGTTATTTTAGTTATTGAAGTTATATAGTTACTAGACTATTAAAAAAAAAAGGAGGGGAGGGGAAATAAACAACACAACTCATGGCATTTTGGGATTGTATCCTGCCTGTGACACTGTCTTTCTGTTCTCTCTGATCCAAGCAGACTCTTCGCTATAATCTTCTCAGCAGCTTCCTCCCAGGTTCCCAGTCCATCTTCTCACCCCTACATCTCTCTCTTCTAGTACTACCTACAAGGTTTTCAAAACTTTTCGTTACATCCTGACAGAGGGCACTAGAAAGAAAGTTGTTGCTGCTTCTGAGCTCATACATGTGACCAGGCATTGCACATTTTTTGATTGTCCAGCCAGTAAACTGAAATAAAGTAGATAATTCTTGGTTGACAGTTTGGTCTTGCTCTAATTAGTGATGAAAGTGTAAGTGTTTCACTTTTGTTGTTTTAATCTGCACAAAAATTACAGGGATTTTGTATCCTTCTTTCAAGCTTGCCAATGGTTTTTTTCCATAGTGAGCCACGTACCAGCTTACAGGTGGGTGTGGCTATTTTTTAGTAAAGATCTGAAGTAAACTGCTGATGGATATGCAATGCTCTGGAAGTAATTTTAAGGGTTTTCTTGTTCTGATTCGTCTTGGTAGATTTATCTAAGTCGGCTCCCATTGGTTTACAAGGTTGTAAAGAGGAAGGAAAAAACCCCACAGTTTCGCTGTTTTGTTTTGGGTTTTTTTTTACAGAAGAAAATAGGTTTCAGGGATTGTAGAAGCCCCATCAAGAGGCACAGCCCTCTAAAGTATCTTCAGCTTGTGCAGAGGCAGGAGTTGTTGGGTAGAAGAGTATTGCCCCCAGCCCCAGTGCTGGGGAGTCAGAGCTTGACTTTTGAAGCACTCAGCTGCAAAGATTCAGGCAGGCTAGAAAGGAGCCAAATGTCCTGGTTTTAGAACACTGCTAGGGTATGCAGCAGTATTAAGAAAGGAATTTTGGGGTGTTTTTATGGAGTTTATAATCTATTCTGCATCGCTCCAGGAGAGTTTTCTGCCTCAGACAGCTCCCTCACAGATATCCAGGAGCAAAGACGGCAGCCCATGCCAGACCCTGGTCTTATGCCATTGCCTGATTCTGCCTCTGATCTGGACTGGTCAAACTTGGTAGATGCTGCCAAAGCTTTTGAAGGTAAGTTTTCAGAATATAACAGTTAGGAAGCTGATCTTTGTGCATGCTTCATGAAGGACTATGGGTTTTGTGGTTGTTTGGGATTATTTTAATCCTGACTTTTGCTTTTGTTGTTTTTAATTTTCTACTTAGTCTGAAGCTTAAGCTCATTTAAAATACCAAGTCAAGTGTTAAGAGCCTGAAACTTTGAAGAAATGGTATCTGAGTATTCCATACATACTGGAATTCCTCAGTGCTATGGTTTGGCCAAGTCTTGGTGAAGCTGGTCACTTCTCATTTCATGTAGAGCAGTTGAAGATATCACAGCTGGTGTGGGAAAGACATCCAGCACAGAAGTGCAAAAATAAAGTCGTATAGTAGGGTAAAAGCACGCTAACGATTGCTTCCTTACTGCACTAGCAAGAAGTATGTGTAGTGCAGCTGAAGTTTGCTACCAAGATAATTTGGGAAATATGCCTTGTTGCTATATACTTTTTCATTGCCTTCTTGCCTCTGCATACCCCAAAGACATAGATTTGCACGTCAGTGTTGTTTCATCCTATGGCATTTTCCATCTCCATGACACTTAGTAAACTGAAGAGAACTGTGAACTGCCTAGATACATTTGAACTTAAAATTAAGTGCAGTGTAGACAAAAGAGAATTTACATTACTAGAATCCAGTGGAAAAGTCTTCTGGTGTGTTAAACAGAAGTTCCTGTTCATAATACCTGCATAAATGCTGTCCCACCTTCATGGAAGTGTTTTTTCACTGATCCTGAATCTTTTAGACCTTATTCAGCATGGTTGAAGAAGGCTATGAAGTAACTTCATTTCTTGGCTGTTCCCTGGTAGTAGCCTTACATATCATTAAGACAGTGCATGTCTCCGTGGGTGTTCAAGATGCACTCGTGTCCTCTGCTCTGTTGCCACAGGAGTTGTAGGAGCAGCTTGGCTCCTTTCTCTGCTGTGCAGTCTTGGAGAAGAGTATTCAAAGTAAGCCATGGTCCTCAAGAGGAGATGAATTTGTAGTGATGGTTTTTTCATCACCTCATATGGGTGAAACTCAGGTTTTAACACATTTCCCTGTGGTTGGCAGTTTCTCTTTAAAGGATCCCCTGGTTTTTGGTGAGATTTATTTGACTGTCCTCATTAACCTGAATCCCTCACTAGGTAGGCCCCAGACTCACTCGTGTTTCTCTTTAGAAGTGTGAACACAGTCACTGTGGTCAAGATAACAAACTGACAGCTCAGATGAAGAAAAGCTGGAGTAATGTGTTAGCTGGCAGCTTCCTCTCACTGCTATAAAAATACATTCAAATTTGACTTGGAGAAGGATCTCAGTATAATTCCATTGGTCTTTGGTTGTCTGGTCTCTGTATAATCCCAGTCTCTAGTCTCTGACAGGTGCCAGTAGGGATTGACACATACCAAGGAGCCTAAATTCTGATTTGTGATCCTGAACACCTCTTCTACACCATTAATTGGTGTCCTCAGCACAAGCCTCTGAAGTTACAAATAGCAGTATCTGTACCAGCTGAAAGAAAAACTGCTTGGATCCCTGAGCTACACCAACCTCTAGTATAAAAATTTGCCAAATAGAAAAAGACAACACTCTTCTCTTTCCAGTGAGAGCCCAGCAGTTGCTAAGGTTAATTTATTAAGCTAAAAGTCTTTATATTGCTATTTGTGCTAGGGGACTCCAGAGGTAGGAGCAGTCAGTAGTTTACAGTCACAGCACATGTGACAGTGATTTAGGGATGTGTAAGAACATTTGAACAGTTACAGGACAAGAAATATACACACAAGGCAGAAAAGAGGTTTCATGTTTCAATCTGGAAACATTTTACAAGGCATAAGGAAAAAATTTCAGGTTCTGAAAAATGACATTGGTCAAATTGTGCACAGTGAGCTTTTCTTTTCTCGAGATAAAGGCATTCTTTATAGGGTGAAGGAAACTAAATATAGTTGCTTAGTTATTGGGTGGTATCATGCAGTCATACCCAGGAAGGTCTGCACAGTGCTGCTTGTGCCAGAGCCAGTACTTCTTGAATCCAGTACAGTGGAAAACCTGGTGCAAACATTTGCACTGGCAGTTTACATCTGTCAAGGGGACATTGGTATGTCATATCATCACTTTATCTTGCTTGAAACAGACTGAAATTGCTGAGATCCTGCAGCATAGCTCTTGTACTGTACATAAACAAATAATCATTACTGCTGTCATGGTTTTTCTCTGTATGTTTGCCTTCTCAGTTCAGCGAGCTTCATTCTTTGCTGCTGCTGATGAAAATCACAGACCTGTGAGCGCTGCTTCCAGTAGTGATCAGGCTGAGGACCAGCTTAGTGCACAGATAAAGCCTTATACAGGGTAAGTAAATACACCAGATGCGCAGGCTTTCCCAGCTACAAACCAAGGAAAAGAGCAGGGATGTCTTTATTTGGAAGCCATCTCCAGGCTTCATGCAAGAACTCTTCACAAATTCTCATGAAGATGGAATTAGGAGGTTCAAAGAAAAGAATTTTAAGTCCAGTTGAACCTTTTTGCAGGTTTTTCTTGTCTGAGATGTTCACGAACCCGTCCAAAGCAACGGTAATTCAATGCACATACAATGAGTTCCAAGTAGAAAGAAGTCAAGTGATGGGATAACCCCAATTAATCAGAAGTTAAATTTGTTCTGTTGTTAATTGTGCTGCATGTGTCCCATGTACTCTTTATTATGTTCGTTGTGTGAATTCTTGGTGTACCCAAATGCATACCTTCATAAAGCCACTTGGTATAGACAAAGCTGTTAGCTACCCCATGTGAAGACCGTAAATGATATCAATACCTGTTCTTGTGTCCTGGTTTCAACAGTAAAGAATCTCCTCCAACTCTCGCCTCTAAAGTGGACCAACTGGAAGGTTTGCTGAAGATGCTGCAAGAAGATTTAAGGAAGGTAAGCATTTCATATACAGAAGGATTTGTAAGACATGTATTTAGTGCTTGGTGGTGCTAATAACTGTGTAATCCTGCTTTGCCATGCCTGAGCCTGTGACAGTCTCATCCTTGTATGAGAAAAAGACATTTCTTTGCTACTTTTCTCAGGCTTCTAATTATGCATGGCTGGGATGGGGTGTCTGAATTTGTAGGCGTTTGATTCCTCTGCTTAAATTAGGAGGGTGATTCACAGTACCTCCACTCCTAATTCAGGTGACACTGCAAAAGGCTTGAAGTTAGTCCATATAAATGTATCCTGCTGATGAAAAGTTGACGGTGTTATCTAAACATGTAATTTCTGCTGTGGAAACTTCCCGTATTGTTTTAATGCCTACTTGGTCCAAGAAGGATCTGCTGTAGTGAGATGAAGTCTCTTAGCTGGGAAAGTATTTGCAGGAAGATTCCCTACCTTTTACTTTGTTCGCCATAAGCACTTGTACATTCAGAACAGGTCATGCCCAATTTTATTGGACCACCTGGGGAGTCAGCTTCTGTATTCGAATCTAATGCAGAGAAATCCTCTTCATGCAAGCAAAACATGAGGAAGAAGACTTCACTAAAGTCCCTTGGATATAAACCCATGTGTTACTGCACATAAAATCCTTTAAGAGAATGAGACTTACGCTCTCTTAAGAGATTTCTTGCTGCTCTAGATGGATAGTAAGCATGACCTAAAATTTCCACTAAGATCTGTATTTTTCCTTATGCCTAAGGAAAAAGAGGACAAGGCCAGCCTTCAGGCTGAAGTGCAACATTTGCGGGAAGACAACTTGAGGTTACAGGAGGAATCCCAGAATGCAACTGAAAAGCTGAAGAAATTCACCGAATGGGTTTTCAACACAATTGACATGAACTGAGAAGTGTACGGGGAAGGAAACTATCTGTTATGAATATTATTACTGGGACTTAAGCTTTAATGCCACCTTAATTATGACATGTGAAAGTATAGTCAGAGCAATTCCCTGTTCTTCATCCTCCAATAACCCCTTTTTGCATCTCTGCGCGCACTCAGAACAATTGCAGATCAACAATCAATGTCTGCCTTTTGTAGAAAAAAAAAAAGTAAATAATTTTAAAAAGGTAAAATAAAAGTTTAACTGCTAAAATGTGAATGTCTATTTTTTGCACATTGTCTCTTTATCTGTTATGTACAAAATGATTTGGAGGCCAGGATCAGGCTTGCTGTTCCATCTGCCTCTGTTTCCATTAACTCCTTTCTCTCTGTTTCAGGTAATCTGCTTTTCCTTGCAGCTTTGGCAAATATTATGACATCTAGAAAATTAGAAAGAAATGTTTACTTTACTGCTCTTCTAACATTGTTTTCTGAAGTATGCCACAGACAAGGGGATGTAATGCAATGTTTTAGGTGTCTCCTTAGCAATTTGCGCTTGGTTACTAGTGCTACCTTCCCATACGTTGCAGAGAGCGCGTATCCATAGTGTATGGTACAGTACAGCCAGCATCACGGCTTAGAGAGAGACTAGAGAGGTGAGCCATGGGTGAGGCATATTATCACACATCTATTGCATTAGTGTTTCTGGTGGCCTTTGTTTCCTGTGGAAACAATGGCTGCAAGTACCTTTACAAACAGCAAAACTAGGCATGCTGCAGTTCATACCGCGTCAGGCAGGCTGAGACGTAAGCGATCCAGCAACAGTGCTCAGTTCAGTACAGCCCCCTTCCCTTCCGGGGGAGTCTGTTGCTTGCATATGTGCTGGAGACTTAAGCTGAAGTTGTAAAGANCCCCCCCGAAATGTCTCCATGAAAAACCACACAAACCATCACTGTGTACCTGCCCTCCCATTCTGTTTCCCTGGTTTTCTCAAATCACAGCAGATTTGAGAAAGTTTATTCAAGTTGTGTTTTATTGCATGAGAGATCTTATAAATCCTTTACTATGGAAGATAGAGGAATATGTAAAGGGGAATTAGAGAAGTGTATTTTTTCAAAGTACCGGGACAGGGTTGGAGCTCTGAAATCCCCAGTCCCCAGTGAAACTGTCTAGCATGAGATTTCCCAAACGGCTTCATGCCAGCAAAGTTAATTTCTTGTTCTTTGAAGGAACAGCTAACTTGCCACAACGTGTTACCTCTACAGAAAATACCTTTTAGGTGTCAAAATACAACTTTTAAGCACTGCAGTCTGCTCAGGCATTGAACTGTGCAGTGTGCTGAGAAACCTTTTCTACTCCCTTCTGAGGATATAGTTACTACCTTAGTAAATATTGCCTTCCATAAAGTGCAGTGTATTTGGGGGTTAATTTCGAGAGCATCCTCTCACTCCCCTTTATCACATTCTCAAATACACCGATTAAAATCACTGGCACAGTCTTGTCACAGACTTCCATGCTCTCTTCAAATCCCTTTTTCACGCTCTTTAATCTTGCTGCACACAAGTACACACTACACTTCAACCTCAAACTTCATTTGTGATGCTAATCCCCATGGAGTTCTTCTCTAATGTTTTGTCATGGAAATGGATCTCTTTGGAGCTATTTCTGGAGTGCTTTTGTAAAGGTTTAGAATGTCTTGGGTTTTTTAATGACTTGTATGAAGGAGATTTATATAATGCCTGATATTATTTGTAAATGGGAAATATTGCTAACATCTCTGAGCATCCTGAAGTCTTGCTTTTATTCTCTTTTATTTTTAAGTTTGGTTTTATTTTATTTCAAAAAATATTTTGGGACTTGGGGCAGACTATTTATTAGAGTTTTGCAACAGAGTTCTTCTTGTATGATGCCACTGAAGGCTACTTGTAAAATTCTGACAATAAAACTCATTTTAAAGGTTCTTCTAAACCATTTTCTGATTTTGTTGGATTTGTTAAGACTTTCCAGAGTGTCCATTTCTTCCTGCTTTCTTCTTGTACCACTTTTTTCAGTGCTTATTGATACACGAGTTCCATTCTCTTTTAGATTCCTAGTTTTTGTCCCTTCAAAGGCCATTACTTGGTATGTAAAAAACAGTTAATCCCGCGACTTTTTACTTGTATTATTGCACAAATGTATCTTCTTCCCCCATTTACAAGAGTTTGCTACCTTTAACAGTTACTCTGGGCTTCACTAGAGTGATGTAAAGGAGAGGCAGTGTTTCTTTATAATTTATCAGGATTTTAGAACTTACTTGGACTGAAGCTAATTTAGGTGAAAACCAAACTGTCCTGGCTCATCTGCCCAAGGATACACAGAGCTTTCAGCGTCCCAGAACCAAACCTGTGAGCATGCAACATCAGGTTGTAGGTTTGGGAGGGTGGGGCAGATAATCCATTTGTTTTGTTTTCCAGATCTCCATCTTTCACTTGGGAGATGACCTTGGAAGTGTTTTGAACAGATTTTTTTTTGGCCCACTGGATCAGCATTCTGCACAGCTCAAAAATGCGGAACTAGGTCAGTCTGCGGGAAAGTATCTTCCAGTTCACTGAATAAATCCCTACAAGGCATGTGGGGAAAGAAAATTCATCTCTTTCTAGCAGTGAAGTTACCGGACCAAGAGAGCTCTGAAGCAGCAAGAGCAAATAGAAGCATCTGATGAAAAATTGAGGTTGAACCTTGGAAAGAAAACTAGATGCTGTCTTACCATTTGTAATTCAATCCTGGTAACTGAGTTGAAGGAGAAAGCTTCCTTCAGGTCAAGGAGTTGCCCTGTCCACATTCATAATGAATTCATGCTAGAGGTTCCCACGCTCTACCGCACACAGTGCTAGGTCAGCCTAGACCAGGGCAGGATCTGACTTGCAGGCATCTCCTTGCAGCCAGAGCAGTGACTGGCCTCAGCAGAAGGTGGGTGGCTGTGGGAGCAGTGTGGGTAATAGGGACCACCCTCCTGTTTTACCCATTTCTCCCACACAGTAATGTTTTATGTTCCTGGAAACAATTTGTATTCCTTGTCTACATTCCAGTGCAAAGGTGCTGTTTCCCTGTGGCAGTTTTTTGGATAGCTGGATGTGGCTGGTACAGCAGTAGAAATCTGCCTTCTCTCAAAATCCCCCAATCAGGGTGTGGGGGTGTCACCACAGAGGGGCTGCAGCTTGCATGATGGATAATACTCTTCTCAGAAGTGGTGCTGGGCATGGGTAACAGGTCAGAGGGTGGTAACTGGGTGTGGTAAAGGGTGAGCTTGTGAGGCACACAGGAGCAGGGATTGTGGGGTGAGGCTGGTGGGAAGGGGACTGAGGGAGTTTGTTATGGCATTAAGGGAGAGGAGATGGGATGAAATGCAACACATTCAGGTTTTACTCACCTGAAAGCGTGGTTACTGTATGATAGCCTGTTCCTGGAGGCTGTGTTCCAACTCAGTGAACAAGTATTGTGAGAGCCTTTTCCCCAGCTTTTCCTATTGAGGGAATGGTCCCCATAAACAAGGCACAGCCTGGGAGGATTGACTGGTCTGCTTTTAAAACCTTTATGTAATTCTTCTCTTGTTTCTTAGTGCCTTCCTTTGGGCTGACAGCTAACAAATCCTCTTAAAGCAGTTGGCTCTCTCCTGGCAGACAGTTCAGCATTGGTGTTAGTCCTGTATGTGAGCAACTTGCTTTGCTGCAAGACAGCAGGGGAACAGAGGAGGTTGCAGTTTATCTGCTGGTATGGCATCCAAAGCTGGATTCTCTGGAGGAGAGATGGTACTGTCCCTTCTCCACTGCTGCAGCTGTAGCAGAGACATGGGCTGTGCTGAGGTGATTACCAGTGGATGGGAGCTGAACAATGAGATGATGAGGCTTATACAGATGCCTTCACCTCTTCCTGATAATGGTGGTGGTGAGGAAATCCTTGCTGGGCTTTTTAAGGCAATGCTACGGAGAAAAGAAGCTCATAGAAATATTCAGAGCTCTGCAGTAATATCCCCTTCCCCAGCAGCTTTGGGGATGGGAGTTTGTGTGAGTTGGACTTGCTGGAGCCCCCGTGCAGGCTGTGGCTGACGGCAGCCACTTACACCCCCTTTCTGTAAGGAAGATCAGCTTCAGCCACTGTCTGGGAAAAGCAGATCCTCTCCCACTTTGTACAGCAGCAGCCTGAGGAGTCACAGTCAGCTTTGGGGGGACACAGCTACTGGGTACCTTGTGGAATTTTGCCCCACTCAGTAAGCAAGGTCTCGGGAAGCAAGTTCCTCTCTCCACCTTTTCCTGTACTTGCATGGAAGTAGCTGTCTCCCTTCAGAAGGTCGTTTCAGTGTATCACAACCAGCTTGTGTTTTTCCCAGATGTTTATGTCAGTGATTTAAAGCGGGCTGGGCTGTTCGCGGCACAGCAAAGTGTGGACAACTGGAGAACTCCTATGGGAAGTAAAACCAGGGTGCTGCAATAATCTGCATATCTTTACCAAACTGCAGGGCTGGGGGCTGCAGAATATATGGTCTATCACAAGATAACTCAGGTTGGATGGATCTTCAGGCAGTCTCTTGTCCAGCCAGTTGCTCTGGAGTTTATCCAGTTGGGTCTTGAAAAACCTCTGAGCGTGGAGATGGCATGATCTCTGTGGGCAATGCATTGCTTTCTTCGTCATGAAAAGGTTTCTATTAGGGTTATTAGCAGAAAGGTGTAACCTCAGCAGCAGTTGCAGGCTGTGTTTTGCCTACATTCCACCAAAAGCTCGTGACACAGGAGTCTGTATCCTCCTTGAAAGCCCACAACATGTCCTCTGCCTGGGGCCAGCAGCAGGGCACCCACATTTGCCATTTTCCCTTTGGTGAGCCTGGCAGAAAGGAGAGCCCTGCAGCTTGGTGGATGCTGAGCGTTGTTTGCTCCACTCCACTAATCAACTTCCTATAGTCCAGTTCTGATTTGTTTCTAGGGATTTCTCTTTTCTGTACTCAGTACTGCTTATTCAAGCTTTAATCAGGGCCTAGATTGAGCCCCCTGGTTGTCCTTCACTCTCTGCTGCCTGCCAGAAGGATACACGTTCTGGGGAGCCACAGCTGCAGGCAGAGGATGCTCCTGGCAGCTGAAGAAGCCCATCAGCTACTGACATGCAAAGAAGTCAGAGACTGACACTAGGATGTATTCAAGGACTAGGACTAAATGTGGTTTCCTAACCTCATGTTGTAATAGTGACAAATGCCACCGACTAGTAACTAAAAAGAAGTTTCACACCACAGGGGCAAAAACCAGGGACTTGTCCTAGTGCTGTTTTAAAGTTCATATCTGTTCTTTCATCTTGCTTCCTCCCACCTCTCCTGCACTTTTCCAGCAGTTTGTTCGCTTTGTCTGGTGGCTGCTGACTGCTGTTCTGCTTCCTGGGATCTGACTGCAGCAAGAGGGGCTGCTCCGATGGTCCTGGCAGTGAAGCTGTGTCTGCCTGTGGCTGAGCTGAAAGGCGAAACTGAGCTGAGCAATTGAAGCACTTGGCTGAATTGAAGAGCTTGACTGCTCACTTACTTTGTGAAAGGAGCTGAGGCACATTTGCATCTCTTTGTATCTCACACCCAAAAGGAGTTTGCTTAGCTGGAGCTGGGAGCCTCAGTGATAACTTCCCTTGTATGGAAGGAACAAGATATGTCATGCTCAAATTGCAGTGTGCCAGAGATAACGCCTGGGATGTGTCTGCCCACGCACAGTAGAAACAACCACTGTGTTCTTGCCTGGCCCTTCCTCCCTCGAGGCTTCCGACTCAGTCTGGCTCTGCCCAGAGGAGCAGCCCAGAGCTCTGCAGTGCCAGCTTCTGCTGCAGGCATAGCACGGATGGGAGACTGAGAACACTTCACTCTCTTGTTTCCTCCCTGACCCATCAGATTTGATCCTAATAGTGGCATAATATATATCTATTTGCTTTTAACCTTCTTTGCAGCACCTTTACTTTTTTAGAAAAGGTTAGGTGCTTTCAAGCTGTGCACAAGCATTTGACAAATGCCATTGTTCCGTGTGATGCTTCACACTGGTAGACCGGTCAGTCACCACAACCTGCAAGTCCTAATAGCAGTACTGACTAGCGAGTTGTTTTGTGACCTACTTTGCTTTATATTCTTCCTCAGGTCAGGCTCAACACACAGCCTGGGGAAAATGAAGGGGTGGAGAGGAGTACATAGAACAGGCTACTTGCCTACTGAGTGTTTGCCTCATCTTGCTTGTGTTCTGCCATACTTAGGGCTGTTGAAGCTGGAGATTTTTGCATGTATGAAGTTTTCTAGCTGATCTAGTCATTTAGAAAGTCCCTCATGGAGGCCAAATATCTGAGAGCTGCACTGTATTCTGCTAACTGTTCGAGCACCAAACAAGAAACTGCCTCCTTGATGAAAGCTTGATCAGGTTACACCTGTAGCATGGAAATGTGAGTCTACCTTTTTGTGATTTTTCTTTCAGTGCTTCCCTGGCCTAGAAACAACACTCAAACCAGCATGAGTTCCACAGCTCTGATTTGTTTGGTCTGATTTTGCAGTTAGATCTCAGTTCCCCCCTAAAACCCTGTAGTTTTTAGTCATATTTGTTTTTTAAGTGAGCCATCTTTATTACAGTCAAAATATGGGTCATAGCTTACACAGGGGAGAGTCATCAGAATCACAGCATGTAGTGTGGGTCTCTGGTCTGCTGCAAGATATCATCCCCAAGCCCTGCAGTCTCAGGCATGCTACCTGCATCCTGTTGTCTTTGTGGCTGGAGTGGGCAGAAATGATGGGAAGTGCCCCAGAGAAGGGTGCTGGCAGGCAAAGACATTGCCATCTGAGTTCAAGAAAAGGCAGACAGGTTCTTCACACAACAGTCACTGGAGGAGCTGCAGCAGTCCTGGACAAGAGCCCTTGAGGTGTTTTCTCAGCAGTCTAGGGGCCAGCAGAACAGGAAAAACCAGGGCTGCTCAGTGTGAGATGCCAACCATTTCATGACGAGAAAAGGGAGAGACATGAACGAAACTCTGCGTGTAAGTGCACACCAGTCTCTCTCTTACTGAAGTTTCTCAAGTAGGAAGTGGCAGAGTAGTCTTGGAGCATGCCTGTGGGACAACAGAAATTTTTTCTTAAACTTCAAGAGGTGTTGGAGTTTTCTGGTGGGGGAGGGAGGTTAAGGGATACTTTCAGTCTAGTCTGTTTTAAAATAGACTATTTTTAGTGCTTTTATACAGGGTAGATTTGAAAAGATCAAGTGGCAGTGTCTAAATACACAGATAAAGGCTGGATCAGTTTCACAAGGCGCTGAAGTGGGTTAAATGCTGAATTTCTGCTGGCTTCTGAACTTCACCTCTGTCCTCACATGAGCGGGGAAACCAGCAAGGTTTCCCCTTATATAGCTTTGTACTTATGGGCTTTTAGCCACAATCAGTTCTAAACAGGAGGTCTGAAGGGAAGGGGCTGTGCTTTCTGAAGTGCATCTCTTTGGGTCGGGAAAGAAAACAGAAGAATTTGAGTCCTCTGGGACCTGAGAAAAGGTTGCAAAACGAGAAAACAGGCCTAGATTTTTCAAAGCCACCACAGGGCTGGCTATGGAGTTGAACAGAGTTCTCCCCATGGGCCTGGAGCATGTGGGCTGCCCAGATGGCAGCAAACGTGGCAGGCCTGCTGGGCGCACAGGGCAGCTCTGTGCTCCAGTGGTCCTGGGCCGAGGCTCCAGACTGAGCTCAGGAAAGGCTGGCTGACCTGCTTTTTATCCCATTGCATCAGGTGCTGTGGCTTTTCAGCAGTTCTGCACACCCAATCTTCAAAGCACCAGTGTTCATCATGTAACTGCTGCTGTGCACTCAGAGATGTCCTTGTATGTAAGCCTTGTATGTAAGGCATGACCAAAAATTTCTTCCTGCAATGACTTCACAGATCAAGGCATTCAAAATTAGTAGCAACTTTTGAGGACACCTTAATCTTAGTGACATCCACTTTCCTCCAAGTTCTCTCTGGTCCTGGTCTGGTAACACATACCTGAAGCCAACTGGCAGGCAAATTGCAGGCTGTATAGCAATCCACTGTTTGTCCATACAAGGCCTTGGTAGTCAAACTATTCAGTGCCTTGTAAAGGTATTTATCAGCCAGTCATGCAGATACTTCTGAAATCCTAATGCCATGTTTGCACTCTTGCTATGAAAAAATGTTCTAATGGGTTTTTTTTCACATTTTCAGGGAATCATGTAGCATCACAGAACCAGGATGCTTCTGAAATAAATTTTTTGTAAGAAATCAAAATATAGAGATACGGGATGCTACGCTTCTGGCTTGTCTGTAGCCATCTGTATATTTAACTTTATCTGATGGCAACTGAAAGTTCCTGCTGCCACCATATCTATGCTGTGAGATAGTTCTGGTTTAATTTCTGAGACCAGATATATCAATAAATTAAGAACTCATTAAGTTCTTATGTAACTGAAAAATCTTTGTTATCCTTATCTGGACATGAATAAATCCCAATAAAATAATTTTGATCATTTGACACAATTGATCTGAAGCAGTATTCCCCATCTGGGACACATCTGAGCTCGGGGTTTGGTAGTGCTGGATGAGGTGGAAGCCTGGTTCAGTGCTCAGCACTGGGCATCTAGGTACAGATCCAAGAACAGGGCAGGCAGACAGGGTTATTTCCCTAGAATACACCTGCAGCAATTTGGTTTAGGAACTTCTTGGCCACAGGAGTCAGCATTGCATATAAAAACCTTCAGTTGTCTCTTTTCCAATCTTAATCGGGCCTTAATCTTACTTTTTTTGTACAGAAGCACTTCTAAATCTTTCCTGCTGCTCTTCTCTGAGCCCCGTGCTTTCTTCTAAGCCCTTCTGCAGATGGCAGGACCGGACGTGCACAGTCTTTGGGATGCAGATGCACTGCTGTGCTATCCTCGCATTCTCCACTGTGTTCACTACCCCTTGCCAAAGTGTCCCTAACACATAATTTTCTAACTGCTATGGAACATCAACTAAGTTGACATTTTTTGTAACAATAGGCCCAAGAGCCCATCTTGATATAATGAGGTCAGCACTGGTTTTCCCATGTCCTTTCTTTTCAATTTCTAGGTTGCAATTTTCCTGCTGTCTTCTCACCTTGTCATTTGGTAGCATATGGTTGTTTTATAGCTCTTCACAGATAACCCTTCTGTTTTACTCAGCATATCCTCATGCCACCAGGAGGTTTGTCACATTTATTACTCACTCATTTGCCAAGTAATTTACCAAGTTCACCAAACACCACAGCCTTCAACACTCTGATACTGCCCTGGTGAACTCCCTCTGTTATGAAGGTTTGCTCCTTATTTCCGCCTTTTATTTCCTGACCTTTAATCATTCATCCACTCATTCTCCTGTGAGTTTAAATTCCTAGGGAACCTTTGGGGAAGCAGCTTGCTTCATGACCCTTCAGTAGGATAAGCAGGTGCTTGTCTAAAAAATGCACTGAGCCTTTTTTGTCCATGCACTTCATGGCCGCTTCAAAGGCTTCTAATAGAGTTTCCAGCAAGAAGACATGGGAGGGGGAAAGTGAGAGAGACAGGGAACATGCCAGTATTAGCTCTCTTCTACAGACACCCCAGTGGGTACAGAGTTTGTCCAGGATGCTGGAAGACTCTTGCTTCATTGCCTTCTCTCTTCAAGGGGATTTGATATTGCATCTTCCAGGGAAGCGTCCCAGCTACCAGACTATTAACTTAGCTTCTATTTTCCCCCAGCTTTTCTTGATAAATCTCCTTCATTTGGCTTAAAATATGCATTGTCTCAGGAATGGGAATTTATAGCTTGGTGACTGTCCTTTAGGTTCTATTTTATTCATTGCTGTTTCAGTGAGTATTGGGTTTCTCCAGTTGAAAGTGGAACCAATGGCAGTGAAAATGACTGACAGAATTGCATGCAGCCCACACATGAGGATGATTAAGAGTGAGAGATGTAGAACTGAAAAGGCTTCTTTCAACTACCTCCTTCAAAATGAAGTCCAGTCTCCATCATCCACCTGCTCATTTTCCTCCCAGAGAACACTTATTTGAACAGTCTTGCAGTGTCTTCAGACACTTTGATGCATATGGGAAAAAGGTTGGAGAGAGAACTACTGGAAGTGGGGCAATGCAGGGATATGCATGCCCAGAACTCCTACAATGGGGAAAGGGATGGGGACCTAACACCTAGCAGGTAAGTTGGAAGGAGAGACCCAAGAAACAGGATTACCAAATCCTGTGCTGCACTTGGAGAAGTTGGAAAACCCAATATAAAAAAATCAGCATGGAGAGAAGACAGGTTTGAGTGGCACACAGTTGTCTTGGGTGCAGGACCTGCAAGTAATCCTTGGAAGCAAGAACAGGACAGCAGGCAGAAAAATAGGTGGGAGGTGCTGAGAGGCATGAAGAGCTCCCAGCTGATGTGATGTCCTGGGAGCCCCCTGTTAACCCCTCGCCATGTCTGAGACCTCCCAGTGCTCTGACAAGCTGCAAGCCAGTTTCAGCTCCACTTTTTGGCCAGTGCCCGGGCTAGATCTTCAGACCATTTCCCTTTCTTGTGGATGTCACTGCACTAATGAGCACGTGTTTTGTGGATATTCGCAACCCCCTGCAGAGGAAGGGAAAGCAGGGAGGAGCACTACCAGGTGATGGGCAGGACAAGGATGTGGCTGAAACCAGGTAGGTACAGGAGGGTTATGATGAAGTCAAATCACAGCTGGTCAGCAAGGAACTGTTTTACCTTCAGGTTTACAGTAATTGTGTACAGCTCTGGACAGGGGCCACTTACCCAGCTGAGCCCTTTGGCACTTCTGTGCTTAGAACCTTCCAGATGCAAATCACAGCTCTCTCTTGCCCGGGTAAAACAAAGCACTTGCACTTACTCCTGAGAGACTAATCCTGCTGTGTTCCGAGGATGAGCTAGGCATAATGAGACTTTTTTTGTAACTATTGTCTGTGATAAAACCAGAAACTCTTCTTAGGTTATTAGCTGATACAATGATACTCTAATGCACTTTGTAATTCAGTTTTTATTCATGAGGCCTGACAGCTATTTCCACAATGTGCTTCAGGACTGCGTGGTCTCCATGGAGAGGTTTCTTCTTGCTGTGTCAGGTACTTTGGATATTGAGAGATGATTAAAAAAATGTTTGTGCGTGGCAGCTTTCCTCCATCTTTTTTAAAAAGGCAGAAGAAAGCAGTAAGATATAGCCAAGGCAGAGCCAGGAACTTGGCTTCAGAACTCTTTTATTCCCTTTGGCCTCATAAAAATTTGGACCTAGCTGCTTCTCCCATCACTACTATGATTTCTTCAGATGTACTCAAAGCTCTTGGAAATTGCCAGGTCCAAGTGGCTTTTGGAGTGCCCCGAGGCTGATTCTGTTTCACGTTCCAGTCACTGCAGTTACCAAGCATCCAGTTCTGCAAAGAGCCTTGCAATGGCTGGGACCTGCTCAGACGGTGGCCAAAGCCCCTTGACTTGGAGGATTTTCAGCAGGGGAGAGGATTTCTGATCCATGCCAGATGAAGCTAACAGGAAGATCTGCACTGAAATCAGGATGTGCTGGCTCACATTGGGTAGGATGTTGGCAGTTTGCATGGCTGTCAGATTGCAATGTTATATGCCTTCCATGGCAGACAGGAACTGGGAGAAGAGCAGATTGTGGCCTGCCAGGCAGCTGGGAAGTAGCCTGATGCAGTAGGAGGGAACACACATGGCTGAGAACACCAGCTTGAGTAATGATGAATGGGAGGTGAGTAGGAGCCATGAAATACTAGCCTTGTCTTACCATGTTGTTCTGACCATGGTCTAAAAAGGAAAAAGAAACCAACAGACCACTGGAAAGATGAAGAATGTAATACCTGAGAAATGCCTGGCAACCTTTGCCAAGCAATATTTTATACAGGGTCGAAGAAGTGTTAGAAGTATCTTTTCTGTGGCAGCTTGGTTAGGACTTCTAGCTGAACACTGGTCCAGTGAACACCGAAATCTTTAACCTTGACCACAAGCAATCAGGCCATATTCTGTGTCAGTGCACGTCACAGAGTGTGACCAGAAGGTGTTTAGTGTATCTCACAGCCGCTGTATTTTAGTGGGACTGGTGCTCCGTAATAGGCTGCTTTCAGTTGCTACTGATTCAGCTGCCCTCAAGGTTTCAGGCACCCCTGAAGTCTTTTCTAGCTGGCCCTGCAGGGTGCTCTGTCCTCTCCGTGCTGTAGGTAGCTGAAAGTGCATGTGGACACAGACGTGGAAACTTCTCAGTGAGACACGCAGCACTTGACTGGGCAGCAGGCTCTCGGTGGGACCAGGTGAGCAGTCGGTCCTTCCCGCGCTGCGCCTCGCTGCCCTGTGGGGGCAAGCGCGGGGCTCCTCTCGCTGTGGGTCACAGAGCTTCTCAGGGAGCGGCGTGCAGAAGCCCGGCAGGGAAGAAGTGCAGAGCTGCTTGGCGGCAGGGAACAGAGACCCTGGTAAGCCACGTGGAGCCACTTTTTTCCTTTCCCACGAAGTAAAAGGAAAGAAAAGGCAAGTGAGGCTCCTACAAGCTGGGAAGGGCCGTGAGGGCTGGGAAGGGGCGGAGCGCCCTCTGCTGGCGCCTGTCGCCAGCGGCAGAGGGGCCGCCGGGCCCGGCCTGTGCCGTCACTTTGAGGGCGACAGTCTTGGACAAGGCATTTCACGTCTCTCCTTCAGATTCCCGGTGAGGGCAGTGGGCACAAGAGCTCGGCTTTGTGAAGTGTTTTGAAATCTGCTTGTAAAAGATGTCGTATTGGAACAGTGCTCTCTGCTAATAAAAACCACTGTGCAGCAGCATGTTACTGCTGGAACGGTGAAAAGAGGTGCTGCAGCCACACTTGAGGACTGTGTTGAAGCCCAGGTGCAATAAATTGCTCTCCTTTGTGGACCTAAATCCTGTCTGCTGGGAAAAAGATCCCAAAGCATACAATTATAATTTTTAATCTGCGTATCCACATGTTACTTCAAGAATAAATGTTGCATTTTCTTTAAGAAACCAGGGCTGATTTATCTATGTTTTTCAGCTGTGTTTCTGAGGGGTAACTGTGTGTTTCCCAGCAAGTAAATGCTATTGATATTACATAGCTGTCACGAGAA
The DNA here is from genome assembly GCA_013400235.1 of Oriolus oriolus. Classification (NCBI taxonomy): domain Eukaryota; kingdom Metazoa; phylum Chordata; class Aves; order Passeriformes; family Corvidae; genus Oriolus; species Oriolus oriolus. The sequence goes on along the minus strand of VXBT01010230.1, from coordinate 27,147 downwards.
AGAAGACGACATGCTGGTAGTTTGGCAGCAGTTCCCTGGTAGAAGAAAGCACGTAATGATCTTATTCCATGATTTCCCTATTTTCCTCTTGTTCCATATCTTCCACAGATGCAGGCTGGAGATTTAAAGGATTGCACATCCTGGTTTTCTAGCAAAATTCACTTCCCTCAAGAATGCTCCTTTAACGTTTTATAAGTGGCAGCTCTGCTCAATCTCTGTTTCTCCTCCTACCTTTTTAAGGTTGTAAGGAGTTTTAGATGTGTAGTGTGATTGTCATAGGCCATTTTCCTCCTGCTGTGCTGAATCAAGGCTGTAGACAGCAGAGTTTCTCTCAGCGGGTAGAATCAGCTGTCAAGTGACAAGAAATGTGCAGTTTCTGCTTTTTACATCCACTGTTGTGGACTAATGGATGTGGTCGCTAATCTTAAAGCAGCAGCAGAAGCAGAACATACTCCAGCTGCATTTTAGTGTTTCTTGGGATGAAGTTTTCAGTTGTTCAGCTGGGTGTAAAGTGGCAGTGGGGTCATTTTAACCAATAAGCATCATCTGTAAAATTGCTGCTGCAAATGTTCATCAGCTAAAAGAAAATTGTTGACTGTTTTTTGATGCTTTTCAGTTATATAAGTAAGGTAAGCATAAAAATAATGCCGGAATGCTTCATCTGTATATGAACAGCTGGTTTGCTTGCAAGGTTTATGAAACAGGGCTTTTGCCTGATTAGGAGGTTCTTTCCTAGGGGCAGCTGGCAGCTCACTGAACCCAAGGAGCAGCTGGGTGCTGTGTGTGGCTGCCACTGCTGCCTGGGACCACAAATAGGGAGCCACACCAAGTACATTGGTTAAAAAGAAAGAGCAACAAGAGTAGGTGTATCCTCAGTAGGCCTGTGCCCCAACAATGTCCTGAAGGCCAGCCTGTCTGCGTCTATTGCTATCACCAACAAATTCTTTCAGCCCTTTTTCTACACAGGCTCAGAGCTGAAGCACTCAGCTGTATTCAGTTGAGCAAGCTGAAAAAGAACAAGCAGTTTGATGAGTGGTGAAAAATTTGTCCTTACAGATTTGGCTGAAGAGCATTCTATCTCTGTGGTCCCCCCCAGGGCAAGAGGAGTAAAGGCAAGACAAACAATTTAGTAATGAAGTTGTGTGTAGCGAGCCCTAGCCTTCCTGGCAACAACCAGCAAGAATGGAGGACAAAACTGAATTCACCTGCTGCTAGAAGATCATCCTTCTGCACCTATCTCATTTCTGCTTAAAGAAAACGTGGCTCAGCAAAACTGGAAGTACTTCCAAAAACCGGCTTCATTCCTACTGATGCCTTTTCCTGGTCTTAAAATTAAGAGAGCTGAACACAGTTAAGAGGGGAAAAAGGGTTTTACCTTGGTATTTATTTAAGGATCCTTAGGTGCGCTGAAATGCACATTGAAATGCACCCCGAAATCCCCACCGAAGAAAATGGCCCCTCCCAATGTGATGTGTATACAATTATATGCCTTGCAAAAATTAGCATATCTATCAAAGATTCCCCAATGAGGAACTCAGGTGAGACCCCTCATCCAAGGAACCTTCCCCCTGGATGGGCCTGTCTTTGTTTACAGAATGCGTTCTGGAGAGGACCTTGCTTTCTGGGGTTCTTAGAATGTTTAGTCTCTAAGCTTAACAGAATACTGGGTCTAAGAGGAGTTATCAGACTTAAAGAATTATAACTATGTAGGCTAAAAGCACTAAGAATATATAAAGCTATATAAAAGAGTGTATAAAAGGGGTATAAAAGAAAAAGCAAAAAATCATCATGGCATCACTACCTTCAAAAAGGAGGTGAAAAAATGCCAACATGTAACCCGCCAAGCTATTATCTTTCTCTGATAGATTTCCTTCTTCCATCCTCATTATCCTTCTGCTTGTAAGAAGTGTTTTGAGAATCTAATTCTTGGACTCTATGCAAGCAAATGCAATTAATTCCCTGATGTTCTGCTAATGCTGTTGTGGGAAAGAGACTGTGTAATACCAGTGGCAGCTCGTGCAGAGACCTGCCTGTCCTCCTGGAAGCTGCAGCACTTTACATCATCACTACTGCCACGATGACATGAGATTGGTCCTTATCCTACATAATGTTTGCAAGTGCTGCAGCCCAGCAAGGAGGATGCAGGGTATTTAAACACAGAGGTGTTTCTCTCTGCTCAGCAAATGCAAGATATTTCAGGTCCTCTAGCTGTTCTTCTTTGGCAGACTATCAGTTGCACCATGAGGAACCAAAGGGCCTGTCAGGAGGCCAAAGGCTATGTAGTCAGTAAGGCTGGTCCAGAGATCACATTGTCACTCACAACGACACATCATCTCGTTTTCCTGCTGGGCTCATCCTTCAGATCAAAATGACCCCTTCAGCCACCTCTGAGGGGTCATGTTCCTCTGCTCCACAGAATTCTCAGCATTTGAAACCAGGCTGAAAAGTCTTATCAGTCCCACAAGTAAATGGGAGTCAGAGCATAGCCAGCACTGCTCAGTGTTACAGAGCAGAGAACAAATACATGTTGTTGCAATTGGGAATCTTTACACCTTCCTACAACCATTTGTTCATCCGATCAGCAGCTGTGGAGCAGTTTCATAAAACTTAACACCATAGGTCTGAAATAAACGTGGTTTTTGTACATCCACATTGCCAAGCTGAATAGATTATTAATTAGGCAAAAACACAGTGAGTTGAGTGAGTGGTCCATGCCAGGCCAGCTAGCCCAAGTCAGAAGCACTGTTAAAGCCTGATGTGAATTTGGAGAGGAGGAGTAGAGAGAGGCTGCCCCTGCTTAAAACCTTACTTTAATGATGTAGTCACAGCATGCTTGGGATGGGTTCCCCTGACTCCTTACCCTTCTCTTCTAGCGCAGGTCCTCTCAGGGGTAAAAAGCCTTTTGTCTGTGAAACTCTAATCCTGAAGTGGTCCCAGGCTCCAGCACTCCCCCAGATCTCTGCCATGGTGTGTTCAGCATCTTTTCAGAAGCCTGGGGGAGCAGAGAAGTTGCCTCATATTGACAGACCATCTATGCACAATGAGAGAGAAAGGCATCAAAGAACTCCAGTCTCAGTTTCTGGTCAGGAACAATGCTTGCCATGCTTTGTTATGCACCAACCTGAACCACCTGGTGCAAGGCACTGGGGATGCTTCAAGGGGGCACCATCAATTATAAATCTGTGCAGCACCTTGTACAATTCAGATGAATTTTCCTGATGCTCTCACAGCCATTGCAGTATAAAGCTATCAAATAATAGTAATAACAGCACTCTGCTTTAACACAGGAAACAGAATAATGTTGTGCACACTTGGCTAAAAGTACAACGATTACATCATGAACTATGAGCTGTTTTGGCAGAGGGTGGCCTGGAGTCTTTCTAGTCTCCTGCAAAGTATACTTGAGGGTCAAGCCTTAATTGGCTGTTTTACATGACGAACACAGAAGTCTTCTCTTTACGTCCAGGGCTGCCTGTGAAACAACACACTTTTAAAAAAGATCTCCCTTATGTTTATCCAATTGCAGAAAGGGGTAGGCAAAAATCCAACTAATTCTCAGTAGCCTATATTGTTCAGTGGTTTATTGCCCAGGCTCACTTCCTCCCAAAATAGTGCTGTACTTAGTTACAACCTTAAAGTATTTCTATAAACCATGTATCCTCTGACCTTGTCCCTCCTTTGAGTTATTCTCCTCCTGCCAAGGGAGTCAGCAGTTAACGTTTCAGAGCTGATGCTCATGAGACTGGCCTGGACTGCCTGCTGGGGTGAGTCAGCAGAGCAGGAGTGCTTCTGCCCCAGCTTCACATCATCTGTTTGCAGAGCCCCTGGTATTGACTGGTACAAAAGCCTGCCTGGCTGTGCGTGGTGCCAAGCACATGAGAGGGAAGGGCCAGGGCCTAGACAGAAGCAGATTTTCCTGGCCCTCATCTATCAATGTGTTGGTGATGCTTTATGAGAATGTGTGTTCAACACACAAGCTTTGATACGCTGTACTACTCAAAGTAAGGGCTTTGATTCACAGCCTGGTTTCATGCACTCAGACTAGTTCAAATATATTTGCACTGTGCTACTTTCGATGCAATGAGCCCTGCCTGCCCCCAGCTGTGGCAGCCCCATCATTGCACCACGTCCTCTCAGCTGGGTCGGCTGACCGGGGCTCCAGACCCACTGGTATCAGCCCGGGGACCCTCGGGTGTCCAGGACAGGGACTATGCAACTGCCCAGCCTTTGTAGACAGGCCCAAGGCAAGAAGCCAGCATCCAGCATGATGAGTAACACTGTACGGAGTGCAGCTCTTGTGTAGCTTCAGACCTGATTTCCCAACTGCATCGTGTCACTTGGAGTTGGAGCAGCTGAAGATGGGACGTGATGGGATGTGATCTCCCCCAGGGACAGGGGTATGCATCCTTTGCTCCAACACCTCCACGCTAGGTTTCCCAGCTTTTCTGCTAAGGAAGCGTGTGGTGCCTGCTGCTTGCCCCCACTGGGTGGAGCAGCTCCCTGCTTAATGTCTGCTGCCTGCGCATCCTGAAAGGGTGGGTTCCAAAAAATCGCAGAGAAAGCAGAGGCAGACAAGGGGCAAGGCAACATTGAATGAAGAGCTGCTTCTGGCCAGCTAGAGCAAAGCTTAATTTTGCCAGAAAAAAGGGCTAGCATATAGTATAAAAACAAGGTAGGGCAAACCAGTCTCTATAAACAGCTACTGATTAATTGAGAGCCAGTACAGGGCTCCAAAGCCCCTGTAAATCTGTCTTTAAGAACAAGCAAGCAAACATAAAAGCTGAAGCCCTCACAAATGTTACTGTTGTAAGCCCCATGACCACATTAACTAAGTGCTGTAGCACTTATGGAGGGGCATCAGCCACAAAGGGCTTCATGGCTATGAAAAGAACTAGTCAAGATGGTTTAATCAAAATAATTTTCTGTAAAATTTGGGTGTTAAGGTGAATATATAAGAGGGTTTTAAGTTTTTATTTTAGCAACAAAAGTAAACAAAGCAAAGAAAATCGAAGCCATTTGAGAGGAAATTTTAAAAATCTGAATGTAGCGAGGTTGCTTTATTTATTTGCCTAATAAACCCCTGCTTCCTCCATTTATTCTCCTCTTCAGGAAGAAGATTGCAGGGAATTTTTAAAAGTGTTGGCTACATAAAAAAGTCAACTTGGATAGATTTTCCTCATCTTTATTATGATTACCACAAAAGGAATGAACAAATTCAAAACATATTTCTCCTTTCCACAGTAGGGTCAGGAAGACATCCCCACATGCATCCTGTCACAGACAGCAGCATTTAAAGAATACTCAGGAGCTTTTACAATCTCTTTTGTTTTCCCCTGAAGTTGCATGAAGCATCTAGAGAAAAACCCCACAGGAGCAAACAATGCTGCAGCCACCAACAGCTCCGTCCCATGGAGAAGGTGTCCAGAGAAACATGACCCAGGATCTTCAGGGCTTGCTGAGCACTCTAGGATCAGTGGTAAGTTCACCTTCAGTGTTGATAAAGAAATTACTCTCCCCTTACTCCTTTCTTTTTCTGGGTAGCAGCTCTGCATCTCATATCTATAGATCTCTTGAACCAGTTGTTTCTTCTGCTAGACCTTTCTGTTGAAGCAGATCTAGCTTAACTCTACCCCAGCCAAACCCAACACAATATGATAAAGCTCTTCTGATGGGACCCCATGAACTCAGCCCAGCTAAAAAATATCTTAATGTCTCATTAGAAAGGTATAGGTATCAAAGTCTTTGAGGTGCTATGAGTCTTCATTAACACCAGTGCACATTCCGGGTCCAGAGCAACTACTGTTTCCCCATTATTCCTATGGCAGAGGGACCATAAAAGATGAGAGGACAGCTGTAACTTGAACATTACCATCAGGAGTGCAGCTGCTGCGTTCTTCTGGCCTAGCAGTAAAACAACAGAGAATCATATTTCCTTCCTTCGCCACTGCATTTTTTTCCAGTGCCCAGTGCAAGCCAGAGAGCTGTCAGTTCCTTTCTCAGTTAAACTTCCAGCTTTAAAACTGGACTGACCTGTTTGCTATCTTTTATGCTGTAGGAATTTCTAGTAACATGGGAGGAGGAAATCTAACCCACCTACAATTCTGATTTAAGCCCTTTCAGAGCACGAAAAAAGCTAAAAGCATTTCTTTAGCTGGGGTGATTGATGTGGAGACCATGGCAAAGGTCCATTTTGTGTTTTGAAAAAAAATATTTCTTGTAACTTGATTGCACACTTTTGTACTGTAACGCATTTTAACTTCTGGAAGTAGATTTTCCTGATGTGGGAAGTATGAGGTAGACATAACTCATGAATGGTCTTTACAGGAGTGAATGGAGTTACCCCGGAGCAGGATATGATACCCATGAGTAGAGAGCAGCTTCTATTAATGCATAGTTGAAGGAGGCAGAATATACAGAAATCAAAGGAAATGGCTTATCAGGGTGCAGTGTAGGAGCTTGACTACCTGGGACAGGGAGGGAGATGGGATTCTGGGTATTGGGCAGTAGAGTGGAAATTAGGAGATGTACTTCAGGGGCAAGCTTCCTTTACGGACCCAGGGCAGCCACTATATCCTGTGCAGGGAGTAAGCAGAGACCCTCTGCGTGGCACTGAATGATCTTCTGGCAGTTTAGAAATGCATTTCTATTGTCACAGAACACCTGCATATCAACACCTTCATCACTTATTCAAGTAATTTGGTTTCTCATCGAATCCTCCTTGAAGTGTGTGGTGCAGGCGAGGGAGGACAGCATGTTAAAATTCTTTTGCTGCTTAATTTCCTTCAGTGGATCCTTCCCTGAAGAGCTTCTAATGAGACTGACCTTTATTAGCTAATTAGGCTCATTGAAATGGCACAATCACATTTAGGTTTTTTTCCTTCTGTGCATACTCCAGATTAAGTTCTCATCATTAGGCAGGTTGGAAGGGGACTTGTAACCATGTGTGGAGGTCAGAAGTGCATAGCCCACCTCATCTCCCTGCCACAGCTACTAAAATTGGCAGGGAAGCTGTGCCACATGGTGCCAAATAATGGGTTTGACTACACTGTGATAGTGTTAACTTAATTCTGTACCTATTTTTAGTGAGTTGCATGCTTATGTATGTGCAAAACAGTTGCTATATGGCAGAGACCAACCCAGATTTTACAAACAAATTCAGCATTAACAGTGTGGTACAGAAAAATCACCCTGTTACAAGATCAGTCCAGTCCATCAGGCTGTGCTCTACTGTCCTGCTTGAACAATGAAGTTCTGAAGGTTTAACAAATATTGGAGTCCCTTCAAGTTGTTCTCAGTCCAGCTGCCCTATGGGCAGGCTCCACGTTGGTCATGGTGGGCACTGCTTCCGATCTTTGATAGCTCTTCCAGAAGATTTCTTCCTGATTTCACTCATCTTTCCCCATATCCAGAGATGGAAGTGGCACACATAGCAGTGTGGCACGTAGTACTCGCCAGCTGGAAAAGCCGTATAACCATGAAATGATACTTGATTCCAGCATCACCCTCTTCTGATCTGGGAGCATTAGTGTACCATGTACTGTAACATGCTTTACCACTTTACAGGGAGCAAGAAAATCACAGCATCTATCAAATGAAACCAGTTCCACATATATCTGCCTGTTTTAGAAAAGTGTTCTTTCAGGATTGCCCCATGCTGAGGTAAAAAAGAAAAGGTAAGATTTCCTTTCGATCATCACTGCTAACTAAAGTCTTCTGGTGCTGCTATTGTTGGTTTCTTAAAGACTTGTTGATTTCCTGAGGGTCTTAGCATGAATCCATTTTATAATCCAACCTTGGCACCTCTTGCTGTTGAGAAGTTTGAACTGTGCTGTAGACACTGTCACAGGACCCCGTGGCCGAGCTCCCCCTAAGGATGAATGGGAAATTTTCCTGTGCTAAGGCTCAGACCCAGTAAATTGGGGAACACTTCAACCATGCACTCAAGCACTTTAAGCATGCATTTAACTCAGGGGCATTGTAGTCCTCTTGCCTTGCACACTTGGCCATCTTTTTTTCTTCATGAGGACAACTTATAACGATCAACTGTAATAGGAAAGTTTTCCAATAGCAAAGCCATTAAAAAGAGGGAATTGCAGCAGAGTAAGTAAAACTTAGTAAATAGCTTGTGCTTAATAGTATGTGCCTCTGCTGTGACATACACATTAAGTCAATCTTAAGGAATTAATTCTCCAGGGTCTCAGTTTTTTCTCTTTTGTGCAAAAACAAACTGCGTTTCATTAACCTTTTTGTATGTGTAGGATTTCCATACTGCTAAATCCCTTCTTTTTATCTTGTGTACTGTGGGCTACACGGTGTTGCTTCATCAGCCTACCTTCCCCTGTGCTCATCTTGAGCTGCAGGACTCACAGCATCCTCTTTGAAGGGCCAACACCAGTTTGCAGCTAGTCCATTCTGCCCACATGTGGCTCCAGAACATCTTCCCTGCTCTCTTCTTTTTAGGGGGTTTGATGTGTTCCAGCAGGTTTTGCCTCCTGATAGTAAGTCAGATTTATGTTTATGCATTACTGTATCAGAGAAATGAGTAAATGTAGTTCCCAATCTGCTTTCTCTAGGACACTTGCATTGTTAATGTCATTCGCTCCCTGCTGTGTCTGCTCCTCACCTCTGGAGCAGCATGGCAAGTGGGGTAAGGATAGAACGTCTGAACCTCGTGTCAGCTAACGACTGAGGAGCAAGGTAGGTGGCAGAAAGTCCAGGGTATTATGGTGAGGTGACTTACAGCATGGCCGAATTACTGGGAGTAGCCCTGGTAATGTGCAGTTAGCGCAACAAAGCTACTTAGAAAGATTCTGTTAAATTTCTCTGTTAGACTGATTGCTGTGATTTGCTGGGGACTAGATGTACTTAAAGAAGCTTTCCCAGCAATCTCCTTGCTTAGCAGCTCTACTTTTTGGAAAGGCAACAGAAAGCTGTGTGTTCAGTGAGAGGGCTGAAAGCATCACAAGGCTGACAATAAATGCAGGCCTTTTCATGACACAATCCAATAACTGTAGAAAGCACAAAGATTTCCAAAAATCCCTGGCAGAGTTCTCCCTCCATGAGGTGGGGGAACTACAGTATCTGCCAGAACCAGTGGCTAATGCAGGTTCCTGGCAGGGCTGAGCAGCTTAAGAACATTTTACTTGCTGCTGGCTAAACCAGAGAATCATTTCACATTTGCATGTGTCCACTGGGAACAGAGAGGGATGGAATAAGGCACAGACACAGTACCATTTCAAGCACATTCCCATTCTGGGAGTGAAGTTATTTGCTCTGTATTAAACCAACTTGGAAGCATCCTGCTGGCTCTCCCTAACAGAGCCAGGAGAGCTGGGCACTGTCACACACAGATGTCCTGACGTGCACACCTTCAGGACCAGCAGCTGCCTCAGCTCCATCACGGGGACTCCTAAGGGAATGGCACCAGCTCACTCCTGACTGATGTGACCCTGATCACCTGGGAACCCTCAGAAATGTTTACAACATAGATTGTTTTTATCCTCTTTTCAGGATTGGTATAAAATTCCTTTATACAAGCATTTGAACTCTGATATGCACTCTTAATTTACTAGCCTTCTTTATACTTATCAGAGAAGTGGAAGACGTTCTCTTATTTAATGTGTGACCTGAAAGATACCCCTGTTTCACCAAGAAAGTTTATGGAAATGGTGCTTCATAAAAATACAGGGACAATGGCACAGACTGTCTTTGTAATTTATACTCTGCACTCATTGTAACTCACACTAACCACTGCAGCAAAAGAACTCATTTGCCATAAAAAAAGATTAGATGTCAGTTTGTTTTCATGTTCTCTTGGTAACACTCTACTGTGGCTATAATAGAAGTTTGTTATGATCTACAGTTTAAATTATTATCCATTCCACACCTCATCTTGCTGCTGCTTATTTGTGTCACCAAAATCTTAGAGCTCTTTCCTGAATATCATCCATTAGTGAACCTTCTTAGTAAAATACCAGAAGGCAGTTAGAGATGCCATTCACCAGAGTTCAGGGGTGCAATACATATTTTTATTGCCAGGGAGTACCCTGTTTACACTGAATTTTCCTGAACATTGTTGGCAATGATGGTCATAGCTGATTTCTTAAATGTAAGTTAGGTCATCCACAGTGTCATCCCACTGGCTTTTGTTGCTTCAGTGGAGCTCCATGTAGGAACAAGGGATGACCCCCCCCAAGAAACTATGCTCTATCTGTGAGTGTTTCTCCTGTATGGAAAATTTTCTGCATGGATCTTCTGAGCTCTGTAACTACCAGATATTGCTAAATATTGCCGGGGTAAGGAGGAGGTGATGCAAAGAATCAGGCTAAGGGACACTTGTAAGAACTGACAGGACTTGTGTTGGGGTTTTCATTGCTCATGTTGTTACTGCAGTACCTCCCACTTGAATGTATGTAGATTTTGGAGGTGATAGCCTTTATCTTGCTCCCTTCCTCAGTGCTCCTTCACAAAATCTGTTTGCACCGAGCCCCAAAATAAATATAGCTGGTGACTGTGGGTTGACAGCAGAGACTTTGTTTCTCTTTGTAGACAAACCAAGATGTCCACATGGCTCTGTCGGAACATAGAACCTAGAACCTGGGACACAGTGCAAACTGAGCTCTGCAGAGATCTTAAACTTCACAGTTCACAGCATCCCTCTTTCCATCCTTTCTGTTTTACTCTCACCACTTTTGTATGATTATTTCTTTGCTTTTTCATCTGGTTTATTTTGTATGAGTGCTGCTGTTTTTGTTGTGCTCTGAAATATCTGGAAGTTAGTACTTCAACTTAGTATATTTGCTATCTTTTACATTTACAGCACTACTGGATCCACTCTGAAAACTATGTTTCAAGGGTATGTGTTGAAGGGGTGGTGGAGGGTGAATACCAGAGATTCTGCATCAAACAGTTGCAGTCTTTGCCCACTGTTTAGATAAAAGCTCTAGAAAGCCCAGGGATTTGTTCTGAGAATTGTGAGCAGCCATTTCCAAGACACACAGTCTTATGGGTTTGACCTGTCTGGAAGTCTTTTGAAACTCATTTGAAATCTGAACTACTTTTGAGGTCAAACTATAAATATGCCACTCAGTAGTTCAGTAAAGTGTTGGAAAAGCACTTCAGCAATCTCAGGTAAAATACAGAGCTTTGAGCCAATAAAACCTATGATGCCTTTAGGTTTTGTCACTGGAGTAACAATGCAAGCTCTCTCCACAAGAAGGTTTGGGCTACTTTGGGGGTCAGCATCTAGGTCTTGGATTTTGTTTTCACCTAGAGGAAAACCTGAAATTCTCCATCCTGAGATGTCACATTAGCATCAGGCATGTAGTTTCCGAGGCCTGATGTTGTTTAAATAGGACGATTTAGTATTTGCTCCCTACCTGTGGTATTTGGCTACAGCACCAGTTGCACTTTTCTTTGTGTAACAAAATGACTTGGCTCCCAGGGCAGAGAGTGCAGGTGGTGACTGGCTGGTCCACAGCATCACCATGGGCCCATCTTTTTGCTGCAGGATGGCTGGGCCACCACAGTTCTTTTTCACAACAGCTCAAGGAGCAATGCTAGCCCTGGGCTGACCATTCATCATCCCAATGCCAGTGGGACGGAGCTGCCTGCCAGCATGTGGCTGAGGGGGTAAAAGTTCTCTTTGTCATTTGCCATCTCTTCCACCCTGGAAAGGAAATCTGGCCCTAAAAGTCAAGGATGTTTGATGTGCCAGTGGTGGCAGCAGCAGAACTGAAAGCTGGACAGGACTCTTGGGATAGAGCAGATAAGCTGTCTCTTGTCAGACACATAAAGAGGCACTATAATCCCTCCTTCATCCTGTTTTCCACCACCAGCTGGGATAACACAGAAACAAAACAAAACAAAAAAGGACTGTGAATCATTTTAATTAGGGCACTAGTGCTTAATAAAAGTGTAATGCAGAATAAATTATCTTTAGGTCACCTCTTAGAAGAGCTCATAGGTATTCCCTGAACTGGAAAAGGATGGCTGGACTTTTTTCCCCCTCCAAACGCTGCTTAACCCTGCAGTCCTAAAGGGCAGTTATCTTCTCCCAGCTATCTGGGAGCAGGCTCTGTCCTCTTTCCAGCACTGGCAGTAGCAGTGGCAGCTCTTAAATGTCATGAACAAATTCAGCAGGGGAATGGAGTGAAGCAATTTTAGGCCAGCATGTGCCTGCTGTGCCTGTCTCTGCCCTATTATTTCATCCTGTGCATTGCCTTGCTCTCAGATCATATGCTTCCTATATCTGCAGCAACCTTGCTTCAGAGTGGACCCCGCCAGCTTCATCCCTCTGGCCAGTACTTCTGCTGTATGGAGCTCTTCCATGGTGGTTTTGCTATTCAGATAATTCTCTGAAGGGAGAGCCATCACTTTCCATTCACCTGTCTCCCCTCTCTTCTTTTTACACTGTGTAGGTATATACGTGTGTGTGTGTGTATATATATACATATATATGAATACACACACACATGTATAAATATGCATATATGTATATTTGCCTTCTTCAAATATACATATACACCCTCACCAAGGGTAGCAGCAGAAGTTTGCCAGTGTTTCAGCTGGAGCTTCCTGCAGGCCAGTAAGTCCTGGCTGTGTTTGCTCCTTGTGTTGAGGAAGAATCACAGGATTCACTAGCTGAGGATGATGTTTATAACACACTGATTTGAGCAAGGGTAAAAAAAAACCACAACGAACACCCACAACATTTTTCTAATCTTCACCAATCAGGACTAATGTATTCTGGTGAAATGATGGGGGAATCTAGAATGCTAAGGACTACTAAAGAACACTAAATTCACCAATAAATATATTAAAAGTGGATGGTGAAATATCATTTTTCTCAGAAGAAAAACAAATCTTTGCAGCAATGGGTAGAAGGGGGGGAGAGGGAAGGAGGAGGAAAAAATGCATTTGTGTTCTGTAAAATTTTGAGCCTTAAAAGAAGGACAGTATTTCCTTTTGTGATGGGTGGGACACTGGCAGATAACTACCTCAGTGCTGTAGTTAATTGTGCTGAAAGTCCCTTCCATTGTTTAGATCTTGGGTTGTATATACAGTTTTTGGTCTCTGCTCTTATGCCTAAAGGGAAATGCCAGACTCTGCATGATCAGTTTGCTGAATGGTGTTATCTCATTCCACAGTTATGACTGTAGGGATATATTTTAGGTAAATGAAGAACAGATTTTGTACTCTTCATAAATCCCCTCTGTTCCAGTGTCTTGGCCAAAGGTATTTAAGTTAAGGTGATGCAGATAATTCATCTACCCTGGCTTTACAAGATACATATAAGCAAAAAGTGACAGGAGCATGTTTTATCCAGTAGCATACCATTTTACTTGAAATACACAGCTCTAGAAGGTTTGTTGACTATAAATATGACATGTTTTTTCCAGTTAGCATGTGTGTGTACAGAGTGGCACTTTGATCTCTTTTGTTCTTGGGCTGGTGTCACTCACTTGAACTCCAAACATAAATGCATTGACTCTTTTTTGTCATGTAATGTTTATATTTGCTTATACATACGGAAAATAGGTTTTGAGCACATACATACCTATTCAGAGTTTTCCACTCACTGCAGAGGGAGGTGTGTTGTGTGCTCATTTTGAAATCTCTTTGGCAAGATGAATGTCAGCCAAACACTAAAGAAGATGGAGAATCAGAGAGTAAAGCATTTTTGCATTTAACAGCTTCTGTCAAGTCACTTTATTACTCTGTCACCCGTACACAACACACCCCACAGCTGAAGCGTGTGATCTGCTTGCTGTCCTTAGAATTAGCACAATTTCTGCTACGTGTTTTAGATCCATAAATCAATCAATCCTTACCATCAGCACCTCACTTTGTGAGACCTACCTATGCTTTGTGACAGACACACCATTTTTACCAAAAGGATTGGTCTTTCTTCCAGATCACCATGCATGCTTTTATATGTACTCACTCCAAAACTGCAAATGGCTGACTTTGATCATGTTCGCACAGAGGGTTGTGACCTGCTCAAGAATTTCCCTTCTGTGGCGTCAATACTGCAAAAAATTCAACTCCTAAAATTTTGTTATTTCACTTTTCATTTTAAATAAAACCTCAAGCTGAGAGTAGCATTGTTTTTTCATGAGTGTATGGTCTACTTTTTCATTCCCAAGTGCAATTACACATCGCTCTTTAAATATATTTTTTGTCATCTGAACACATGTTTCTTCAGTAATTTGTTTTGGATCTTTAAACTTGACGGTATCTGATGAATGCAAATGACAGGATAACTGCCAAATTTCCATTACTTGCTATTTTCTGAGTTTCTAAATATAAAATTACAGGCAGGAGGAAGGTGTGCTTGGAGGACACAGGGTGCATTAGGAGACCTCCAAGGCTATTAAGGAATTAAAACCTGGCATGGTGTCAAAGAAGATGAAAACACCTTCAGGCCTCCAGAAAGGAGAAGGATGTGGGAGGTGAGTGACTATTTTGAAACAGGGTGGCAGTGCTGACTGTTCTGGGAGAGACCACAGAGGCCCAGCAGGGTTTGACAGCAAACCGGGCAAAACTGCAATGGAGAGTGTTCTGCCTCAGCAAGTGTTTGTACCAAGAAGCAAATAGAGATGTTTCCCCACAAATTCAGACTAATCCAAGCTTCCCTTTCTGAACTTGTGCTAGTCACATACACAGATCATGTCCAGTACTTCCTAGCATCACACAGTGCCCATGGGAAACACTTCTGGTTTGCCTCCCTTGTTCAGTTCAACTGAAATAATTTGTTAAGTGAATAGATGGCTGGAGGCCTGTATTGCTGAGTATTATGCTGCCAGACTAGGTGCAGGAAGAGGGTTGTGTCCTGGAACAACTTGGTGGATGAGGAGTAATATTTCCCTGCATATTTGAATTTCCTTTTGCACAGCAGCACAGGATTAGCAGAGCAGACATGAACCCTGGGATGTTTCAGCTTAAGACCACAAATACCCAGAGGACGTCTCTGTTCTACAGACAGCTGCAGGAAGCGGTCAGGTAATTTGAGGCTCTTAGTGAGCATTCAGTAAGGAGATACACATCCTCCTGCAGCTCTTTAGCTTTCGTACAAGAGGATGTCTTGCAGAGGGATGACTATCTGATAGTATCTCTTCATGAGAAGGGAGTGACAGAGAGAACTGTGATCTGTAAGGTGAGAGTTGTGGCTGTTAATTACCACAGCAGGTGAGATGATAATCTTGTAGCCTCATTGCACCTGGTGTCCTCTTAGCCAGTCTGTCTTCCTATAGCTGCTAGTGGTATTTCTTCAGCTTGGTTTCAAGTAAGTACACTGTGCAATGTGACTGAGACAGTGCAATTACTCCCATTACTAGTGTATATGCATAATTAAATCCAGAGAGGTAATTTGCTGCTCTGCAAGCTTTTTATTACCCAAGGGGGAAAATGGGCTTCCCAGGCAAAGCTCACTTGCAAAGTAGAGAGGCTGAGTGATGCAGAAAACTCAGTTTTAGTGCTGCAGTGCTTAGCTCTTAGGTGCCCTGATGCCCAGTGAAATGAAAAGCTTGGCTAAGTGGATATTTAGGTGCCTAATTAGAGCTACAAAAGCTACCACACAGTCAGAGACTCTCTGAGATGGTCAGCAACAAATGCCAAGAAAGGACCAGTACCCACATATTACAATTTTGAATTATGTGGTCACTTCCCTTCATTCATGCTGCTCATGCCAAGCACTAATTACCTAGGCAGCTGGCCCAGCTGTTACCCATCATATTCACTGGTTAAGTGAAATCCTCCTGCAAAACAATCCCTACCAGGACTTGCTGGTACATTCAGGAGTGACAGAAACATACCACAGTCAGCTCTTTGGAAATCCTTTGCCCCTCTTTCTTCCCCCATCTTCCTTATTGTAGCAGTGGTAGCTTATAACACCCCACCATCCCCCTCCTGTGGCTCTCTGCTAGCTCGGGGTTCTTGAAATTCCCGTGGGATCCCAGTTAGCAGATACAGCTGCTAGAAGGGGAATGCCTTATCTGTGAATCCCTCTAGGACTGAAATATTGAGTTGTTCAGTGCTGTCAGAACTTGAGTATATTTGGGCAGGCCCAGAAGTAGAAATTTAAGCAGCCAGAGAGCTTTACTGATGGAATCTTAAGTGTCATGGGGATACAGCCAGTGCCAAAGTCAGGCGAAAGCTGAAGAAGGGACTCTGAGGACTTGCATTTTGAATGAAGGAAAAATCTCTCTGTAGATTTACACTGCATAACTATGCAGGATGGGAGGCAATGGGGAGGCAGCATTATATTATATTAATTGTCTGAGCAAAGTGAAGACTATGCTTCCCTGCAGTGCTTTTCTGTCTGTCAGGCTTCTTGTCTGAAAGTTGAAGACTGTTTAATCTAGACATGCATGTGACAAAGTCCTCCAAGATGCACTGTGGGTAGCATTCCTTCCCTGGACCTCACAGAACTGACTGATGGAAATGAACAGGACTTCCCATCCTGACCCTCCATGACTCTAGGTCAAGATACAAGATAAGCACTACAAGTAGTTGAAATAAATAAATCTGCTGCAAATTGATTCCACTTCACAGAAACTTAGCTGCTTTCCTTTATTCCTGTGTCTTTCAACGTAATTGCATTATTGAACTGGGAGCATTTCGGGCACCAAAAGACTTTAAAGGCTTAATATAAGGATGCAGTATTAAGGTTTAGATTCCTGCAGGAGATAACTGTGGAGTATAGTGCTATATTGGGAACAGTGCAGTGGTGGGAAAAGCAATCAATGGTCCTTGGAGGATGGCAAAAAACAAAAGTGTCTGTGAAAGACTCATTTTTATGATGCATTTGGAGGACCACCAGTTGGCTGAGGTTAAAAAATGAGATTTTAGTAAATTTTTTATGAAATGAGGATTAAAGCAGATGAAATACCTGTTAGTTCCCATTAGAGATATCCATGAGCAGGGCTGGCTCAAGGTCAGTGACTTGTAGAAGGCTTGGCTTTGCTGCCATAGAGGACTAACTTACTCTGCTGATTTACCTGGCAAAGATGGGCAGAGCAGGATGAGCAGCTGCGGAGGTCAGGGTAGCTTGTTTGGTCCTGGTGTCCCTCTGCCTGGGAAGCCACAGGAGCAGCACCCTCTGGCTGCTGTGAGCCTTGAGGATGTCCCCCTCATGGATGTATGTTGCCCTGGGAGAATACCCGACTTGTCCTTTTCTTAAGGTCCGTCTTTGGGACTTCCTACCACTTGTTGTCCAACTGAGCTGTTTCACTCACCAGATTTTTGGAGAGGCACTGCTTCTGTTAATCAGGTCTTGCCTAGGTACTGATGTTTGAAACCTAAAAAGAGAAGGGCCCACCTTCACATTTAAGACAAAATATTTCTCTATCACATTTCCTAGCAGGGACAAGGAAGCCAGCAATGGTGGGAACTGAGCCAGCAGGTTTCACTGCCCACACTGACAGCAGTGCAGCAATAGTCTGATACTAACAGGGATCAGCAACCCTCTTCAACACAAATGAATGCACAGTTTCCATTTCAGTCCTTAAAGATGAGCTCTCTGTGAGTGAGGATTTTCACCTTGTCATCCCTGTGCTTGGTACCATACACATTTGTATCTAGAATCTGCTGTTCTTCCCTGTTGCTTTTCCTGTAGTTATGAAGTGTCAGAGGTCATTGTGCTCAAGTGGCTGTTTCAAACTAAGAAAACTAGGACAATGGCCCTTTGGCATACTGAGAGTAATGATAATTATGGGTATTTTCTAATGGATTGCTCAAAATGCTCGGAATAGCATTTTCATCTGACATATATTATCTGCATCTGAAAGTGGCTGGGTTGGTGAAGCAGAGACCATAATCTATGTATCCAAGATGAGCTTGATGCAGGAAGCACATCACAGGTGATGCTCAGTGCTGTGCTCCTTTGCTATCAAACACCAGAACAGGGGCCCTGTTTTTACTAGAAATGGGAAGTAATGGCTGAAGATTATCAGAGCAGGTGGAAGCAATGTAAATAGATCAGGAAAAGCCTGGAGGCTGAGGAAAGATGGAAAACTGAACGTCCTGAAAGCTTTTGATTAAAATCTTTTACCTGAAAGATTTATGGAGTTTAACAGTCTTCCATGGGTTAAGCCAAAACTAATGCCCAGAAGCAGCACAGAACCAAACCCAAAATTTGGGGTTTGCTTTTTGAGGTTAATATAATAATTACTATATCTTTCCATCTACTTCAATCACTAGTTAGATTTTTTTCATAAACAGTGTTATTACTCTGCATATTCAAGAAATTTTATTGAAAAACCTGAAGCAGAAAGAAGTGGAAAATACTGTGTGCTATCTACTTGGCTTCAGGTACCGTACCTGCTTTAATTAATAATGATGTATCTCTGCAGATCAAGAATAAAAATACCATCTCCACTATCAATCCTTACATTAAATTTTCAAATCATCAATATTAACTAAATATAGCAACAGTAAAATAGAGAAGAAGCATTTGTTTGTTTATACAGGACATTATTCTGTGTGTTACATCAAAGATTTCCTTTCAAATTCACCTGATTTGAAAGGCAGTTCCTCCTGACTATGCAAGTTAGCAGAGAAAGTGGCTGTATTTTATCAAATTCAGCTGCACCTTCCTTGCTGAAGCATGTTTAAAAGCCAACGGATCTATTTTTGTGATTCATTGCAGTCCATTCTGCTGCTGTTCAGTTGAAGGAAGCTATTTTTGTAATTTTGCTATTTTGTAGCAAATTTACCAATTTAGTTAGTAGTGAAAAAGTTCCAGACATCTGTGATGAAGGTTGATAAATCCAGAAGAAATCTGTTCCTCTACTAAAGGGAGTGAGCTGGCCTGGAAGACACTTACACAGAGTTCTGAACTAGCGTCGCGAAAAACAAAAGCTCTGCTTTGAAGCAAGAGAAGGACAAAGACTGTCTTTTGCATATGCTGAGGCATTTGCATGTAAGTTATTTGGTATTGTATTAATCAACCTATTGTATTTATTATGAGACAGTTCTTGAAATGGGTCTCAAAGTATTAGTCTGTGGGTTTTAGCAAGTTCGAAGAAAAGAAACCAGGGCCACACTGAAAAATGTCTAAGAGTATCCCTTCTGGCTGCTTGAGGGACGTGAAACTTTATTTAAAAAGAAATAGGAAATCGGCCTCTCTTCAAATTTAACTATGGTGACCATTACTCTGTCTACCTTGTGGGCTGAACAACCATGTCCCCCTTCCCAGGACACCAGTTACGTCACAGTTCTCAAGCCCAAGAGCAAGCAACTTGTTATCATTATATTTATCAAATAAAAAACCTTCCTTCTAGAGTTGTTAAAATACTGGAGAACAGGGGTGAAAATATGTGGATGGGTTCACCTTTTGAGATGATGTGATCTACAGTGCTTCAGAGGTCCCAGTGACTGAGGATAGCTGTGCCCTCCAGTTCTCTCCACACCCAGTAGGTTAGAGTCATGCCGGGAGTTCCACAGGTAAGGGAATACAGCTTGGAAGATTGCCCTAAGGATGGTGATAACGGCCCTGCTGAGATGGTGGCCTTGCTCTTGAATGGGCTAGCTCAGGATGCAGAGATGGGGCTGCAGCCTGGGGCACACCAGCAGCACTGGATGGCAGTGTTACACAAGTTCAACCAGCTTCTTTTATGTTTAGGAATAAAGGCAAAAAGCATGCCGTGCCTGTGACTGGAAATGTGTGGGGTTTGGAGGGGGCATCTGTAAGTCCTATTGGAATGTACTTGACCAGATTCCCTAATTTCCTTCTCACATCCTGTCTCCATTCTTTGGGGACTACTTTCCCATGCTTTGTTTTCTCCCAGTTCTCTTTCTCTTTTTCTTAGTGTGTATTGAAGTGTTTCCCATGCCTCTTCTGAGCTGGCTGGGTACTGAGAAGGTCAGAGATAAACAGCAAAGCTTTGCTAATGCAAAAGCAATATATAAAACCCAACAATCATAAACCCAACAAAAAACAATGTCTTTTCCTCCTCCCAGTTCTTTATGTTTAGGCAGAAATGACCAGGAGGGGCAGAGTGCCTTGGCGCTAGCCCAGTAAATGTGCATTTAATATTAAGCCTGATAGAACCAAATATACTGCAGGGAAAAACCAGAATTTGTGCAGCCGACAGTTTACTCCTATTATGGAGTTTGCCTGTCACTGCTAATAGCTCAGGGTAGCAATTCCAGAGACGATACTAAGCCAGAGCAGTGTGCATGTAATCCCAGTGCTGATACACGCACCAGCACTGTCCCTCCAGAGACGTGTGGAACATTCCTCTGGCAGGGAGATGGCAAGGCAGTAAAAGCTGCTGAATGGTATCATTGTGGCTTTGTTCCACCTGCTTGGATCCTGAGCTGGGATTTTTCTTCTGCTTTTCATCTCATTTATCAGTGTAATACCTGGGTCATCCTTTCATGCAGCAAATATAATTACAGTGCAGTTACACTGTGTGACTCTGTTTCATGATACCTATAATTACTGTTCATTCACATAGCTAGGAGGTTAGTTAATTCAGTGAACATATTACTTATCAGTCTGCTTTGTGAGTTACTATCTCACATTTTAATTGCAATTGTACTTTTTGTACATACATCTGAGGGTTCACTGCGTGACAGTCATTTGCATGAGGTTAAACTTCTGATTGAGTTCAGCCTGTTTACAGCTACATGGGGTTTTTTGTGTGGCAGTAGTATGTCAGGTCAAAAAAAAAATTGAACCAACATCCAGACTGGTAAGGCACACTTATCAGTCCTACCTGAATTCATGCCCAGCTGAAACATGAGTGGCATGAAGAGCTTAAGAAGGGCAGTGGGGTTGACTCTTACTTTTTTGAGCCTCCCTGTTCTTTTGCACGGCTCTAGAGCTGATCCAGAGCTGCCTACATTTCAAATGATTGGCAAGGATAGTGACACATGGCAAATCTTTAGGACTGGGAGAAAAGCCATGAAGAACATTGCTGTTCCTCTTCCTGCCCATTCCATACAGCTGAGGTATTCTTCTGAGTATTTTTCTGCTGGATTTAGTAGGGCTTGGCTTCCACTTATGGATTATGGCTTTGCATTTGCAGTGGTGGGATTAGTTTGATGGTAATTTTTTTTTGTTGTTTTAAATGAAAAAGGTTTGCCCACTTTAGTAGCTTATGAGATCAATCACACTTCAAAGGCTTCCCAGGCTGGAGTCTTGCAGCCATTTGATGTTAGAAGGTGGCAGGAGGCAGCTCCCTGCATCCTTCCTTCCCCTTTTCTCCTGACTTTGTTCTTTATCCTCAGATAAAAGTTGCTGGCAGAACCAGCAGCAGCATCTCAGACAGCAGAGAATATCTGCCATACATTGATACAGAGCTTCCTCAGCCAGCCTCGAGCCACTGCAGCATGGCCATGCCAATGAGCCTCTTCCTCTATGCTTTTCATCTGCTTCACTACCTCCCCCCAGGCCAGGACTTCCACCCAGGGGACCTCACTCTCCCCTTCCTTTGCTATTCTGTCTTCTCTTCCCTTACCCCCTGTCCCTCTTTGCTTCCCTCAGTGCTCTGAGATGGGTGTCCAGCACAGATCAGAGGGAAGGTGTGGCTGTGCAAATCTGCACAGCTGGCATGGGAGCCGTCAGAAGTTGGCTGCATCTATTCTGTCTCAGACCCCTCAATTCCTTTTCTCTTGGATGCCTATAAATTTTTCAGGCAAAGAAAAAGTATTTTTCTCCTAGGGAATTAGATTTCAAACCCAGAGACAAACTGACTCTGCACAATGTAGGAAACTGTCGATCGGTTTTTATATCCTTTGTGTCTGTGACTGCAGGATTTTGAGAGGATCAGTCTTGGAGCACAGAGGCACTCACATCTTTTTAAAAGCATTGGGAACTCATCTCCTAAAACTCTGAGAACTCCAGTATGCTGTCTGAAACTTTGGGATGGCAGGTGCTGTGAAAGGACAGGGGGATCACGAACCATTCCAGTTTGTCACACCAAAAGGCTTGGTCTTAAGCCTTGCCTTTCCACTTCAGAAGTACCAGCTGCTTTCTGGGAAGTTGCCCTGGGGTGGAGGGAGGAGGAAGGGGCCAGTGATGGGAGCTGTGCTTTAGCTAGTTTGAAAATTGTCTTTGTACATGCATGAAAATTAAGATAATTATATCTCTTATAAAAAGAGGCTGTTTGTGTGCTCTTGCTGTTTATATGTATGTAGAAGGAAATTGCAGGCTACTGCCTGCCAAGTATAACCCGAGAAATATTTTTGAAACTGTCATCCATAGGCATTGGATACCAGAGGCTGTTTAATCTCTTTCCCACTTTCTTTCTCTCTCCAAGCCCCCATCTCTCACTCTCTGGCCCAGTTTTTGAGCAAAAAGAGTTTGGCTGTTTAATGCAGTGTGAAGACTTAGTATATCACTATACTAGTCCCATTTCATGTCACCGCTAGTCCAGCTGACCTATGGATCTCCACCATTGTATAACAGATGTATTTTTGTAATGACTATGCTTATTCTATAGCCATCATTTGACCTTATTCATGATTTGCATTCAAAAGACATGGGGAAAAGAAACACACAAAGAAACCTAGAGAGGAATGTGTAAGGCAACTGAGTCACTACCAATCCCTTACATCCATGTCCTGCAGCTTGTAGAGCCTCTGTTCAATATTACTAAGAATAGAAAACTTGAGATCACCCAGACATCCTGATATTCACCACAGTGAAAACAACTGGAAACTACAACACCGAACTGTCAAGCTATACTATGGGGAAAAGTAAAGGTGATACCTTGGAAAGCAAACACAACCCTCTTCAATAAGCACGGATCAGTCACTTCCTTAAAAACACAACTTAGAGCATATTACTTATATTTGAAGGTAATGAAAACATGAAGTGTGATTCTAAACTGGAAGCAGGCATAGATCAATTCATTGCAAAGGTAGAATATGGAAACAGAGCATCTGGCCTGCAGTGTTGGTATTGTGATATGTTACCAGGAAATCTCGACAGAGAAAGAAATATTAGCAGAAGTAGAGCTTTTTATGACATCACACATTGTGCATTGTGGCTTCAGTTTAAGAAAAAAAATGAAAGGCAGCTCTATGCACATTCTTCCTTGCACATTTCCATCTCTTATTTGAGACAAATAGTCCAACATCTATTGAATTTTTCCTTAGTTTTCTGTGATTCAGTGCTTCAATTGTTACTATTAGTAACTTGGATTCTTGGAGACAACAGAATCCCCAAACACAGAGCAAGAACTGCTACGCCTTATGCTGTCTATGACGTATAAATTGTGCAATGTAAAGTTAAAAGCACAATCCATCTGTACTTTGGAATCATGGGGAATTTTCAAAGGAATAAAATGGATATACCAAGTCAGTCTGAATGGGGTAAAAACTACTTAAAGAAGAGAGAGACTTAGACATTCCTACTTCTAATTGTGCTATTTTTAATACTTCATCAAAATTCATTTCTTATTCCATCTGAATTAATTTGTCCATCTTTTGTTCTTTCTTTATTAAATTGCAATTCATATATTGGCAACTTCTGAATTTCTAGGTGAAGCTAATAGCTGTGAATCTTGGATTCATAATTGGTTACAATGCACAGAGGCAAAAAACTTAATGGTCTTTCTGAGGAACTGATTAATTTGCTCTCAAGAGTGGATACATAAACATTAATTATGTTCTGAAGGGCTTTAGTTATTAAAACCAAGTTAGGAGAAAATACAGGTCTGTTTAAATTACCAGTTCTGCTTTTAACAGAGATGGCCAAAACCACTGGTGACCCCAGTGTTCCACACAGTGCTGTTTGGCACCAAGCTCACGTTGCGTAAGTTTGACATTTAAACTGTTGCTCAGCACATCCTCCATACAAAACTCTTGTCACCAGGCTAAGGGGATTTTGGTCAGCGACATTGATCTACCTTTTCCTCTACAGTTCCAGTTTTGGAGAAATGTCATCTCCAATATTGTTGTTCAATATTGTGCCTGTTGGAGCAGTTTTTATCACTGTTATTAAGTATTTAATGAGTGCTTGCATCATGACTGTTGCAGGCCTTGAATAGGACAAGAGAGTAGACAGAGTGTGTACCTACATGTATCTGCATTGAAGGGACTGGGTTTGGAGAGGTGTGGCACTAGGTCTACCTGCTGTGCCTGGGAAGGGCCCAGTTTCACAGGGCCAAGGCACTGTGAGCACCGTGAGACCCTGCGGCTCTGACCAGTAACAACAGCTGAGGGCAAAGGCTTTTCCCTGGAGCATGGAGGTTTACACCTTTGCACAAATCAAAATCAGTTGTTACCAGCCATAACAATTGTCCATACTTGTGTCTTCCTTTCCTGAATGAAAATCAAACAATCCCAGTCCTTGAGCCACTCCTCTGGTGCATACATTTTGAGTAAATTAAAAAAACTTCAGTTATTTCTTGTTGGGGTTAATGAGCCTTTCATTTGGGCAAGGTGGTACATATCAGGACAGTCATCAGCTTGTATTTCCTCACCCAGCTTGTATTTCTCAGCCCATGTTACTTCAGCTGAATGCCAGAGTGGAATCTCACCTGCTGCTGTTGCTGCTGCATTTCATTTGGGCCATAAGTCTGTTTTGTCCTTGGACCAGTGTTGGGTTAAGATGCTCCTTTTGTAATCAGGTCATCCTATAATATTCCTGGTTACCTATGTTTTTTCCTCTTGCTCTGTTTTAAAGTGCATTCTTGCACTTCAATAAGATGGAGATATATTCCAGATGAATGATGTCTGTGAGATAAGAGTACAGCCATTTCTCATCCTTAGTTTACTATGACAACGCACTGTTGATACATCTTCTTCAGCAAGCAGAAAAGCAATTTTAGTTTCTTTCAGCTCAATGTTTTGCAAAATGTCAAAGCAGCATTGAATCAGAGCAAGAGTAAGGCTGATGGCAGGTTCTCTGCCTGCCTTCTGGATGAGTGTATGGTGAGACAGGTTTTGCTAGATCCTGTAAGAACTGGAACCTTAAGAAACGATTCTCTGATCTTTGGGTTCTACTGCTCTCCCTGAGAACTTGTTTTTTGGTATGTTGTCCAAGAATGATCAGAACAGAATACATGTGTATTCCAGTTTTTAACTTCTCTAGAAGAGTGGTAAGAAAGAGACATAAAGTCTAATACATGCTATGTTTAATTAATCCCCAAATAAATTAAAGGAAAATATAACTGGTCTGTCCCTATAAGTAATAAAGCATGTTAGAAAATGGATCTTTATTTCTGATAGTTTGATATTTACCATTTTTGGATGGGATTCAGGGGCCTTCAAGGGAAAAGAGGGATGGAGTTTTCTTCTCCCCAGCTACTTGAAGTACTAAAGAAATACTCCCACCCATTATGAAAGAAAAGCATGCAAAGGTCTTTTGAAAATTTATTTCTTCACAAATCTAGCACAGTATGGGACACTGAAGTTTTATTCTAAGATATATCTTTCTGTGACATTACAAATTAGAATGCTCACCTAATCATATCAAGGAGAGAAAACTTATTTTCCTGTTGATACATAAAGAAGGGAAATAATTTCAGAAATAGTTAATTGCAGCTTTTCTGGGAGTAGTTGCATTTATTCATCCCCAAAATGGTTAACGGGGAGGATGACAGTGTGTTTCTGCCATCACCTATCATTTAACCCCCTTCTCTTTAGACACGAGGAGTCTCATGATGGTTTGCAGTATTCTGGCCACAGAGAGTTGGTTCCCGTAGTGGAGAGCTCACACCAACAGCCAAACCCTTGCATGTTGCTTTTTGGCAGGCGGAGCTGCTAATGTTCTCAGTTAGGTTAGGCAATGTGTGGGGTTTGCCAGTGTCTGCAGGGTAAGTGCAATATTGGCCAATGTCCCAGGGCTGTGGCATCTTTGGAGGAGCTGTAGCGCAGCAAAGAGGGGATGTGGCACTGCTGCTCCTGGCTCTGAAGCCCCTTTTTCTTGTGGCCCCATCTTAGCTGTTCCCAGGCTTCTCCCCATATCTGGAAGAGAAAACTCCCTCTGGGGCTGGGAAGCTAGGGTTGGGAACCAGAAAGAAAATCACATTCTGAAAGATTTTTGGAATATTAATTAGCAGAAAAGACAGCCACTCCCCCTGGGAGGGTGACAAATACAGCTGCCACTGGAAAAACACCTCGTCTTCTCCCAGGATGCAGCCCTCAGTTCTGGCTCCCTATCAGAATATATCCATGAAACACAGAATGTCTTCAAAACAGGTAATAAAAACAATTTGGAGAATGGCAAGATTTCCCTATGATAATAGATGGAGAAGGTGAACTCTGTGTATTTTACTGAGAAAATGAGTTACAGTGTATATAGGGCCTGCTCCACACCAAATGATAGAGAGGAAGTTCCTGTGAGTCCTGTGCAAGCTTCCTGAGTGCAGTAACAGGGGAGTCCTGAAAGAACAGGGAGGACAACAAATGAAAAAATAAGAGAGAAGGGGATACTTTTATCTCTTTCATAACTAACCTATCTTCCGGAGGTTTCTGGAGTTCTAGACCAGCAATCGCTGTCACTGATGCCTTAGGTTTTAGCTTTTATATTTTTCAAATTCTGTATTCTCTGTATTCCTAGTGTGTAACTCTGAACTATCTTGCAGCCTGTTAGCTGCAGTTCTCTCATGCTAAGATAGACATAACAAAGCCTCTCCACTTGCTCTTCAAGGACGTCCTAGGCCCAAAAATGGGTAAACCAGCATCTTGAGGGGGGGGGGCAAGTTGGGGGGGTGGTTACATTATTAACTAAAGTTTAATTGGCGAATTTATGCTGATATGCAGATGGACCAAACTTATAACAGTGTGAAGAACTCGTGACTTGTCGTCCATCTTGGTAGCCTTTGGCCCGCCCAGGGTGTACCTCTGAAGGCCTTTTGAATAAATAGCACCTTTATTCCCTTACTCCTGTCTAGCCTCTGTTTCCAGGTTGGCCTTTTTTGGCATCAACACAGTTCCAGTTGTTTTCCTTGGGGCATTTAAGTAACTGCATGACCACAACGGATGTTGTGACCAGGATCCATGTGTATCGGGATCCATTCTCTTTGAAAGCCCTGGAAATTATTATTAAACAGTGTGTTGGGTGATTTGAAGACTGCTTAAAACATTTCCCTTCTCTTGCTATTCACAGGAAGCCATGAGTTTGAGAGGCTTCGGGTCCCAATTCCAACTTAGCTGTGACAACACATAGGAGGTTTGGGGTTTTTTTAA
>VXBT01010227.1:76346-89902 GCA_013400235.1 Oriolus oriolus | reverse complement strand
GCAGCTCCACGTCCTTCTGCTGTCGGATCCCACAGCTGGATCCAACATTCCAGGTGGGATCTCCTTGAAACAAGGTCTCTATCCCAGCTCCCACTTTTCCAAACCACAGGATGCCATCACTCCACTAAAGGCCCCACAAGCGCCGGATTCCCCAGCAATCCAGGGAAAATCAAACCCTCCACGGTGCCAAACCGTAGGCGTGTGGCTGTTCATCTTTTCCCCTGGATTTTGGGATTTATCCATGGGAAAGGACCCCCTTACCTGGGTCAGGTAGTACACGTGGGTGTGAGGCACCAAGTAAAGGGTGTTGACGGCCCCTCGGAAGGTGTAAATCTGCTGGTGAGGGTCTCCCACCAGGATTTTCCCACATTTCTGGGATTGCACAATATCCACGATGGCTGTGGAAAAAAAAACATTGGATCGTGAGGGAAAAACCTCCTCCAAACCCGAGGCTGACGAAGGAAAAGCTCAGCTGGGATCGTGAGGGAGGAACCTGCTCCAAATCCAAGGGACAGCTCAGTTAAAATGTTAAACCTGAGGGGCAAATTGATTTAAATTCCAAGTATTTAAGTTAAGATGCTTCTCCCACATCCCTGAGCACGTGGAAATCCCCTCTGGAAGTGGGATTGGAGCTGCAGCTCCTGGAATAACTCACCTGGAGTGCAATCCTGTGCTTCATCCACAAAAATGGCATCGTACCCCGAGAGCTGGGGCTTGCTGAGCTGCCAAAGCTTCAAATATCCTGAGGGGAAAAAACCAGGAATTTCAGGGAGAGGGGAATTCCCTCAGCATAAATCACCAGGATCTTTCAAACAAATCCCTTTTTGCCTTTTTTTTTGGGGTGATTTTGGAACATTTTTGGCCCTACTTCCCGCTTGGAATTTCCAGGACATTTGGAAGGGTTGCAGAAGATCTCTGTCTCCCTTGGCAATCCCAAATGTGATGACTCCAAACCTCTTAACGCCACCAAAAATTCAAAGAAAAAGGTTTTTCCCAGTTATCTCTGGCACTATCCAGAGGAAAGGATGTGCTGGAGGCAGCTTCCAACTTCTGGGCCTGATTTTTAGCCACTAAAATAACGGAATATCCTTAAAATCTGCACATTTTTGTCCTGGTGGGAGCAAAACTCATTCATTTTATGCATTTTAGAGATGAAAAATTGAGCCAGAGGGAGATTCCCTGGCGAGCCAGGGGCAGGAAAACAGGGATTTTCTCCTTCTGGATGCTGAGCCAGAAGCAGGAAGCATAAATCCGTTGATTTTTCCACCCCAGCCCTTTTTCCCAAGGGATTTGCCATCTCTTTTACCATCACAAGTCATCTTGTATCTCTTGTCCACGTCTCCATCCAGCTTCTTCATGTTGTGCCAAATCTGTTTGGCCTCTTCCACGTTGATCTGAAATGGGAAGATGCAAGGATTGGGATAAATCAGGGATCAATCCATATAATGGGATGGGTTGGGTTGGAAGGGACAGCAAAGCCCATCCAGTGCCACCCCTGCCATGGGCAGGGACATTTTCCACTATCCCAGGCTGCTCCAAGCCCTGCCCAGCCTGGCCTTGGACATTTCCAGGGATCCAGGGGCAGCCACAGCTGCTCTGGGAATTCTATCCCAGCCCCTCCCCACCCTCCCAGCCAGGAATTCCTTCCCAAGATCCCATCCATCCCTGCCTTCTGGCAGTGGGAAGCCATTCCCCAAAAATCCCCAGACATCTTTTTGCCATCCCAAGCAGCTCCTCAGATCCACAAGGATTTGGTGAGGAGCTTGGCTGGAAGCATGCCTTAGGGAAAATTGGGATGATCCCCATTTTCCCAAACAGCATCATCTTCCCCCCAGTCTTTGATTCTTCCTCCCAATTTCTTTGCAACGTCGTTTCCAGCTTCTGCTTTCTTCCAGGATTTCCCCCAACCCCTGCTCTGGCTGAAGGTTTCCCCAATCCCAGCCCCGCTTCCCAAATTTCACTGAAACACGGGAAGATCCCCGCCAAACATTTTGGGAGGGAGCCGAACAAGAATTGTTTTATAAAAATCACTGAACGCTTTGGGTGGGAAGAGACCTCAAAGCCCACCCAGTCCCACCCCCTGCCGTGAGCGGGGACGTTTTCCACTATCCCAGGGTGCTCCAAGCCCCATCCAACCTCGGACAATTCCAGAGGCTCCATCCCACAAACTCACTTCCTTTTCCTCTTGGCTCACAAGCTGCATCTCCCCGTGAGTGTTTGTGAACCACAGGGGCGCGTGCTCCTCACCGATCTCCTCATCCGAGGAGGAGAAGAAGTTTTTCAAGGTCTGGGATACCGTTTTCCCTCTTACAAACAGGGATTGGCCCTCACGGTTCTGGAGGAGGAAGCTGATGGAGAAAACGGACATCTTGGAAAAGTTCAGCTTGCCTTTGTCTTTGTAGCTGTGCCAGAAGTGATAAAAAAAAGAAAACAAGTGTTCAGTCACACAGAAATCTCTTTTTTTTTTTGGTGCACTATCCCTGGAAAAAGCTCTGATTTATATCCCAATTCACCCTCATTATATTTATATTTATATTTATGTTTATATTCCAATTCATTCTCATTATTCTTATAATGGAATATCTTTCAAATCTGCACAGATTTGTCCTGGTGGAAGCAGAAATGTGCTGATTTTAGACATTTTAGAGATGGAAAATTGAGCTCATCCCTGGAATTCCAGACTGTAGAGCCAGGGAATGGGGCTCCGTTCTTTTATTCCCCTCTTTTTCCAGGTCATGGCTCGTTTTACTTCCTATCCCCAGCTGAAATGGACAGAAATTGGATCCTTAAAACAACTCAGGATAAGGAAATTGATCCTCTGCTTGGGAAAAGCAGCACTCGGAGCGGTTGTGCCACCCCAGTGGAAACGGGAAGCAGGAAAATCTCATTCCCAGTGGATTTCCACCTCCCTCTGAGGAGCTCCTTGGTTCTGAGCTGCCCCCAAAACAACAACAGGGTCTGTGTCAGCAAGAGCAGGGCAAGGAGGGATTCCCAAGGCTCCCACGGATGCTCAAATCCCCGGAGCATCCAACTGGATCCGTTTGGAAACCATAAATAACAAATTTCCCCCGTTATTCGCGCTGCCTCAAATCCCGGTGGTTTCCTGCAAAACCACTTCCCGTTCCTTGTCCTTTCCCTGGTTCCACAAAGAAATCCGAATTCCCCACTCACTGTCTCCCGATGCTTCCGAAGGCCAAGGAGTGAAACGTCCTGCACGTGACATTCCTCGGAAAAACCCTTTTCCCCTTGTCTGCCACAGCTTTGTTAAAAGCCACGTAAAGGAATTTCAGCTCCGGGAATTTCTCCGCGTACTTGACCAAGGTCCAGGTTTTCCCTGTGCCTGGAGAGGAGAGGAAAAGAAGGAATAAAATATCCAGAGTCAGGAATGAATGATTCCATAAATTATTTATTTTTTACCTCTCTCTCCTGCTGTCCGAACTCCAATATCCCACGTCACTCCCGATTTCAGAGAATCGTGGAATTATTTAGGTTGGAAAAGTTCTTTAAGGTCAAGCTCAAGCATTCCCCAGCACTTCCAAGGCCATCCATGGCCCCGAGTGCCACATCCACAGGGTTTTTAAATCCCTCTGGGAATGGGGACTCCATCCCTGCCCTGGGCAGCTGTGTCAGGGCTGGATAAGCCTTTCCAGGAAGGAATTTTCATAATATTCAACCTAAACATTCCCTGGCACAGCTTTAGGAACTGCCTGATCCAGCTCGGGTCCCCTTCCCATGGGGTCAGCCCTTCAGGAACTGCTCCAGCCTGGATCCCCCGTGGGGTCACAAATCCCACCAGGGATCTGCTCCAGCCTGGATCCCTTTCCCACGGGGTCAGTCCTTCAGGAACTGCTCCAGCCTGGATCCCTTTCCCATGGGGTCAGTCCTTCAGGAACTGCTCCAGTGTGGATCCCCTGTGGGGTCACAAATCCCACCAGGGATCTGCTCCAGCGTGGGCTCCTCTCTCCATGGATCCACAGCTCCTGCCGGGACCCTGCTCCAGCAGAGGCTTCCCATGGAATCACAGCCTCCCTCAGGCATTCCCTGCTCCTCCAGGGGTTACAGGGAAATCTCTACTCCAGCACTTGGAGCATCTCCTCTTCCTCCTTTCCCAACCTCAGGATCCGCAGGGCTGTTCCACATTTTCCCACTCCTCTCTCCCCTGTTTTTATTTTGTCCCCATTTCTGGGAGGTTTTCCCTTAAATTTGTTATCCCAGAGGCACAAATTGATCCCCTTGGGATCTCACAGTCCCTCAGACAGAGGGATCAGGGAAAAGGAGCAGATTGGGAATTTTCCATTGATTTTTCCAACGTTATTTTGGGCTCTTACCTGCAAATGCCATAATTTTCACTGTTTGGCCAGGCTCAATTTTGTGATTTAAAATCCTCTGCTGCTCGTGGGTCAGTCTGCTATCAGGCCATCCACTAAAAACAGGGAAAAAACTCCAATCAAAAGTGGGAAAGGAACGAATCCTTTAAAAACCCCTAAAAGAAATCCTCCCACATAAAACAAATCAACAGGGAAACCAGGGATGGATTGATCCCATCCCATCTTGGGAGCAACTTGGTCATTGGGAAAAGGAGAAAAGCACGGAATTAGAAAATATTGGGGCAAAAATAAAAAATCTTGGGAAAGATTTTTTAGGAAATAGAGGAAAATATCACACAGAAACATAGGAAAATCTCTTTTTAGGGGACTAAGCCGTGCTTCAAGAATGAAATTGGCACCTTAAGCTCATTAAAACCAGTTTTATCTTTGCTAGATCTGAGTGCTGGATGAATTTATCCCATCCCCTTCTCCAGGTAAGGATAAGGAATTAAATTACTCAATCCAGGGTAACTGCAGCAGAAGGGAAGCAAGCCTGGATCTCCACAGGCCAGGGAAGTGTTTAATTCCTTATTGGCTGGAGCCAGGCTGGGAGAGCTGGGAATGTTCACCTGGAGAAGGGAAGGATCCAGGAAGAGCTTCCAGCACATTCCAGGGCCTAAAGGGGCTCCAGGAGAGCTGGAGAGGGACTGGGGACAAGGCCTGGTGGGACAGGAGCCAGGGAATGGCTTCCCACTGGGAAAGGGGAGACTGGGGTGGAATATTGGGAACCAATTCCTGGCTGGGAGGGTGGAATTCCCAGAGAAGCTGTGGCTGCCCCTGGATCCCTGGAAGTGTCCAAGGCCAGCTTGGAGCACCCTGGGATAACGGGAGGTGCCCCTGCCCGTGGCAGGGGTGGCACTGGATGATTCCTAACCATTCCATGATTCCATGGAATTTCGCAGATTTAAGGCCCGATCCCGATTTTCCTCTGAGGATTCAGGGAGAAGGAGCAGCGTCAGCTGTGGCACTCATCCACATTCCCCTTTTCCTGCTGTGCAACATTTCCTCCCCACTCCATGGAATCCTCAGCATTCCCTCAGGGCTCCGGGCACTGCTTGGATCACCTGGATTAGGATTACCTGGAAGCCACTCTTCCTTCTTCCAGAGGCAGCACAATTCCAGAGGCATTTTCCATCAGGTACAAACAGTAGAAAATATTGTAGTGAATCCTGGAAAAAAGGATAAAACCAGGAATTATCACTGAGAAATCATTAATAACGTATTAAACCTCTGCAGCCAGCACCAATATCTTGGATAATTCCCAAAAAAACCCCCCAAAACTTTAAGTTCTGCAGGAAATTATGGATATTTTAAAGTGCTTTTACCTGTTTCCTTCATCCCCTGCAATCCTGAAGGAATTTGTGGGATTCACCTGCACTACCAGGAACTTTTGGGAACAAAAGGATCATGAGGGAAGGAGCTCCCAGGACTTAGAATGAAGGAAAATAAATCAGTTTTGGGGAGCTAATAAAAACATGAAGCTGTTGGAGCTGAGCAGAAAGTTCCTTTAAATCCTGCTTTTATTTTGGGAAAAATGGGGAGCTTTTTTGGAATTCTGCAGGGAAATGTGACAGCAAAGGCATCGTGGGGACAACTCTGAGTGTGGCCTCTCCCTTAGCCCTGCCAGCTTTGGCTTCTGGGGTCTTCCAGACCTGGGATCAGAATCCATGGGATAATTCTGCCCTCCTGCACCACAATTAACAGCAGAGCCTGGGGCTGGGGGAGCTGAGAGGGAATTTGGGATTTTAAAGTGAAGCAGTTCTTGGTTTAGGATGGTTTCAGGGAAGGTTTTTAACTCTCAAAATATTTCTTGGGCGTTTTTTTACTGCAGAGGGAAGAGCAAAGAGACTCTTGATTTGGATTAAAATTAACCTGGATTCTCCATCAGGGTTTTCCCATTGTGGCTTTCCCCCTTTTAGGGCAGTTTTGTGCCTTTCTTCCACCCTCCAGGAGAAATTTTGGGTCTCTCATCATGATTTGGATTAAAATTAACCTGGATTCTCCATCAGGCTTTTCCCAACTGTGGTTTTCCATCTTTTAGGGAAGTTTTGTTCCTTTCTTCCACCCTCCAGAGGATAATTCTGCTCTCCAGAACCACAATTAGCAGCAGAGCCTGGGGCTGGGGGAGCTGAGAGGGAATTTGGGGCTGGTTTGGGATTTTAAAGTGAAGCAGTTCTTGGTTTAGGATGGTTTCAGGGAAGGTTTTTAACTCTCAAAATATTTCTTGGTGCTTTTTTACTGCAGAGGGAAGAGCAAAGAGACTCTTGGGCTTTAATTGTGTTGACAACAATTGGTTTAAAATTAACCTGGATTCTCCATCAGGGTTTTCCCAACTGTGGTTTTCCCTCTTTTAGGGCAGTTTTGTACCTTTTTTCCACTCTCCAGGACAGGTTTTGTGTCTCCCATCATGATTTGGACCCTCAGACTCATTGATTACTTCAGGAGCTGCAAACAGGGATCAGGCAATTCCTCCAGGACACATTTCCTCCTTATTCCCTAAATTACAGTGGGGTCATTCCCAGTTTTTCTGGTCTGGAGATGCTAAAACCCATGGATTTTGACCTTGATCACAGCTGTCATTGCTGGCCAGGGCCATCCCGCCAAATTTTCTGCAGATTAATGACTTTATCCAGCAATTAGCAAATCATTAACATCCCAAATTCCCTGAGGAAGCAGAGGATGAACCTTTCCATGTCCCACAGGGCTGGGTTAGAACTCCCAGCTTCCAGAGCCATTCTAATTCCTGGCTATTTTCATTTTCCAGGCCAGTTCCTTCCCAGTTTTCTCCCAAAAAAACCTGTTTCCTTCATCCTCATCTTCCCTGCAATCCTGAAGGAATCTGGGGGTGAGATCCTTTTGGTTTTGGGAACAAAAGGATCATGAGGGAAGGAGCTCCCACAACTTGGAATGAAGTAAAATAAATCCATTTTGGGGAGGTAATAGAAACATGAAATTGTTGGATCTGAGCAGGAAGTTGCTTTAAATCCCGATTTTGGGAAAAATGGGGGTTTTTTGGAATATTGTATCTTGAAAGGAGCAACAGGGTAAGGGGGAATGGCTTCCCACTGCCAGAGGGCAGGGATGGATGGGATATTGGGAAAGAATTCCTGGCTGGGAGGGTGGGGAGGCCTTGGAATGGAATTCCCAGAGAAGCTGTGGCTGCCTCATCCCTGAAGTGTCCAAGGCCAGCTTGGAGCAACCTGGGAGGGTGGGAAGTGTCCGTGGGTGTGGCAGGGATGGAATGGGAAGCTCCTGACCTGTTGGTGATGGGAATGCTCCTGTCCCTCATGGCAAAAAGCAGTGTGGCCATGCAGTAGAGCACCTCGGTCACCTCCACCACGGACAGCTCGGAGCGGGGGCTTCGCAGACATTCCAGGAGCCTCCGGATGTCGCCGATGCCGTCGGAGAAGAGCACCATGACCGCAAGGATGGCCCACACCTTCTCAGGCTGGGGTGGGCAAGGACAAGGAAGAGTGAGGAAAAAGCTTGGAGCCTTCAGGAGCATGGAAACCCCCCTTGGATGCTGGAAAATTCCGTGAGGAGCTGCTAAATCCTCCTCAGTCGGCCCGAATTATCCCAGAGAGAGAAGCTTGGGACACAGGAGGGTGGATTGAGCTCAAAGCAGCGGGAAGTTGTTAAAAAACGACAAAGAAGAATAAAACCCACCCCTGCCTTGCTCTGTAAGTCTGGGAATTTGTGGAGGACGCAGACTTGAGCCTTTGGGAAGAGGGGATGGCTTCCCAAACTCCGGAGAACCGCGCTGGGATCCACCTTCAGTCCGGCGGCCGTGGATGACACCAACCTGTGCAGGAGGAATAACAAGGGATTTACTCTCCAAGGAAACTGTGTCTCCTCCAAAGCCCCCCCAGCGAGGCTGCAGCAGGTTTCATTCATTCCTGCTGCGTTTCCCACGGAATTGGAGTGGCTGGAACATGGATTTCCAGCCCATTCCTGTGCCAGGAGTCATTCAGAGGAGTAATTCCCAGTTTTGTGCCACACAGAACCCGGAAGAACTTCCTGCATCCAGCCCTTAGCCTGGAAGTTCCTTCTGGCTGTCTCCAAGTCTTCTTCAGTGGAATTCCATGCCCAAGGGTTGGAACTGGATGGTTTTAAGGTTCTCTCCAATCCAAACCATTCCACGATTCCAGAAGCCGGATCCACCTTGCTCCTGACCCAATCCCACCCTTCCCTTTGCCACACAGAATTGCCCTCTGGATTACAGGGATCTGAGTGGTTATCAAGGATTTGTCTTGGGATGGGGCTTGTTGGGAGCTGTGAGGGATAAATCAGTGCAGATCCAGGAAATCTGTTTTCCAGGAATGGGAAAAGAGGAAAATTCATTGGAAGTACAATCATGGAATCATGATCTGTACAGCTCCTCATCAGCCAGGGCAAGGCTAATTACAGCTCCTTTCTACCTTCCCAGATTTCATCCTCTACCTGTACATTCCCTGGAATCGTGGGATCAGTTTTGGGCTCGGGAATGGAGCTGGGAAGGGGCTGGAGCCCCAGAAGCAGCTGAGGGAGCTGGGAAAGGGGCTCAGCCTGGAGAAAAGGAGGCTCAGGGGGGACCTTTTGGCTCTGCACAACTCCCTGACAGGAGGGGGCAGCCGGGGGGGGTCGGGCTCTGCTGGCAGGGAACAGGGACAGGAGGAGAGGGAACGGCCTCAGGCTGGGCCAGGGGAGGTTTAGATTGGATTTTAGGGAAAAGTTCTCCATGGAAAGGGTTGTAAAGCATTGGAATGGGCTGCCCAGGGCAGGGGTGGAGTCCCCATCCCTGCAGGAATCCCGAATCCCTGTGGATGTGGCACTCGGGGACATGGGGCAGTGGTGGCCTTGGCAGAGCTGGGAATGGTTGGACTCGATGCCTCAGAGGCCTTTCCCAACCCAGATGATTCCCTGATTCCAGGATCTCGTGCCCAAACAGAGTGAGAAGAAGAAAGGACAAGTTTTGTACCTGTTTTTAGAGCCCTTCCAGGGATTTTTCCTATTAAAATCACTTCTCCCCTATTTTCCTGCACATCTCCCACCTGTTTACAAGACAAACCCATCCCTCTCCTGGCAAATCCCGGGATACAATGGAAGAAATCCCAAAGCGAGGAAAATCTGAGGATCTACAGGTACAAAATGGACTCACCTGACCAGCCCCAAGACACATCCCTCCTGCTCCTTGGTTATGGCAAATTCCTGCAGGATCTGCTCCACCCTGTGCAGGGCCGTGTCCTCCTTCAGCAGGTACCGGTGGTAGAGCTTTTTCCAAGGAATAAACTGGAATGGGAAACACAAAGCAGCAGCGTTCACCTCCCAGCAATCCAAAGCAGGATCCCAGTGGCAAAGAGCCAATCCAGGTGACTCCCAAAATCGTGGAGTTGAAAAAGGAGCTGGATGGGAATGGGAGATGGGGCAGGAAANAAAAAAAGAGGGGGGAAAAAAAGAGGGGGGAAAAAAAGAGGGAGGAAAAAAAGAGGGAGGAAAAGAGGGGGGAAAAGAGGGAAAAAAAGAGGGAAAAAAAGAGGGAAAAAACCTCAGAGCCTGCCAATAGGGCTGTTTTTTTGGGAATGATGGGAACACGGTGGTGCTGCTCCAGTTTCAACCATCAAAACATGAAATCCATTTATAAATTTAATTCACGTTTTCAGCCCTGTG
The DNA here is from genome assembly GCA_013400235.1 of Oriolus oriolus. Classification (NCBI taxonomy): domain Eukaryota; kingdom Metazoa; phylum Chordata; class Aves; order Passeriformes; family Corvidae; genus Oriolus; species Oriolus oriolus. Next base: position 79,889 of record VXBT01010227.1, on the reverse strand, counting down.
CCACAGATCTGCTCCGAGGCTTCAAATCCCTGCGTCCACGAAGAGCTGTCTTCCCAATCCCGCTGTTTGGATTTCTCCAGGAAAAAACAGGGAGGACGGAGTTTTAGGATGTGTTAGGGAGGGAGGAGCAGGTTTGGGAGAGGACTGGAGCACATCCCATATTGGCATCTCTCCTACAGGACACAATTCCAGCCTCATCCATCCAAATTTATGGGAATGGCATGAAGGAAGACTTGGATCTCCATAAAAATGGGGGCTGAGGTCAGTCCCCACCACTCTGGAATGTTCCTAGGGGGAATGGCGAGCGGTGCTGGCTGTTCCCAAGCCACTTTTAGTGGGATTTAGGGATCATTCCTGCAGCCAAAACAACTTCCAGCTGTTTGCCTTGACTCTGGATGAACCCAAATCTATAAAAACAGAGCTCCAGGATTTTCTTCTAAATCCATTTGGTGCCAAGAGACACCACGAACACACCCAGAGGATTGGGGACACTGCAGGAATTCCCTGGATGATCCCTGTCAAGAAAAAAAGGCCATAGGGAAACAGTGAAAGGGAATTTCATGGAATCTTTTTTTCCACATACGGGAAGGAATGTTGCTCCAATATGGATTTTGAATATAGGGTGGCAATTTTCGGTCCAGAAGACCAAAACATGGCAGAAGACCTAAAAATTCAAGGATTGTGGGAACAATTTAGGGATTTAAGGGAACCAGAGGATTGGGGACACTGCAGGAATTCCCTGGATGATCCCTCAGGAAAAAAAGCCTGCAGGGAAAACATCAAAAGGGGGATTTTATGGAATCTTTCTTTCCATGTATTGGAAGGAATGTTGCTCCAATATGGATTTTGGATATAGGGTGGCAATTTTAGGTCCAGAAGACCAAAACACGTCAGGAGACCTAAAAATCCAAGGAATCCAAGGATTTGAAGGAACAAAGAGAGCCAGACAGAGCATGGATGATCCCATGGGATAATCCCAGAGCATTCCTTACCAGCGGATCCCGGATTATCTCCCTCCACGAGTGACACACCAGGCTCAGGTTCTGGTACAGATCCAGCACTGGCAGGAAAGCAAAGATATTCCTGAGGATTTCAGCAGGAAGATCCTCCATAGTTCCCTGAGGCACTTCCCAGTTCCGAGTGCCCAGGAGCCCAAAGTGGGCGTCGGGAAGCGGCTCCACTTCCAGCTCTTCACATTCCCGCTTGATCCGGCTCAGTTCTGGAATCTTCTTGTCAGGCTCCCCCCACGGATCCTGCTCTGAGTTGGGAATGCCCGAGGCCGCAGTGGGAAGAGCCCTTTTCCTGGAATGTCCCCTGGGAGCTGGCACAAAGTCCTGGTCATCCAGGAAAAGCGAGGAATTGCCGCTGGTGTCCCTCGCGCTCCTGAAGGAATCACCGGATCCAGGGAAAAAGGGATCCAGCGGCTCTTCCTTGATCCCACAGCTCTTCATCCCATCAGCCCCCGCTTGTCGCGGCTTTGCGAAGAATTCCAGGATGTTCCCCTGCCGAGCCGGTCCTGCACAGAGGGGAAGAGTGGGAATGAATTCCATGGAAATTGGGGAATGCCCTGCTCCTCCCAGAAGGTGGGAGTTGTTCCAGGTGCCCCAGAAGAATCTGGGAGCTGAATTTGGGATTTTGGTGCCACGTCCCAGCTCAGCAGGGAATGTTCTCCGGGAAGGGAACGAGGTACAGGCAAAATTCCAATCAAAGTGGGCCTGAATCCCACATTCCATGGCCACCAAGGCACTCAGGAATAATTCAGGATGATTGCTCTGCTCAGCCACAGGTGTGTGAGGCAGCAGAGGTTTTGTGGCCTAAAATAAAATAAAATAAAATAAAATAAAATAAAATAAAATAAAACAAGATAAAATAAAATAAAATAAATAAAATAAATTAAATTAAAATATGATATAAAATAAATTTTAAAAATAAAACAACATTAAAATAACACTAAAATAAAATATGATAACAAAATAATATTGAAATAAAACAAAATAAAAATAATAAACTAAAAATAATGTAAAATAAAATCGATAATATTGATGAAGTAAATAAACAAATAAACCAATGAAATAAAACAGTAAATAAATAAAATACAATAAATAAAACATAAAGAAAAATAAAGAAAAAAACCCAAATTAACAAAATAAAAGAGCAAAGACACAAAAATCAAAATCATAAAATTAGGTACAATAATAAATTAAATAACATTAAAATGATAAAATACAATAAATAAAATAAAATAAAATCACAAACTCACTCTCCCAGACATGGAATAGTCAAGGAAATTCTTTTTCATGGAATAATGGAACGGGTTGGGTTGGAAAGGACCTCAAAGCCCCTCCAGTGCCACCCCTGCCATGGCAGGGACACCTCCCACTGTCCCAGGCTGCTCCAAGCCGCAGTGTCCAGCCTGGCCTCGGACATTCCCAGGGATCCAAAACAGCCACAGCTTCTCTGGGAATTCCAGCCCAGCCCCTCCCCACCCTCCCAGCCAGGAGGATCTTCCCAAGATCCCATCCATCCCTGCCCTCTGGCAGTGGGAAGCCATTCCCTGTGTCCTGTCCCTCCAGGCCTTGTCCCCAGTCCCTCTGCAGCTCTCCTGGAGCCCCTTTAGGCCCTGCAAGGGGCTCTGAGCTCTCCCTGGAGCCTTCTCCTCTCCAGGTGAGCACCCCCAGCTCTCCCAGCCTGGCTCCAGAGCAGAGGGGCTCCAGCTCGCTCCCAGAATTCCCAAGCAGCACCTCTGGGATATCTCCGTGTCCCGTGGGTGGGATGAAGGCCTCGATTTCCACCTCCTCTGCCTCTTCCCTGGCTCAGGGGCTGCCTGAGGGGGGAAGAACCTTCAGCGCTCTGGGCCAGAGCTTCGCACTCGGAGGCCGTGAGGTGCCTCTTCTTGAACCTCTTCATTCCTCTGTCCACCCAGGAAAATATAAAACAAAAGGAAAAAAACCCAAATCCAAGCATTAGGGGACCAGGACACCGAATCCATGCGCACAAAAAGCACAGTTTCCCCTCAGGAATTTTTAGAGGTGAGGAGCCAATTCAGTTCCCTTGTGCCTCAACAACGCTTGTCGGAGGCGTGTGGGGGAGGGGGGCACATGTGCCACACGCAGGAGGAAACGAGAAGAAGCTTCGTCTCTGGCAGGACTTCTCCTGGCAACACCCCACAGAACAACCCTGGCTGTCGGGGTTGTCAGGGGCATGAGGGGAGAGGGAGCTGCCCCTTGCAGGAAGCAGCCAGGAGCGGGGGAAGAAGCCTCGTCTCTGGCAGGATTACGCCCGGCATCGCCCCACACGAGGCCGGCAGTCAGAGATGCTGCAAGGGGGACTTCCCCAGTGAGGTCGCGAACAGCTCTCCACCCATGGACGGCACAGGAAGGTTGGGCTGGGCCGATGGTTCTCTGGTAGCGGGCAGGCTCTGGGAGGGGCCGGGGGTTATAAAACCAAGTGAGGGCTCGCAGCTGCGCGTGGTGGGGTTGTTGCTGTTCGTTTGCTGCCCCGCTCGCTCCCTCCTTTGCCCTGGCCCCGGCCTGCCTGTCTTCT
>VXBT01010227.1:56625-76008 GCA_013400235.1 Oriolus oriolus | reverse complement strand
GCCTGGACAGCACTGCCCTGCCTCGCTGGTGGTAATTCCCTCTTTCTCCCTCTGTCCCCTTTCCCCCCTCTTCCCAAGTCCTTTGCCATTTTCCTTTTTTCTGTCTCTTCTAGCCCTCTTTCGCTCGGGCAACTCCTTTTCCTTCTCGTTCACGAATACAAGGTTTGGCTCGTTTGGATTCATGTCATTCCCGACCATCCATTTCTAAAAGAACTCTTTGCAGTTCCCTGCAGTGGAACGCGACAAGGTCCCAGTGTTTCAGTGAGGAGTNCCGGAGTGATGGGACAAGATGGAATGGCTGAGAGCAGGTTTAGGTTGGATATTGGGAAGGAATTCCTGGTTGGGAGGGTGGGGAGAGGCTCGGCTGGAATTCCCAGAGAAGCTGTGGCTGCCCCAAGGATCCCTGGAAGTGTCCAAGGCCAGGCTGGATGGAGCTTGGAGCATCCTGGGATAGTGGAAAGTGTCCCTGCCCATGGGACAAGGTGGGAATGGAGGAGCTTTAAGTTCCCTTCCCACCCAATCCAGTCTGGAATTCTGGGATTCTATTTGCAGTCACTCCAATGTCGGTTCCACCAGGAGGCTTTGGAACAAGAGGACAACAAAGAAACCGCAGAATCCTGGCAGGTTTTCCAGCTTTTCCTCCAACACCACATGGAGGAAGCAGCTACAACATCTGTGGGAATGCAAAGTGACTCCACGATCTCCGAGGATGCCCATGGAGGCTCAATCCCATGGGAAAAATGACAATGATTTGCCCCAGGAAGGTCAAACCGACATTCAAACACCCAAACTGAGCCTTTCCCAAACAGATCTAAGCTGGGATCCTCCATTAGGGAGGAAATTTAACCCATTTGCAGTTAAGAAGCAGCACAAAATTATCCCAGGAATTACTTTGATAAAATAATCAAACCTTACTTGAAATAGGCACAAACTCCTCTCTTCTGGGCAGGAAAAAACCCCACAGAACGCCAACTTTTTTCCACAAGAAACGCTCAGGAAGATCCCCAAACCCAGCAAGAATCGCTGTCACGAGATGAGCTCCTTCCTGCCAGGATCAGCAGTTTCACTTTTGCTTCCTTTAATTTATTTATTTATATTTAACACGTTTGCAGCAGCCACAAAAAATGATCCACTGTCCTTGCAGGGCAGGATCCAAGGATCAGTGTGGTTATTCCTTGGGATAATGCTTGGATTGGGTGATTTTAGGGCTCTTTTCCAGCCGAAATGATTTTATGGACGTGCTGCTTCCTCCTTTTCAGCTCAGCGTCAGCTCAGCCGAGCAGAGTTAAAAAGCACTCAGCTCCCTGGGGAAGCTGTTTTCCAACATCCCAATTTCTTCAAAACATGGAAAATGAGGCAAATAAAAGGGGGAAAAAATGAACCCATGACAGTCCTGTGGCTTTTAGGGATGTGGTGGCTTTGGCAGTGCTGAGGGAATGGCTGGATTTGATGATCTTAAGGATCTTTTCTTACCCAAATCATTCTGTGATTCTACATAAAAATGGAATTTCTCGCTCAGGTTTCACCTGCATTCCTATTTTTTCCCGTTTTCCCAAGATTTCCCGTTGCTGACACCACGGTGGGGCCCCGTCACGGTCCGTGGCTTCCATCCCACGAGGAATGTCAGCCAGGAGACGACATTCCAGCCGGGAAGTGAAAGGATCAGCCACCAGAGGACGGGGGGGAAGCTCCAGAGGGACGAGAAAGGTCCGGGAGAAAGTTGGAGGTACTCCCCATTTCCCCCCAGAACGTCGTTTCCAAACCCTTTTCCCACATGGATGCACCGACCTCTTCCAGAGGGTCCCTTCATTTCCAAGTTCTCCCCATTCCCAAGGCTCCTTCCATGCCGAGAGTCCCCTCAGTGCCGATCCTCCAATTCCAAGGATTCCCTCGTTCCAAGGAGCCTCCCAATGCCAAGGAAGCCGCTTTTTAACCCCTTCTCAGCCAAGGGGGAGCTCTGTGCTCCCCCTCATTGCCAAACCCCTCAATTCCAAGGATTCCGCCATTTCCAAGGGTGCTCCCAATGCCAAAGGAGCCCCCATTCCCAAAGCCTCCTCAATGCCAAGGGTTCCCCCGCAGTGCCAAAAACCTCTTGAATATCAATCCTCCGCCATTGCCACGGGTCCCCTCAGCGCCAATCCCTCAATTCCAAGGATTCCCTCATTCCCAAGGGCCTCCACATTCCCAAGGCTCCCCCATTTCCAAGGGAACNCCCCCCCTCCACCTTACCCGTTCCCGGCGCTCGCGGCCCCGCGCGCTCCGCCGGCCCCGCCCCCTCCCCGCCGACCAATCAGAACCCGGGGCCGTGCCTGCCGCTATCCAACGGCGCAAGCACTTCCGGGTTGGGGCGGAGTTTGTCCAACCCGCCTCGCGGTGACGTCACGGCCCCAGCGTGTGACGTCACGGGCGCTCCGCGACGCGCGGGTGGGTTGGAAAAACCGGGAATGTTCCCGCGGGAATTCCGCGGCCTGGGATAAACTGAGGAAGGAATATGGAGGGGGGGGGGGGGGGAATCCTCGGCCTGCGGGGGCAGCCCCTTCCGGGGAGCCCCGAGGGAAACGGGAACTTCTGGTTTTTCTTGAGGGAAAAGCGAATTTCCCGTTTGTTTTGGAGGGAAAAGGCAATTGCTGCTTTTCCTGCAGGAGGGGTTGGTGTCTGGCTGTCCACAGGGAAAAGTAAATTTTTCATTTTCCAGAGGAAAAAGGGAATCTCAGGTTTTCCCGAGTGAAAAGGGAAATTTATGGATTTCCCAATGATTTCTGGCTTTCCGAAGAGGAACGGGAATTTTCGAGTGTTCCCAAAGGGAATGAGAATTTCTGTGTTACCAGAGGGAGGGGCTGGTTTCTAATTCTTCTCAGGGAAAATGGAATTCCTGTTTTTCCTGAGGGAGATGCCGATTCCTGGTTTTCCATATGGAAAAGAATAATTCTGTTTTCCCAAAGCAGTGGCTAGTTCCTTGTTTTCCCGTGGAAAAAGGAAGATCCTGGTTCTCCAAAAGGAAGAGGGAATTTCAGGTTTTCTGAAGGAAGAGGTGGGGTCCTGCTTTTCCTGAGTGAAAAGAAATTGTCCATTTTTTCCTGAGGAAAAAGGGAATTTTGGGATTTGCTGAGGGAGACTCTGGCTCCTGGATTTCCTGAGGGAAAAGGGAATTTCTTTTTTGCCTAAAGGAGAGGCCACTTTCCTGTTTTCCTGAGGGAGAGGCTGATTTCTGGTTTTCCAGAGGGAAAACTGAATTTCCTATTCTTCCAGAGGGGACATTTGGTTCCTGGGTTTTCCAAGGGAAAAGGAAGCTTCTGTTTTTCCTGAGGAGAAAAGGAATTTGTTTTTCCTGAGGGAAAGATCAGATCCTGGATTTCCTGAGGAAAAGGAGATCTTATTTTCTGGAGGGAGAGACCAGATCCTCATTTTCCCAAGGAAAAATGGAATCTCAGCTTTTACTGAGGGGTGGCTGCTTTCCTGATTTCATAGAGAGAGAGGAAAATTCCTGGTTTTCCTCAAGGAGAGGCCAGATCCCAGTTTCCTGAAGGGAAAAGGAAATTTTTAATTATCCTGAGGGAGAAAGAAATTTCCGCTCATCCCGAGGCAGAGGCCTCCCTCAGGTTTGTGGATTTCCTGAGGGAAAAATCCCCTTTTTTCTCGAAGGAGACACCAGGCTCTGCTTTTCCTGAGGGAAAACCTCATTCCTGCTTATCCCAACCGCTATATCCACCCATTCCCAACCCCAAAATCCCGATTTTTCTGCCTCTTTCCCCTCAGGCCCGGATCCATGGCAGAGCGGGAGAGGCCGCGGCGGCTCCTGAGGCTGGTCCAGGAGGGAAAACTGGATCTCCTACGGGATGAGCTGAGGCTGGATGACATTCCAGAGGCTCCCAGCTGGCGCTGGGGACGTTTGGGAGACTCCCTGCTGCACCACGCGGCGCGGCTCGGACACCGGGATGTGCTGGAATTCCTGGTCCGGGAGATTGGGATGGACACGGAGGTGACCAATGGGGATTACAAGAGGCCGATCCACGAGGCTGCTTCCATGGGGCACTGGGAATGTGTGTCCTTCCTCCTGGAAAAGGGGGCGAGCGTGGACTGCTTGAAAAAGGCCGACTGGTGAGCGCTGGGATTTGGGATTTGGGATTTGAGATTGGGTGGAGGAGGGATTTCCACAAAATCATCCGCAACCCAAACGGTGTCGAATTCCAGGCCTTTGGTTTGGTGGGCGGTCCCGATGAGAAAATCTGGATCCAGCACACGTGGGAAAAAGAAGGGAAAAGGATCAGTCCTTGCAGCAATAATGGAATTTTTAATTTCATTTCATTCTGCATCCAATCCCCTTCTCCCAAATTTCAATCAGGAGCCAAGCTCCTCTGTGGGGAATCCGCATGGATGAAGGGAATTNCACTGCCAGGGATCCAAGGGCAGCCACAGCTGCTCTGGCAATTCCAGCCCAGCCCCTCCCCACCCTCCCAGCCACAAACTCCTTCCCAAGATCCCACTCAAATCTCCCCTTTCCCAGTAGGAAGCCATTCCCTCTGTCCTGTCCCTCCAGGCCTTGTCTCCAGTCCCTCTCCAGCTCTCCTGGAGCCCCTTTAGGCTCTGGAATGTGCTGGAAGCTCTCCCTGGATCCTTCCCTTCTCCAAATGAACATTCCCAGCTCTCCCGTCTGGGCTCCAGCCCTGGGAGCAGCTCCAGGGCCTCCTCTGGACTCTCTCCAGCAGCTCCATATCCTTCTACTGGAATCCCAGAGCTGGATTCCATGTGGGGTCACCTGCATGGAGCAGAGGGGCAGAATTCCCCCCTCCCCTGCTGCCCACGCTGTGGATCCAGTTGGATTTTTGGGATAAATTCCAGCCCTATCACCGCTTTCCCCCTATTTCTCCTAAAAGTTGCAAATTACTGTTCCGCTCTTCCTTTAGGGATGGGGATTTCTGGAAAAGAAACCAAGGATTCTCCCTGACCCCCACATGAAAGCCTGGGAAGGTCCTTTGGAGCTGAACTGACACAAATCCAAAGGCAGCATTCCAGGGCTGGGAACTGAGGCTGTGCCAGCGTGGAGCTGACATCAGGGGGAGCAGAGGGAGGCTGAGATTCCATGAGCCTGGATTTGTGTGGCAGTGCCCTTCCATCCATGGATTAAAACCAGGGAGCTCTGCACTTCCTAAGGCATATCCCAACCTTTGGAAAAAAGCCACATTTGCCTTAAAAACACAGGATACTCCGAGGGACTGCATGGAAAAGGAGCTGGAGTATCCCCAGCCTGGAAAAACAGTGCTGTAAAATCTCCTGGATCCTCAGGCAAAACGCCTGAATCCAGGGAAATCGCCATCCCTAAGGAAGAGTGGAGCAGTAGTTTACAACTTCTAGGAGAAACAGGGGGAAAGCAGCGATAGGGCTGGAATTTATCCCAAAAATCCGATTTGTTGTCCCAGGTGATCCTATTTTTACCTGGCTTTTCTTCCAGGACTCCCCTCATGATGGCTTGCACCAGGAAAAACTTGGAAGTGATCAAAACACTGGTGGAGCACGGAGCCAACCCATTGCTGAGGAATAAGGATGGCTGGAACTGCTTCCACATTGCCAGCAGGGAAGGACATCCCGAGGTGCTCCGGTACCTCCTGGATGTGTCCCCAGGCTGCTGGGACACGGAGAGCGCCACAGGGAGAACTCCTCTGCACACAGCAGGTACAGCAGGGATGGATCCGGGGAATCTGGGAGATGGGAACAGTGGAGAGTGGAAAAGGGATGATGTTCCAGCTCCTGGTTGTTTTTGGAGAAGGAAGAAGTCAGGGAAACGGGGAGTGGTGGATCCATCTGGAATCCTCCGCTGGCTTTGGGATCCTTGGATCAAGGAGTTCATCTCTCCTGGGAGTGGTGGATCCATCTGGGAGTGGTGGATCCATCTGGGATCTTCCATTGGCTTTGGGATCCTTGGATCAAGGAGTTCATCTCTTCTGGGAGTGGTGGATCCATCTGGGATCCTCCGGTGGCTTTGGGCTCCTTGGATCAAGGAGTTCATCTCTCCCAGGAGTGGTGGATCCATCTGGGATCCTCCACTGGCTTTGGGCTCCTTGGATCAAGGAGTTCATCTCCACCTCTCCCTGGCACAGATGGATCCAAGCTCCCTTGACCTGGAATATGAATCTGATTTTCCTTCCCGGTGTGTAAAGCTGGGAAGTGCTCTTGGAAAATCTCCACAGCTCCAAGCACATCCTGGCATTTTAAATTCCGGGAAGCAGCAGAGCTGCTGAGAGGAACCTTTCAGGATCTGCCTGTGGATGGATTTCTTTATCCATGACCTCAAGCTGTGCCAGGGGAAGATACTGGGAAAATTTCTCCATGGAAAAGGTTGCGAAGCTTTGGAAGGAGCTGCCCAGGGCAGGGGCAGAGTCCCCATCCTTGGAGGGATTTAAAATCCATGTGGATGTGGCACTTGGGGACATAGGGCAGTGGTGGCCTTGGCAGAGCTGGGAATGGTTGGACTTGATGACTTTTCCAACCAAAATGACTCCATGATTCCAATATAACTCCAGATTTTGGAGTCCCCTTGCTCTGATCCCATGGTGAGAATTCCAGAGGGCCTTTCTGCCAAGGGGAAGGACAATCCCTGCTGGGAATACACAGGAGCTGTTCAGGGTTGGAGCCCACCACATCCAATTCCCTTTCCCTGCCCTTTTCCTTGCTTTTAAGGGATATTTAAGGGGAATGGACTGTTTTAGGAATCACAGCCATCCTCAGGATTGTTGGGAAGCAAAAGGGCTCAGACCACATCCAGAGTGGGAATCAGGCTGCATATTCCAGGACTCGGCAGTGTCTCCATAGGAGAGATGATCCCTGGCTACCCAAACTCCTTTCCCAAAGAATTTCATTGGGATTGACTCTCTGGAAGGACCCGAGGTGTTGGGAGGAGCCCCCGCTGTGGCGTCGTTCATCCGTCGCTGGCTGTGCCGCTCCTGGGCTGGCATTCCATGGCTTTTCCAGCCCTTGCTCTGTCCTTGTGCTTGACCTGGGAATGACCAAAACAGGGAAGGAGTTATTTGTGGGATCGGAGCAGCTTGCCTGAAGTGGCTGATCCCGATTTTTTTTTTCTATTCTCCTGTCCCTGCCCAATCCCAGGTGTTGTTTCCATGGAGCTGGCAGCTCCTCTCCCAGCAGGAGGTGGATGTTGGGTTGGGATTTGGGAGTTGAGGGTCTGGGATAGGGGTCAGGAGCAGGGTGAGCTCTGGGATTTGGGATTGTTCCGTGGGAAAGGGGCGATTTCAACCTTGAGCTGAAAGTTTCCTCCCTGCCTTGGGATATGGGAATCCAGTTGGGATCCAGCACCTGGATCCTGCCTCACTTACGTGTCTCCACCTGTGTTTTCTTTGGCAAAGCCACCAATCCACAATTTGGGTTGATTCCTGGAATTTCCTGATCCAGGAGCAGCAGCTGGTGCAGGAATGACTGGGAATCGGGAAGAGCTGGAATTACAGAATTACAGAATTATGGAATTATGTCTTAAACCCCCAGTGCAATTCGAACCCAGGCTGATCCCAAACTGCTGCTCCACAGTATCCCCACACAGATCCCAGTGGATATTCCCAGTTCCCAAGGGAGGAACAGGGGTGAGGGGCCAGAGATGGTGCTGGAGCTGCCGGGGGAGGTTTGTCAGGACAAACCACCTTTTCCATGGATTTCCATCCCAAGGGTGTGGATGGCAGCACATTAACCCCTGACCAGGCCAGCTGCCTTCCCGGCTTGTTATCCCTGGATTGATGAAGCCTCATTTTCTCCCTCCTGCAATTATTTTTTATATTAATAAGGGTTGATTCCTTCGGCTTTGTTGCTTCCTCGATCCGTATCCTGAGGGAAGAAAGCTGGGAAGAGGTAATTAGAGGAAGTGGAATGCAGCAGAGGATCAGCTTTCCCGTGTCTCTGTTCCTGATAAAAGATGGAATTGTGTTGCTTGGAGGGATTTTTCTTCCCGTGACTTTGAAAAATCCCTTTCCCAGCGTGGCTCTGCCTGTGTTTCCATCAGCTCAGGGGAAGAATGTGCAGGGAGCAGGAGCAAAGAGCCAAACTCTGGGAAAATGGGAATCCCTCACTGGGATTCCAGCTCAAAGTTGTTCCTGGGAACACACGTTTCCCAGGAACCCTTTTTCCATGACCTGATGGAGCAGCTCCAGGCTTGGTTTAATATTATTTTTCTCTTGATAATATTCCATTTGTTTTCCAAAATGAGCTGCAGGGAAAAAAAAAAACCAAAAAATAAACTGGATCAAGGCTGTGCAAAGTGAAATGTTTAAAAAATCAGGGAAACAAAGGGAATATTTCAGTGCTCCGGGTTCAAATCCTCCCCCTGTGTTGTTGTTTTCCCTCTGAGAACGGGTGAGGATGATGAGATGGGAGTGGCTGAGGAGGGCTGGGAATGTTATCCAGCATTTCCCCAGCTCCCTGCTTTGTGCTCCTTTTGCTTCTCCCAGATTCCAGTTTGGGAACGAACAAACCGTTGGGAGAAACCCTTTTTGTTCCAGCTGAGTTCTGCCTCTCTCCCACGAGGCAGAGCCGGACAGTGCCCATTCCATATCTTTTTCCTCACGTTTCCCTATGGGATCAGGGGGCAGGGAAGCCTTTTTTTAACGACACCACAAAACTGAACTCAAAAGCCCTGAATCCCAAGCCCCTTGGAGCTCCTTCCCTCATCCCAAAAGGATCAGAAACCTGAGCGTGCCTCGCTGTGGGGCCGCAGCGCCGTGAAAACACCAACGATCCGTGTTTTTCCTGTCTTTTCCCAGCGATGCACGGCTGTTCCCAGGTCGTGGAGCTGCTCCTGGAGCGGTAAGCAGGCTCCTTCCAGCTTTTCCTCCCCCACCTCCCGTTCCCTGCCAGGATTTGGACACAAAGGATGCTTGTGCCGCTCCGTTCGGGGAAGCGAGGCCGCACAGCCACCCTGCCCTGATCCCGAGGCTGTCTCCTCGTGCTCCAGGTTTTTCCCAGCTGGCTGAAAACCTTGGAGACAAGGACTCCCTCGGGATGGGCTCCCTCTTGGTTATGACAAATCCCAGTTATGTAACTCAGCCCTGGGATTTTTTTTTTCCCCCTGCTGATTCATTCCCGGTGGCTCCGATGTGGCCGAGGCCGTGTGACAACAACCAAAGGGATTCCTGGCAGCTCCGTGCTGGGAGCAGCTTCCCTAGGCTGGGCTTATCCTTGCTTTTCAGGCTCCTGGGAAATTGATGGGAAGTGGCCTTCAAGCAGCTCTGTTCCCTTCCGAAGGGTTGGAGCTGGAGCAGCTTTCCTTGGGAATTGCAGCTCATCCCAACCTGTCCGTGCTTGGCCCAGCATAAACAGCTCTGGGATTTAAGCCAGGCTTTCAGTTTAAATCCAGTTTAAATCCAGTTTTAATTCAGTTTAAATTTAAGCCAGGCTTTCAGTTTAAATTCCGTTTGAATTCTATTTTAATTCCATTTTAATTCAGTTTAAATTTAAGCCAGACTTTCAGTTTAAATTCTGTTTAAATTCTGTTTAAATTCCGTTTTAATTCTGTTTTAATTCCATTTTCTCTCATTTCACTGGAGTTTAACCTGAATGAGATTTGTGGGCTCTTGATTTTGTACATCATTCCATGAGGATCTGGATTTTCCCTGCTTCCAGTGCACACCTTGTCTCTTCTGGAAACCCTCAGGAAAAAGGGAATTACAAATGATCTGTAGAGCCTAAACGAGCTGAGCCAGATCTCTGATCCCAAAAAAAGCCCCACAAATCATTCCTCAGGCCCTAAAACACCAGGACAGGTTTATCCATGGGCTGTGGATGGGCTTTATATATTCCATGTCCAATCCCAGCTGCTGAGAGTCTGCTTCCGTGAGGATTTTGGAGCTGCCAACGGCTCTGTCCTGGTTTTTCCTCCTCTCCCAGGTGCCAGTACCAACCTGACAGCAGAGACAGCTGTGGAGTCACTCCCTTCATGGACGCTCTCCAGAACGGGCACGTCGGCATCGCCCGGCTGCTCCTGGAAAAACACCAGGTGGGTGCCGGAATTCCTCACTGCCTCCTCCGGGAGCTGAGCCAGAGCTGCCCAGGACAGGTGAGCCACGTGGTCACTGTGGCTGGAGTGTAAGGAAGCAAATTCCCAAACTGGAAAGGAAGGAATTGGGTGAAAAGGCAAATTCCCCGTGGAGGTGAGAAGGATTTTGCTGAGTGGGGTCTTTGGGAATCAGCTCCTGGGGCAGGAATCATGGAATGGTTTGGGTGGGAAAGACCTTAAAGCCCATCCAGTGCCACTCCTTGCCATGGGCAGGGACAACTTCCACTATCCCAGGGTGCTCCAAGCCCTGTCCGGCCTGGCCTTGGACACTTTCAGGGATCCAGGGGCAGCCACAGCTTCTCTGGGAAACGTGTCCCTGGAGCTGGTGAAGTGGGGTGGTGACACCAGGCAGTGGCAGGAGGGGACAGGACATTCCCAGTGCTCCAGGGGCAGCTGTGTCAGAGCCAAAAGCAGCTCTTGGAATGCCAGGACTCAGTATGGAGGCTCCAGTGGCCATGGATAACACGGAGATGTCCATCCATGAGTTATCCAGAGCTTCTCCCTGCCCTCCCTCCCACCTGGCAGCTGCTGCTCCTGTGCTGTCTCCCAATAATCCCTGATTTCCTCCAGGGAATGCCATTAGAGCCAATTGTGCACAGCAGGAACCAGACCACTGCAATCAATAATTTATTGATTATTGATTGATTGATTGATTGACTGCTGGATGATCCCAGCTGGTTGGGGCCCCCTCATGGCTGATTCTCCCAGAAGTGTTGGGAAGTTTGTCGTGGTTTTAATCTCACATTCCAGGTACTGAAGGTGGGAGAGGTGGGAAACCTCGGGGAGGTTTCCTGGCGGTCCCGGTGCCTCCGGAGGGTGGTGATCTCCTTTGGGATGAGTTCACTGGGTGTTACTTCCATGATATTCCTTAATTCCAGGCCTGTCCTACAGCTGTGGATGCCCTGGGTGCTCAGGCCCTGCACAGAGCAGCTGTGACAGCCCAGGATGGATCCATCCGGTTCCTGGTGTCTGAGCTGGGCGTGGATGTCAACGGGAGAGCGACGTCCCTGCAGCTGCCAGCCCTGCACTATGCAGCCAAGGTTTGTCCCTGTTCCCAAATTCCCTCGGCACCTAAACCATGCTGGATCAGGTGTTTGCCACTGATGGAGGATTTGCATTCCTGGCTCACCCCCTGCCGCTGTCCATCTGCTCCTGGCCAGTCCCATTCACTGTTTTTTGGGCATCAGAAGAAGCGTGGGCAGCAGGGTGAGGGTGGGATTCTCCCAATCTGCTCTGGTGAGATCCCACCTGGAATAGCAGATTCCAGCTCTGGGGCCAGCAGCAGGAGGATGTGGAGCTGCTGGAGCAAATCCAGAGGAATCCATGGAGCTGCTCCCAAGGCTGGAGCCCCTCTGCTCTGGAGCCAGGCTGGGAGAGCTGGGAATTCCCAGCCTGGAGAAGGGAAGGATCCAGGGAGAGCTCAGAGTCCCTTGCAGGGCCTAAAGGGGCTCCAGGAGAGCTGCAGAGGGACTGGGGACAAGGCCTGGAGGGACAGGAGCCAGGGAATGGCTTCCCACTGCCAGAGGGCAGGGATGGATGGGATCTTGGGAAGGAATTCCTGGCTGGGAGGGTGGGGAAGGGCTGGGCTGGAATTCCCAGAGAAGCTGTGGCTGCCCCTGGATCCCTGGAAGTGTCCAAGGCCAGGCTGGGCACTGGGGCTTGGAGCAGCCTGGGACAGTGGGAGGTGTCCCTGCCCATGGCAGGGGTGGCACTGGAGGGGTTTTAAAGTCCTTCCCACCCCAGGAATTCGATGTCTGTGTCCAGCTGCCTGCAGGGGAGGGACAGGAGCTGTCCCGACGTGGGAAAGGAGAGCTGGGAAGGCGGGGGCAGCTCCCAGCTTTTTATCTGTGTCCTTCACACTGGAGTTGTTTGGAATTCCAGGCAGTGAGAACCACGGGAGCTTTCTCCTCCTCCCAGCCTGTGTGGGGAGCAGAGCTGTGGGTCCTGCAACACTCCCTGAGAGTGCAGAGCAGATCCCAAAATTTCCCTGCTGACTGGGATCCCTCCTGGGATGCAGCTGGTATCAGATCCCGGGATGTTAAACCTCACGGATTTTAACAGCGCTCCGAGCCTTGTAGTGGGAATAAAACCTCATCCCAGTGCCCTGCTCCTAGAAAAACATCCGTGCCACTCCCTGGGAATGCTGGCAGCAGCGTTCTGCTCTGGCGGGATCCCACAAAGGAGCCCTTTCTCCCATTTTTCCCGGCCTCCTGCTCCCAGAAACCACGTTCCAAGCCCTTCTGGTTGCCAAGGGTACGTTGAACAGCAAGGCTTTTGGGGGGAATATAATGTGCCTTGGAGAAAATCCCAGCTCTTGGCTGATTTGGGAATGGTTGGATGGGATTCTCTCCCTTGCCTGGGCTCGGTGTCGCTTTGTATTTACAGCCCCATTTGTTTGGCTGCTGGGTCATGTTTTTATCTCCTCCTTTTCTTATTCTCTTGCATTTATAAACACGTGAAAATCAAATTATTTTTCCAATTCAATTTGCTGCCAGGGCTGTGGCAGCAAAAGCAGTTCCTGGCTTGGCGTCTTTGCCGTGGAAATGGGTTTGCAGGGAAATGGGAGCCTTGGGAGCAGGGAAGATGCTGTGGAATCCTGTGGGAATGGGGGAAAAGAGTGGGTGGAGGGGGGATAAAAATAAGATCCTTCCATTCTCAGGCCTCAGGACAAAGACTAATTCATGGCATTGAGGGTGCAATTCCAAAATCGGGCTTCTTATTTAGGGAGAAGGGATTTATTTATGGAAAAGCAGAGATGAGGGAGGTGGGGGCTGTGCTGTGTTTTTCCCTGTGGAATTTGGAATTGGCTCCTGGCAGAGGAAGGAGGGAGGACACTGTGGATCGTGGCTGGCTGTGTCTTCTCTCAGGGCATCCCAAATCCTGGAGGAATCCTTTGGGAAATGCCGGTGCCTGAGAGAGGCAGATGAGCAACAGCCCAGAGCAGCAACAGGTTCTGCTCCCAGAGCTGGAATAACCCCGGAAAGAGCAAATCCAGATCCTCTGGGATTTGGAGGGATTTGGAAGTCAAAGTTGGAGAGGCCTCAGAGCCCCTTGCAGGGCCTAAAGGGGCTCCAGGAGAGCTGGAGAGGGACTGGGGGCAAGGCCTGGAGGGACAGGACACAGGGAATGGCTTCCCACTGCCAGAGGGCAGGGATGGATGGGATCTTGGGAAGGAATTCCTGGCTGGGAGGGTGGGGAGGGGCTGGGCTGGAATTCCTAGAGCAGCTGTGGCTGCCCCTGGATTCCTGGGAGTGTCCAAGGCCAGGCTGGACACTGGGGCTTGGAGCAGCCTGGGACAGTGGAAGGTGTCCCTGCCCATGGAATGGGATGGGATTGAGATGGGATTTGAGGTCTTTCCGAACCCAAACCATTCTGGGATTTTAGGAAGCTGCCTGGTGGCACCTTCCTGGCCAATTCCCATGGGATAACAGCAGCTGGAGCAATTCCTGCCTCATGGATCCGAACTTCCCTGCCACGGGCAGCTGAGCCCGACTTCCACCTGCTCCAAGATCCTCTGGAGCTCCTGGCACCCCCAGGTCTGACCAGGACAGAGCAAATCCGTGCCATTCCAGGTCAGGGCTGGCTCCGAGTGCAGAGCTGATCCCAAATCCCACGTTCTGCAGGAAGGACACGGACACACCATCCAGACCCTGCTGGCCCTCGGTGCTGATGTCCAGGCCAAGGATGGGAAAGGCCGTTCTGGTGAGGATTCCAAGCTGTTTTTCCAAGCTTTATGAGACACCAAGAGCTTCTGTAAGCACATCCCACCCTCAGAGATGCCAAATCCACGGATACGTTTGCTCTGGGAGCAGCATGATGGATCATCCCAGGGTTTTTTGGGTGTTTTGCATTCCCTGCCTTTCATTTTGCTGGGATTTCTGCTTTTCCCTTTTGGGGGAAGAACAGAGATGCAAACTGGGAATTTCCTGCTTATTTTTCACCTGAGGAGCTCCGACGCTGCCTCCTCTCCCTCAAATTTAGCCGGAATGAGCCTGTTGGAACCAGGTTGGATGGACAAACACAAGGATTGAGCTCTCCAGCCTCAATTCCTTAGCAGACAGCCTGGAAACGGCTGATGAGCAAATCCTACCAGAGAGCTGGCACGTAAATCGAGTTGCTATAGCGATGCTGGAGAGTCGGCATTCCCAGTGGGAAAGGCTGAGGCAGCTCTTGCATCAGCATCTCCCAAAAAAACATTAAAAATTAAAAAAAAAAAAAAGACAAATGGAATCAGCCATGGCCAAAATTGGCAAATTTCCCAGCCCTGGGGTTTGGTTAAAGCCACGTTCCAGCAGTGCCATCGCTCCCTCCGCCCCCTCCGGGACTAAATCCGAGCTCTGCTGAGCTCATCCAGCCCTGGGATGTTTTTTCCCGTGGCTCCTCCTTTCCTGGGTTTGGGTCACTGCGTCCTTGGGGAGCTTCTCATCCACATCAGGCACCTGCATGGATTATCCAGAGGGATCGGGATGCCTCGTTTGGATTAGATGGAAGGAAGGTGTTTTACACTGAGGGTGGGGAGGGGCTGGGATAGAATTCCCAGAGAAGCTGTGGCTGCCCCTGGATCCCTGGAAGTGTCCAAGGCCAGGCTGGATGAAGCTTGGAGCACCCTGGGATAGTGGGAAGTTCCCTGCCCTTGGCAGGAGGGTGGAACTGGGTGATCTTTAAGGTTGGACTCGATGATCCCAAATTTAATTCCGTGATTCTGTCCCAACCCAAACCACTCCGTAATTCCACCACCGCACTGGGTGTTCCAACTGGGAAAACTCATCTTCCACCCTCCCTGTGTTGATTTCCACTGGGAATCCTGTTTCCATCCAAAGCAGGATGAGCCGAGCCCAGGAGGTGACCCCAGCTCCTGTTGTGTCCCCCCAGCCCTGCACGCGGCCAGCGCCGGGCAGCGAGCGGAGACCGCTCGGATCCTGCTCCATGCCGGGCTCCGGGATGCTCCAGATGCCACGGGAATGCTGGCACAGCAGCTGGCCAGGAGGCCGGATGTCATCCAGGTTTTCCAGGGGACACAAGTCAGCACTTGAAGATGAAGAACCTGCTCCTTTTCCGCGGGGTACGTTTGGTTATCCCTTCAGGAGGTTCAGATTTAGGGAAACACCTGATTAAAATGTTGGGATCTTTAGCCAAAATGGAGCAGACGAGCCAAGCTTGGCACTTGGGAAGTAGATTTAGAAGAAATATTTGAAATAGGATTATCCCCAAAGATAATGGAGGTGATGGGTCTGGGATCTTCCCTGGCATAGGTTTCCCTAAAAAGTTGTGGCTGCCTCATCCCTGGAAGTGTCCAAGGCCAGGTTGGAGCAGCCTGGGATAGTGGAAGGTGTCCCTGCCCTGGCAGGGGTTAGAATGAGATGATCTTTAAGGTCTCATCCCACCCAAACCATTCCAGGTTTTTATCCCATTCCTGTTCTGATCCATCGTTGTAAATTGATTTTCTTCTTTCACTTTCAAATTCCAGGGCTCAGCTTCTCTTCCCGTGCAGCTCCTGCCACATCCAAACCTCTGAGGGTGCAGCTCCCTGAAACAGAACCATCCACGGAAGGAAAGTGCCACTTCCAGAGATCCTCATGGCTTTTGCTGGGAATTTCCACACGCTGAACATCCACAATTTCCACACTGAACATCCTGATGGAGAAGATCCACCTGGATCTTTGATTTTCTAGCCCTTCATGGACCTGCTCTCCACTAATCCCTTAAATTGCTTTAATTTGCCACCTCTTTGTGTAGGACAAAGACTTTTCCAAGCCCGGAGCTGATCCCAAAAACTGCTGGAATCCATAGTGGGACTTCAGCCTTGTGAGGACATTGAGGCTCTTTGGATCAGTTTGCTATTCCAGACTGGAATGCTGGGCAATTCCCAGCACTGATAAACTTTAAAAGCCAAAAATCTGCTCTTGGAAGCCTGGAATACACAGCAAGGTAAGAGCAGCTGCAGCTGTTGGGTTTATGCAGCTGGAATGATAAAAATTCCATAGAGAAGTGATGTGGCCTTGTGTATTTGTAATGCCAAGACTTAAAAATGAATGGAATTCTGCTTTTTGGGGGATGGGAGATGTTAAAAATCAGGAAGGGAGTGAGTTAAGTTGTGCTTTGCCTGAGCCACGGGTGGGTTTGAGTGGGAAATTCCCACCCTGCCATCCCTGGAGCAGGAATTTTGGTGGGAGCTGGATCAGCCCCTGGATGGGTGAGGAAATGGTTTTATTCCTCTAAAAATCCTGGGTCCTTCCATAAATCCAGCTCTGGCCTCCCTACGGCAGGAAATGCAAGGAGGTTGCTTCATTCCCACTTTTTCTAATTTTAATAAGCCATGGAATAGCTGTGTCCTCCCAAAATCCCAGCTAAGGAGCTTGGATGGCTGTTGAATCCGAGAGAAAGCGGTGGGAATGTTTCCAAATGTCCATGGAAACACAAAAGGGAAACTCCTTGAAAACACAGAAACACCTTCAAAACACAAAAAGGAACGTGGCTTATTTAGAGGGTCGGGAAAGGAATGTGGATTCGGCTTTATTCCTGCAAAATTCACCCAGGGAAGAGCCCTTCCCATTTTTCCAGCTGGTTTTGCTGTTGTTACTCACTCCGAGGAAGGAGCACGGAGTCAGGACACTTTTGCGTCCATGAAAATGAATCCTGCCACGTTCCCATCACATTCCCATGGGAATGGCTCTCGTGGCCCCCAGGGAGGCAGCCCAGGAGCCGGGCAGGCTCTGGGCCATGTGGAGCTGGAGCAGATCCCAGGAGCACAAAGCTCTGGAATTGTTACTCCCCCTTTTCTGGCCTTGGCACTGGGGCAAACATTCCTGGTCTGGCAGCTGCAAGGAATCATGGAGTCACGGAATGGTTTGGGTGGGAAGGGACCTTAAGGATCATCCCATTCCATGGGCAGGGACACCTCCCACTATCCCAGGGTGCTCCAAGCCTCCAACCTGGCCTTGGACACTTCCAGGGATCCAAAACGGCCACAGCTTCTCTGGGAATTCCAGCCCAGCCCCTCCCCACTCTCCCAGCCAGGAATTCCTTCCGAAGATCCCACCCATCCCTGCCCTCTGGCAGTGGGAAGCCATTCCCTGGCTCCTGTCCCTCCAGGCCTTGTCCCCAGTCCCTCTCCAGCTCTCCTGGAGCCCCTTTAGGCCCTGCAAGGGGCTCTGAGCTCTCCCTGGAGCCTTCTCCTCTCCAGGTGAGCATTCCCAGCTCTTCCAGCCTGGCTCCAGAGCAGAGGGGCTCCAGCCCTGGGAGCAGCTCCATGGATTCCTCTGGATTTGCTCCAGCAGCTCCAGGTCCTGCTGTTGGGGACACCAGAGCATCAAAATGGAATAAAATGGATTTTCTCTGGTGCTTTCACCGTCGCCTCCCCCAAACCCCCAAGCACCAGGACACCCCTGCTCAGGTGGCCTCTCCAGGTTTCCTTGGGATGACACTGAGGATGAGGGACTGCACCTATTGCTCTTCATCACATCTGGGCTCTTTCCATAGAATTGTGGAATCACTGAGGTTGGAAAAGCCCTGACTGAGTCCAGCCATTCCCCCAGCACAGCCGTGTCCCACTAACCCATGGCCCCAAGTGCCACATCCAGATGTCTTTGAAATCCCTCCAGGGATGGCGACTCCACCACTTGTCCTGGGCTTTTCCTGGCTTGGTGGCCGTGTATCCCCTTTGGATGTGCTTTTCCACACCTCTTAGGAGTTGGCTGTGCTTCCCACTGCTCTGGGAATTACAAGGATTCACTCCCGGGCTGTCCTCTCCCAATCCTGATGTCCCAATCCTGCTGGTGGACACGATCCAAGGGCTTGAGGAGCTGCTGCCCATGGTGCATCACCACCAATCCCTTTTTCCACAGCCAAACCCTCCTGCTTGTCCTCATCCTCATCCAGGCCACATTCCAGCTCCAGGTACCTCCACACAGACATTCCTTGGATCCTCCCGGCAGGTGCCACCACCTGTCCCATGCCGAGCTGGGTGTGCCCCCGATGGGAATTCCTGGTGGTGGCTGATGCAGAGCAATCCTTTCTGGAATCCATCTTTCCTTCCTTCCTGGAATCCCTCCTTCCTTCCTTCCTTCCTGGAATCAATCCTTNTCCTTCCTGGAATCAATCCTTCCTTCTTCCCTCCCTGGAATCCTTCCTTCCTTCCTTCCTCCCTTCCTCCCTCTCTCCCTCTCTCCCTCCCTCCCTTCCCGGAATCCTGTACCCACTGCCTGGCCACCAAAACTGGGACATCCCTGTGGATCACCATCCACCTCTCCAGCCTTTCCTCCTCCAAATATCCAAATCATTTCCAAGCGATGGCTTTGCTCCCACTCCGAGCCACCACGGGCAGGATTTTGGGAGCTTCTCCATCATTCCCAGTGCTTCCACAGGGATATCCACAGCCCCAGGATCAAATTAAGATGCCTTAAGCCTCCACGGGTGCCTAATCCACGGGAGCCGTAAGCGGCTTTGCCGTGCCCGCTGCCTACGTGCTCCTTCCCAGGATTCTGATCCATGGGGTGTTATCCCAGCCCTCAGCCACGAAATTCCTGCCTCCCACGAGGAAGTGGAGATGGGCTGGTGGTGAGGATTTAAAAAAAAAAAAACCCCGAAATGCAAGGAAAAGCTCAAATCTTCTGGAAAATGTGGGATTTTCCGTACCCGGATGAGAGGAAAACCTCATGTTTTGGGGTGGAAAGGGGGAAATGTGGGAGGTGCCACGTGGGAGAAGTGAAAGTGGAGTTTGGGAGGTAGGAATGCACCCTAATTATGGGTGTTTGTTGGGATAATTGGCAGATTTCCCATTAAAAGTGGTTCATGGGGTGCCTGGGATGGGATGGGAAAGCACCAGATGTGGAGGGATTGGGGGGGGTCCTCCTGTGTGGGGTCCAATTAAACTCCCCTAAATTGAGGAACCCCCTAATTTAAGGACCCCACTAAGTTGATAACCCGCTCCCCAATTTGAGGGCCACCCTAATTTAAGGACTCCCTAAATTGAGGACCCCCCCCCCAAACTGAAGAGCCCCCCTAAATTGAGGATGCTCCCCAGAGGACCTCCCCTACATTGAAGGCCTCCCCAATATTAAGGAACCTAAAATATTTATATTAATATTAAGGTCCCCAAATAGATGACCCCATTAAATTAAGGATCCCCCAAAGAGGGGACCTCCCCCAAACAGAGGACCCCCTTAAATTGTATCCCCCACTAAAGAGAGGAGCCACCCAAATAGAGGACCCTCCCCTAAATTGACGAAAACCTGCAAACTGAGGACCCCCTAAATGGAGGAACCCTCCCCTAGACTGAAGACTCCCCAAAACTGATGAACTCCCTAAACAGAGGAATCCCCCAAGTTCAGGAG
>VXBT01010227.1:6279-54991 GCA_013400235.1 Oriolus oriolus | reverse complement strand
CCCCCAAAAATCCCCTTTCCTGCGATGTCGCTGCATCCCGGTGATCCCTAAGGAAAGCTGACAGCTGAGGGGAGTGCGGCGGAGGGAGGGGGATGAGCCTTGGTGGGGCTTTGTGCTATTGTGGAGGATGCAGCCCGCGCCGCAGGCAGCCCTGGGGAAAAAAAACATGGCAGTGCCGCTGCCCGGCAGGTTTGCAGGAGGATTTCTCCCGGTTCCTGCATCCCTGGAGGCCGGGAGATGCCACGGGAGGGCGGATTGCAGCTTACATATACGAGGCATTGTTTGGAGAAGGGGGGAAGAAAATCCAATATGGTGGAGAGGTTTTCCTCCTTGTGAAATGGCCTTTCCTGCTTTTGTTCCCTCCTGTTAGTGGGGAAAGGTGGCTGGACAAAAGGATCTCTTTGGGGTTGGCCAGGAGGGATTTCCCCCACTTCCCCTGGTGATGGTGATTAAATTGAAATCCACGCGTTTCCTCCTGTGGTTTGGGCGCTGTGATTGACGGGGCTGCCAGAGGCATCGTGGCTGCTGACACAGGATCCCACCGAAGGCAGAGCTGGATTATCATCCCCCCTCTTTTGGGTTGGGAACAAGGGTAACAAACCTGGAATGTGGCACAAAGGAAATGTGTCTTCGCAGCTGCTGCTGGAGGGGACACCCAACTTTCCCAGTTGCTTTCATTCCTTTCAAGGCTCTTCCTTTGAGGTGGAGGAATGGCTTAGGAGGAAAAAGCTTCTTCCCTTTGATAGGGAAAGCTGGAGTCTGTCCTAAAGCCTGCCCCTGGCTCAGCAAAGCAGGGAAAGGGACTTTTAGGGAGGTGAAATATAATGAGCTTGTAGTGAAGGGGCCTCCAATAGATCCAAGCTCCATTAAAATGTTAATTTATGCTTTAGTGTGAGCGGGGTATCAAGTTGGTGAACACGGGGCTTAATCTCAAACTGACAAATGCCAGTGTAAATTTGACAAAAGGCCTCTTGTGAAATCACTTTTAAGACAAGCTCCTGCTAATGAGCAGCAGTTGAGTTAAAAGGAATAAATTAGGGCCGCATTTTAAGGTGTGCTTACTTTCCTCCTCCAAATGGGAATGTCCAGGAGCACGTATTTTGCTTCTGGCATGCTGGCTTTCCCTCTGAAATACCAATTAGGGTGGACTTCATCTTGTCTTGAGCAGCTCACATGGAAAAGAATGGAAACCAGAGGTGCTGGTACAGCCATCCTAAAATTCCTGGTGTTGGCTCAACCATTGTGGCTGGCGAGTGGTGTCGGAGCGGAGCTGGGTCAGGCTGGGCTCAAGGACTCCTCTGCAGTGAGATGAAGCTTGAAGGTTGCTCGTCCAGCTTTGGTACCAATGCTGGCACAGTCAGGCTTCCTGAGGAAAAGGAACTGGAAACACATCCAGTTGTTCCTTTCCTTTTCCAAAGGAGCTGTCGTGGAAGTTGTGGTGATGTTTACAACCACCCTTTCCTCCAAGCTGGTTCTGGCACAAGTGGATTCTGCTGCTGGAGCCCCATCAGGCCCCTGTTGTAGCTCGGAGGTTGTGTCTCTGCTGCCGATCTGGAGGGGTTTTTTTGTCATTCCAAAGGGAAAGTTCAGTTGTTGGTTTAAAGAGGAAGAACGAGTCGTTGGAGGCTTTGTAAAAGCACAGATACATCCATTGTAGTGGTCATTCTGGTTGGGTCCGTGGGGCCACCGCTCCCGTGAGTGCACGTGTAAATTCCACTGGGATGGATCTGGAAGTGCAGCGTGAATATTTCAGGTGTTAATCTCTTCCTCAACCAGTAATGAAGGACTAAGGCAGCTTTAGGACTGGGATTACTGGCACTTGAACTATTTCAGCTTTTCCCTTCTGTATGCTGATCAGAGACCCCATTGCAGTGCCAGCTTATAGAGATGTGTCAGCTCTGTGGGGAAAAATAATCCTGAATTACTGCTGCTACAGCCCCTGAAACTTCCACCGGGTGTAATGAACTCCACGGCTCCTCCTGCTCCCTCCTGCGTGGGTCAGTGTGAAGTGCCAGTGTTTGCGAGGCCCTGGTGGGTCTGGCTGCATGAGGGCTGGTAGATCTTCCAGCTGCCTCATTCCTGGTGGGAATGGCTTCTCCAGGTGGCTGGAGCCTTAATAGCGTTAAGGTCCTGGGCTTAGGCCTGTTGTGTGTGTTGTGCGTTGCAGATTAGGGATCATCTTCTGCAGACCTACTGCACAAACTTGCTTTTAATCTGGTGCGGTGATCACAGGCTGGTGAAGTCCCCATGGTTGTATTTTCATACCTTTCTTTTCAGTTCACCATAATTTCCACTTCTCTAGTGTGGAAGTGGCTTGGTACTTCCTCACTGGGTTATTTAAGAGCGGGATGTTGTGCCTGGTGACAGGCATGATTATGTGCCCTCTGTGCTTCTACAGAGTGATTTTCCATGAATTTTGGGGATAATCAGTCCCTCCAGTTCAGCCCCAGTAGGTGAATGCTCTGTTCCTGCTGAGGTTTCACTCTTTGCAGGCTGAACTAAGCTTCTTACCTGCCAGCTGCCTCCCCGTGTTAAAGCTATTTAAATCCATCACAAAGTTACAGATTCACTTTCTGTAGGAGCAGAGGAGCCAAACTCATTGGTTCAGGATGTATTTGGTCACATAGGCCCAGGCCTTGTTGCCTAAAGAGCCTCAGAGTGACTGTGAGGACCAAGTGGAGCATCACTGTCCCTTGCATCATCCCCTGGTAGCAGAGGGGATTGTTCCAGTGCTGTGAGGTGTTGTTTTTGCAGTCTGTAGGATGAGCAGAGCTTTGTGTCAGGTGGTGAGAGGGGCAATTGCCTGTGTCACCTGCTCCAGGTGACCCTGCCTAGGCAGAGGATTGGACCAAGGATCTCCAGAGATCCCTTCCAAGCCCAGCCCTTCTGCGACTCTGGCAGGCCACAGCCTGGCCCTGCCTTTCGAAGAAAGAGCCTGGCGGTGCCAGAGCCCGTTCCCGAAGCCGAAGGGATTTTGCTCAATGCTTAGTGCCCAATCCTCCCCTCGGCACCGTTACAGGACCGGCGCTGGCTTGAGTTTCCATCGGGCTGTCTGAGCCTTTCTGAACTGCCGCCCTACTTGGAGAAAGTCCATGGAAACCTCCTTGCTTCCCTCCATTCCTCAAGGCTTCTGCATGCACAAGGTCTAGTCATGACCAGCTCCTGCACGCCAGGGAAGAGCTGATGGTCTTAAGCAAGCACAGAAACACCACCACCTCCAAGTTCCTCCTTATTTTTATTTTCATGGATTCACACTGGATGTGCTGTCTCCACATTCCCAGTGCTGGTTCCTCCCTGGTTCTCCGGCCATTTGTAGCAGCCGAGCGTTGCTGCAGACGACATCGATCGTGCTCAGACTTGCTCTGTCATTCATTCAGCAGCACAACGAGCTCCTGGGAGCCTTGTAACCTGAACTGGCTGAGGCACTGGATTGTAGTAGCAGCGTGACTGCAATTTGCATGAGGGCTCTGTCGGATCCCAGCTGGGTACCCAGAGCTCTCCCTGCTGTGTCCTGCTGCTGCTGTCAGCAGCTGCTCCCTGTTCCTGTTTGGTGGTGGTGGGGACGTTTATAAAACAGCAAAAAATGCACAGATTTGGACTCTGATGCTTCCCCTTTTTTATTTGCGTGCTAAACTCTTCCCAGCCCTCCCCTTATCAGCACAGGCTGTTTGTTTTCCTTGCTCCCTGACCCAGATGACACCGTCACACATCAAGCGGTTCCCGGTCGTGGCCCAGCGGATGCAGCCAGCACAGCATCCAAAGGAATTGCTGAGCTGGGAGGATAAATCCATTGTGCAGCCCATGTGCTTTATGGCCATCATGGCTGCAGAGGGAAGTGGCCTGAAAGGCCTGTGCAGGATTTCAGTGCTCCGGGGCCTGGCAGGAGCCTGGCGGATGGAAGGGATGTGTTCAATGAGCTTGAATTAAATAGCAGTGTAATAGCTCCACCTCAGTCCCCATAGCAGTGTTTAATGGGTTTGAAAGAAGATTGAAGAGGTACTTAAGGCCTCTTATATCTTCTGCTGGTGCCCAGATTCACTCCAAGGGATGCTGGTAGTTTGGGCAGGTGACCTGGGGAAGGGATGCACACTCTTCTGGGAATACAGAGCAAGGAATGCTTTGAAGTTAAACGGGAGACTGAAATCAGCTGACATCCAGACCAGTGGATGTAACTTGTGCTGCTTTTACTGTAGCTCCATCCTTCCTTTTGATACTTATTTAGTTGTGAAATCCTGGTTGGCTTCCTTGTGGCTCAGCTCCAGCATGGACACTTGCAGTCCTGTGCCACCATCTGGCAGAGCTGGTGAGCCAGGCTTTTGGGAGATATTCCAGGGGGGATAGATCACAGGGTAGAGCAAGGAGTCCAGCCACAGAGCTCTCTGAATTTAACTGGTTGGTGATGATGCCCTTAGTGTGACAGTCCCACCTTGAGTGTGGTTAATCATTAACGCTGTAGCTGACACCCTGCAGCCACTTTCACTCTTGTGGTTGCTCAGCGTTTTAGGCCTTGAGTAGTGACTTCACACAGGGTTTGGTGCAGCTGTGTCTGCTGGGAGGGTCTCTGCTTGCTGCAGCCTATGCGGAAAAAAGAAGGGACCTTGTAGGATCCTTGGAAGGATGGCACAGTGCTGGAAGGAGCAGCTGATGGATCCTGGAGAGCTTTTGTGGGAAGCGCTGTGGCTTACTACTCAGGATCCATGTAGTGATCATGAAGCTTTGTGGGCACCGGGTTGGAAATCTTCCATCACTTCAGGGATTGAATTCAGAGCGCCCTTGCTGTGCATGAGGCAGCTCCAGCTTTGCTTCTCAGCTCCTTGGCTGGATTTCGGTGACATCCTGGTGGGTGGCAGACTGGCCAGCAGTGCCTTTGCTGTCCCAATGGAGAAGGTTTTTCCGTTGCCACCTGGAAGCACCAGAACAGCAAATCCTCAGCCAGAGATCCCTGCACCTACAGGTGTCTGACCTTCAGCACAAAACAACCCCCTGAAAGCTGCCTTGGCTGGGGAAGTTGATTTTACAGCTTCCTTTACACTGAGGATTGACTGGAGTTAGGATTTACACAAACAATACACAGTGGGAAACTCCTGGTGTTTGTGGTTTTCCTGACTTGACACCTGCAATGGTCAGCGTGGAGTTGGAAATAAACCTCCTGCACTCCACGGGAGGGGGAAGTGACACAGGAGGAGAATCCTGACTGAGGTGCTTGTGGAGTAAACAGGAAGGATCTCATTGAGCCACAGATCACTGCAGGAGGGCCAGGCTGCCTGGATGAGCAGATGTGCAGTGGTGGCATCTGTCAGCAGCTGGATGGGGGTTTTAACAAACTGAATGAAAGGTAATCATAGAATCACGGAATGGTTTTGCTTGAAAGGGACTTTAAAAACCATCGTGCCATGGTTGGGACACCTTCCGCTAGACCAGGTCGCTCCAAACCCCACCCATAATGTGAGATGTGGCCAGGACCTACCAGTGAGATCGTGACGGTGAATGAGCGCTCAGTGCAGACATAATTCTGCTGCTGGAGGGAGCTGAGGCAGAGCAAGATCAGTAAAACCTCCAAGATAAGCTGTCCTAAGCACGCAAACATTCAAGTTTTTGTTAAGCTCTTTGGCCGGGGAATGCCAGCGCCGGTGCAAAGTCGAGTTTTAATGGGGATTTAGTTGTGCAAACCCTGAGCTGGTTCTGCAGGTTGTGTGTGCTCTGTGGTGAGGCTCAGCCTCTTGCTGCTGCAGTCAGACACAGCAGCTGATCTGCTGCTCCAGGGAGTCTCAGTGGGGACAGAGCAAGGAAAGCAAAGCTGAGGTGATGAAGCAACCCAAATGCCTTCATTTATTCTTTATGCTACTCTCTGAGAGAAGCTGTTGGTTCTCTTGAGTGTCCCAGTGTGGCGGATATTAATAATTGAGGTTTTCAGGAGGCTGATTAAAGTCCAGGTAAGATTTCATGCTCCTGCTGCCTCTCTGTGGACATCCTTAAACTGATAGCTGGTGGCTTAGGAGGACAGATTTTCCTAGTCTAGCTCAAATGCATAGAATTCCCAAAAAATTCCTCTGGGAAGTCCTGATAGGTGGTGGTTGTGTAGCTTGCCCAGACCAGACAGTAAATTTATTAAGGGGTTAATCTACCTCCAAGAGGTGCCTGAATTCTGGAATGAGGCAACTTCTGCGCTTGTTTTCAGAGGGCTGTGCAGCTACCTGCAAATGGAGCTGTCTGAACATACTGTTCCTTAAGAAAAACGGGAAGGAGGAGGCTCCAGTGCAGCTGACCTGTCCCTTGCATCCTTTCCTTCCTGCAGGAATGCATCCTCTCCGGGATCATGTCAGTGAATGGAAAGAAAGTCCTTCACATGGATCGTAACTCGTACTATGGAGGGGAAAGTGCATCCATTACACCCCTGGAAGATGTAAGTGTGGAGGGACCCATCCACTGTGTCCTTCCCAGGCACATAAAGGGGATTTATTCCCAGTTAGCCTTGGGGTGGGTTCAAATTAATCACTCCAAGGGTTTCCTTTGAGTAAGGAAGTTTTATGGCACTTCCTCACCAGTGGGGGAGATACCACTGTGGGTGTTTGTAGTTGGTAGAGAGCATTTGTTTGCTGTAATTCCCAGCTGGGATCTGAGCACAGAGCATTCCAGAGCTATTACAGCTGGATGTTAAAACTCTTCAGCTAAATTGTAAATTTGATTAAGGAATGTCCCATTAAACAGTTCATAAATTCCCAAATCCTTTAGCCTTGGATGGAGAAAGCCTGGATGAGCAGAATTACACTGCCTGCTTCTTACTGTAACAATTCACTGGATATGTTTGTGTGTTCCAAACTCAACTTGGAGCTCAAACTGCAGCCAAAAGCTGGCTCTGAAGAGCTTGTGTTCAGCCTGGAGCTGTGGGGGTGGAAAGTGTGTACATGTGTGGGAGAAATGACACCCAGACAGATTTCCTGGGCTATAATAAATTCTGTATTCTCTCTCCAAAGCTCTACAAAAGGTTTAATCTCCCGGGAACTCCACCAGAATCTATGGGGCGGGGAAGAGACTGGAACGTGGACCTCATTCCAAAATTCCTTATGGCTAATGGTGAGTGGTCCTGAGCTCCCAGATACTCCTTGTAAGCTCAGCCTGGGCTAGTGCTGGGTGCTAGAATGGGACAGACACTGCCATTCCTTACAAATCCTTATCCTTCAATCCGTGTGTTCCAGTACTGGGACTGGTGTGGGCCAAACCCACCGTCAGTGAAGGGGCAGCTCCCTTTGCCTAAAACCAACCAGTGGCTGCTGGAATCTCATCCTGGAGCACGAGGGTGTGGATGGATTGTGCAGTGCCTGGCTCAGGGCTGCTGCAGTGCAAGAATTGATAGATCCCAGCCAAGGCTTGGCTGCTTTAGTCCCAGCTTATCTGGGAATTGAATGTGGTGCTGCTCAGGAAGGGTTTCTCGTGTTGGAAGAGCTGCCTTGGGAGCTGCTGTGTCCTTGTTTGACTGTGCCAAACCCCCTTGCAGGTCAGTTGGTAAAGATGCTGCTCTACACAGAAGTCACTCGTTACTTGGACTTCAAGGTGATCGAGGGGAGCTTCGTCTACAAGGGAGGAAAGATCTACAAAGTTCCTTCCACTGAGGCAGAAGCTTTGGCCTCCAGTGAGTAGCTGCACCTTATTTGTTCCCTCTGCATCTCCTAAACAGAGACAAAACCCATCCCTTGGGATATTCTTGATGCTCCTTGTGTGTTAAGGAGCATCCTCAGGGTTCTCCTGCACCTCTTTGACTTCAAACACCACTTGCAGTGTGAGCCTTGGGCTTCCTGAGCCCTGTTTTCTTGAAGCTTCCAAGCTGCCTGTTCTGTGAGATTCTGGTGAGAGCCTGGCAGGATTTTCCTTCCTCAAGAGCTTACATTTGGGGCTCGTGCTCCCAGCTCTGCCATAAATATTTGATGGCAGGTCCTTGTTGGAACTGTGTGTGTGAAAAACATTGCAGGCAGATTGGAATGACTAATTCCGACATGTGGCACCTCAAACCTTAATTGTTGCCTACTTAAATGTCACTCTTCAAATAAAACTTAATAATAGTGTGGTGAAATCTATTAGGATCTAGAGGGCATTCCAGTAGCTCCAGACATGGGCTGTGTTCAGCAGCACCTCTGATAAAGTGACTCCTGCAGTTAAGGCCCCAGATCTGTAGGTCTGAGCGTTCCTCATGGCAGATATTCCTGTTTGCTGAAGGAATCAGGAATTCCTGCAGTTTGGCCCTGTGTGGTCTCCAAGGGACTCATCCTGGCAGGAGTGGAGGTGCTGCCTCTGCCCTCACGTTTCAGCAGGTCCAGTCTTGCTTCTGCAATTTGTGGAGAATTCAGGTGCACAAGTGGTGCCTTGTGCAGACTCGTGTTTGGGGTTTGAGGGACAGGACAAAGGGGAATGGCCTTAAGCTGAAGGAGGTTAGATGGGATATTGGGAAGGGATTCCTGGCTGAGAGGGTGGGAAGGCGCTGGGATAGAATTCCCAGAGAAGCTGTGGCTACCTCTGGATCCCTGGAAGTGTCCAAGGCCAGGATTGGACAGGGCTTGGAGCAGCCTGGGATAGTGGAAGATGTCCCTGCCATGGGGCTGGAACTAAAGACCTTTAAGGTCCCTTCCCACCCAAACCATCCCATATTTGAACACTCAACACTTCTTACCCATTGTTGATACTCTGTGACAATGGAAAAGCCACAAAAGCCGCTGAGGATCTGCTGAATTCTGCCCAAACCTTGGTTTTAGGCTTAATGGGTTTGTTCGAGAAGCGCCGGTTCAGGAAATTCCTGGTGTATGTGGCCAACTTTGACGAGAACGATCCGCGGACCTTCGAGGGCGTGGATCCCAAGAAAACCACCATGAGGGATGTGTACAAGAAGTTTGACCTGGGCCAAGATGTCATTGACTTCACAGGCCATGCCCTCGCTCTCTACAGGACTGACGAGTAAGTGGGGAATCAGTTGCTCCCCCAAATCCCAGGATTTTGGGTCATGATGGGATCGATTGGTTATTTTAAACTTTTGAGGGTTCCTGGGTAAAACGTGTGACACCCAGCGCTCCTAAAAGGGAACTCCCAGGGAAGCACTGCCAGGAGCAGCTGGAGGGTGGGGCAGGAAGCTTCACGGGAAGTCAGTGTTTCGTTTTCCAGAGTATTCTGCTGGAAGTGCTGGTTTGGGAAACATCCCAAACGGTGTAACTGTCCTTCCCAGCTATCTAGATCAACCCTGCCAAGAAACAATCAACAGGATCAAGCTGTACAGCGAGTCACTGGCTCGATATGGGAAAAGCCCCTACCTGTACCCCCTCTATGGCCTTGGAGAGCTGCCCCAGGGATTTGCAAGGTGAGCTCTTGGCTTTGACTCTGGGTTTCTTCCAGTGGGGTGTGGAGTTGGATGCATGGAGTTGGATGTGTGGAAGTTGGATGCATGGAGTTGGATGTGTGGAAGTTGGATGCATGGAGTTGGATGTGTGGAAGTTGGATGCATGGAGTTGGATGTGTGGAGTCAGTGCTTGAGCTTCTAGAATATGATGCTGCTTAAAAATACTGTGTTACTTAATGGTTCTCTCCCTTATTAATTAAGTGATTCTTCCATGTGAGATTCCTTCTTTGTGGGCTTGTTTCCCCCTGGATTTGCTCGGAGATCCTGCTGGCAGAGTATTTACCCCTTGTGTTTAAGCAGAGGATTTTGAGGAGGTTAAAGTCTGAGGTGGGGTTTTTCCAAGTGGAACAGGGGCTGGAAGGGCTGGTACAATCCAGCCACGGAGGTGCTGAAGGCGTTTTCCTGTTGCAGGCTCAGTGCGATCTATGGAGGCACCTACATGCTCAACAAGCCCATCGAGGAGATCGTCATAGAGAACGGCAAAGTGGTCGGGGTCAAGTCCGAGGGGGAGGTACGGAGCCTTCCCATCCTTCCCCACTCCCCACCCCACATCCCGCCCCTCACAACTCAGATTTTTTTGGGTTTGATCAGAAAAAATACAGAGAAAAACCTTTTCTAAGCCCCAGGACCAAACCTGCTGGGCTGGGGCTGTTGTCCCTGTGCCAGCTTGCTGAAGACACAATGTCCTGATGGCTGGAGTTCATTCCAGCATCCCTGCTCCAGGAGTTGGGATGAAGTCTCCATGGGCTGGCAGTGAATAAATCAGGCTGGCTGAGCTGGAAGGGAGCTGTTCCTTGTGTCTAACCTGGAACCAGCTCTGCCCTTGGCATTTTTAGCTGCTTTGACAGCTGACACGTGGCCTTCCCGCAGCTTCTCCTCCACCTGGCTGGATAAAACTGGGAATGCTGCAGGCTGCTTGGGAGCTCTGAATGTGCTTCTGACTGGAGCGGGCACTCACAGGACACTTCAGCACTTGCTGGGGTGGGAATGACATGTCCTGGCTGGGAGCAGAGGTGACAATCCGTGCTAGAGACCAAAGTGTGTGCAGCCTGGAGGCTTCAGACTGATCAAATATTAAATTATTACCGGAAAAACTATTTTTGATGTGAACTGGGTGATTTTTATTCCATGTTTGTGCTCAGGTGGCTCGCTGCAAACAGCTCATCTGCGACCCCAGCTACGTGTCAGACCGCGTGACGAAGGTGGGCCAGGTGATCCGGGTAATCTGCATCCTGAGCCACCCCATCAAGAACACAAACGATGCCAACTCGTGCCAGATCATCATTCCACAGAACCAGGTCAACCGGAAATCAGGTGTGTGCGGAGCAGCTCTCGCCACGTGGGCTGAGGCAGCGCTTGTTACCCGGCCTCTGTGTGCGTGAGGTGTGGCTCAGACAGGGAAATGGACACTTCGTGGCCTTGTCCAGGGAATGTTTAGGCCCCAGCAAAGCTGAGCTTCAGTTCAGAGCAGCGTTGGGGGAGGTGGGAAGAGCCTGTGGTCAGAAAACCTTGTGAGGAACCTGCGGCCGGAAGTGCCCTAGACTGGAGAGGTGGGTAAGGGGTGTGGGGTGTCTGGGAGGGGGTGAGGGCTGTGTGCAGGAGGGGAGGGGCTGCCTCCGCCTGGAGCAGAGCGCTGGGAATCCCACTGGATTTCAGGAACTGTCAGAGCCATGGGAAGCAGAACTTTGGAGATCTCCCATGTCCAGGCCACTCATCCCAGAGATGAGAGCACGTAGGGCAAGGATGGGACTCACTCCAGGTTCTCTGAAGAACCCAGGGGGTGCTGAGTGTCAGGGCAGCGGGCAGAGGCGCAGGCAGGTTTTGGGATGAGGCTGGAGGAAGTTTTGGGATGCAGCCGTGCCCTGTCCCCCCAGATATCTACGTGTGCATGATCTCCTCTGCTCACAACGTGGCGGCGCAGGGCAAGTACATTGCCATCGCCAGCACCACCGTGGAGACCGCGGACCCGGAGAAGGAGATCAAGCCAGCCTTGGACCTCTTGGAGCCCATTGAGCAGAAGTGAGTCCTCAGCGAGCCCTGCTCCCTGCTCTGCTGGGAGAGCTGGAGCCGTTTGGCTGCCAAGAGCTGTTGGGAGTTTCCTCAGCACCTTGAGCGATGCCCTTGGATCGAACTATTCCCGCTCTAAAACCATCCTGAACCTTTTTTTCTCCCTTTTCCAGGTTTGTGAGCATCAGTGACCTGTATGCACCGACCGACCTGGGAACTGAGAGCCAGGTGAGTGAGGGCTGAGCTGGGCTGGGAGGGGAGAGGCTCCAGCTCGAGGCTCCAACGCTGCTTCTGCTTCCAGATCTTCATCTCGCGCACCTACGACGCCACCACCCACTTCGAGACGACGTGCGACGACATCAAAGATATTTATAAGAGGATGATGGGATCAGAATTCGACTTCGAGGAGATGAAACGCAAGAAAAACGACATCTACGGGGAGGAGGAGCAGCAGTAATGAGAGTCTCTAATTAGGAGAAATTTAAATCGGCTAATATGAATATATAAGGAACTTAATGAACACTGTACGAAATTCAATATTGTAAGGCCTGCTTTTGTAATCCCATCTCTGAGAGATTGAAGAGTACTGCACTGGTAATGTTCCCTTTTTGGATATCATGTGTTAATTATTTCATTCTAGTAGGGCTGCTGTCCAGAATCTGGCAAATTCCTGACTGATTTCCTGACTAACCTCGTAAGCAAAAGGCAGACTGAACTTACTATTATTATTATTTTTGCAGACGTAGACGTGGGTGCAGATTTGAAATAACTCATTGACAGCTGTGTCTTACCTTGTCTTTTTAATCATTTGTAAAACATCCTTCACAATCCTGTGCTTCTGGTGAGCTCGTAGATGTGACGCTGATGTCACTCAAACCTGGTATCAAGGAAAAATAGAAACTGAGCACTCCATTATTGTGGACAGCATCCCTAAAGTCTCTCCCATCAATCTTAACTCTGTGGCAAAGTTGTATCATGGACAAAGCCCACACCTATTGTAGCAGCAAATGTTGGCTTCGTTCTGGGCACAGAACTTAACCTCCACTTAAGCTTCTAAACCTGTTTACATCGGTTGGGACACAGCTGTGCCTAAGGCTCCTTTGTGTTTTAATCTTAATAAAATTGAGAGAACAAATTACAGAGCAGGCAAGATGTGGAAGTATTTTCTGTCCCCTGGTGGCTTCTCGGATGGACCAAACGGCGCTGCGGTATCGGCATGACAGAGCCTGTGCTTCTCGTGTCTCCTGAAGGCTCCAAATGATTTCTGTACTGCGAAGTAAAGCCAAATTCTGGAAACCAGTCCTGGCCTCTGGTCTGATTCACTTCAGTTCTGGGAGCAGTGGCTCCTGGCCGAGATCCCGTGGGATCTCTGCCTGCCAGGGGTGAGACGGGAGCGTTTCCTGCTGGAAAAGGTTTCCTGGTTCTGTGGTTGTTCTTCCCAGGGTGGGCTGCTCTGGCTGCTTTTGGCAGGGCAGGTGTGGCTCAGGCTGTGCTCTGGCACAATCCCTGATCCCCGCAGCCACCCCAGTGCCACAGCTGGGAACGGCAGCAGCGATAAACAATTCCTGCTTCGGGCTCCTCTCCATCCTGAACACGAGATGTGCCAGTCCAGAGTGATCCTGCCCAATTCCCTGGCTGGCATTGGGCAGACACAGTGATGCCAAGTGCCAGGAAAACTGAGGAAAAGCCTTGGAGCAGCTCTCCAAGTTGGCTCAGTGGCAGGGGCTCCCCTCAGCCAGTGCCGTTCCCACACAGGAACTGGGGTTTGATTTTATCACGACCCCAAAGCTGAGCCGAACCCACTGGGGGCTTCCCCCTCCCTCCTCCCAGCCGGGGATTTTGGCATTTCCTCTGCCCGAGGTGCCACTTCCAGGAACACCTTCCCACCTGCTGCGGCCGGAGCGAGGCTGGGAAGTTCCCCCTGTGCAGTGCCTACAAACCAGGACAGACCCAGTGCGGGTGGAACATAAATCCTTAAATTGTTCCATTATTCCTACCTGCTGGAACCTGGTTGTTCCTCTGGTTATTCCATCCTTCCTGCTGGGATGATGGATCCAGGAGCCCACCATGCTCTTGCTCACTCCTTGCCCATTCCCCATCTCTCTCCTGGCTCGAAAATCCCCTGCCCTCCCTTTCCCATGCTGGGAAAAGCTGGATGCTGAGCAGGATCCCCTCCCCAGAAAGCAGAGCTGGGTGAAAGTTCATTTCTTTGGAGGTTTTATTAGTCAAACTCTTTACAAAGTCATCCTGTACAGATCGGCCTCGCAGTCTTGGATTTAAAAACAAACTAAAAGGACGCCCCTGCCCCGCGGAGCCGGGTCGGGAACGGGGCTCGGACGTGGCGTTTCCCCCATAAATAAGAGCTTATTCTGTATCTGCATCCCAGCTTCCCGCTATTTACAAGAATTCCACACGCTGGAATGTGCTGAGTCCCAGCAGGGAACTGGTACCAGGAAGCAACAGAGGTGAGCTGAAATGTAGTGTGGGCCTGAGCGGGGCCTGAATGGCAACAACCACGTGGAAAATGGATTTCTTCTCATTCCTAACCTTCAAGTAAACTTTGGGAAGTTCCTTTTCCAAATTCTCCACTGGCAGCTGCACTAAAGACTTGAAAATATTCCAATAATTTACCTGTACCGTTAAAAAAACTTTTCCTATGTGGGACTGGATGGCAGGGAATGAATCCCTCCAGGATTTGCATTTCTCACCTTTAAATAAGATTTATGTACAGAGCTAAACCCGACCTTCCCCCACCCCCAGCAGTATCTGGGATCCACTGGGATGGTGGGAATCCGCTGGGATGGATGGTGGGGATCCACTGGGATGGATGGTGGGGATCCACTGGGATGGACAGTGGGGATGTCCCACACAGGACTGGGATGCCCAAACTGGTGCCACAGGGCCTGGGGAGGAGCTGTGTCCTCGTGGCTTCGCTTTGTCACCTGCAACACAGAGACGTGGCCCAGGTCAGTGCCCAGCTCCCTCTGGGCAGTGCCAGCCTCCTGCACAGCTTCCCCAGGGCCAGGCCTGGAGTTTTTCCCATTTTCCAGCAGTGCCAAGTGTGGCTCTCCTGGATACAGCTCAGGAGTCAGCCCTGAGTGCTGGCAGATCCCATACCCAGCGCTTTGGGACGGTCCCTGCTCTGCTGCAGGAGCAGAGCTCCCTGCTGGCCATTCCAGAGACAACCCCGGAGCTGCTCCCAGCTTTTTGGGATCAATCCCAAGCTTTCCTGCCTTACCAGTAGCTTCTTCTAAACGGAGCAGCCACTTTCTGCACCGTCCCGAGGAAGGTGTTGATGTCAGCCACAAGAATTCCTTTGCTTTCCAGGATTTCCCTGCTGCTGCCGCTGGGATTTTCTGCAAGGGGAGGAGCAGCAGGACCATTAATTCAAACCAACGAGGCGGTTCCTAAACCTGTGGGAAATATCCCTAAATCCCACTGTGGTTGCTCTGGTGCTTTGCCAACAGCCTCATCCCAGCAAGGCCAGAACTGGAGCGTGAAGGCTCCAAAACTGCCGGAATTCAGCAACCTCCAAAAATCCGTTTGCTTCCCACCGCTCACGCCTGACCCACACCTCGAACAAGCGATTCCCGCAGGGATGGCAGGAAAATGAGAATTTTTTCTTCCTCCTCCATCCCTTTCCAGGGTAATTTCAGACCTGGAGGGGTTTGGGATGCCTTTACCTGTGAGATACACGGCGAACCTGGCGTGGATGTGCCGCACCTGCAGCTCCAGCAGGCACTGGATGTGCCGGGATTCGGGAGCCGCTGTGGAATCGCAGCCGTGGAAGTGCAGCAGCTCCACCAGCTCCGCTCCCTGGCACCACTTCAGCAGCAGCTGCTTCCTCTGGGCACTGGCATCATCCCTGCTGAGAGAGGGGCACGGGGACGGGTCAGGGGCTTCATCCCTCTCCATCCCTTCCCAGGGCATGAGCAGGGAGGGTGGGATCTGCCCTTCCAGGTGTTTGTTCCAGCCTCGTGGGTGATTTTTGTTGCTCCATACGGATCAAAAGTGACAAATTCCCCCTTGCTCCAGGCAGCTCCCAGGTTTTGCCTGGGACTGGGTTCATTTCCAGCTCAGCAGCTGCTTGGGATTTGTGCTGCTTGGGATTTGTGCTGGGAGCTGGGGATAATTCTGGGATGTTTTGTTGTCGCTGAGCAGGGTTTGGAAAAGCCAAGGCTGCTCCTCACCCACCCCTCCAGGGCCTGGCCAGGACAGATGACTGCCACTGTCCCAAGGGATACTCCAGACCCTGGAATCGTGCTCGGGATATGAAGCTGGGAGGAGAAGAAGGAAGAGGGGATGTTGGAGAGGTGGTGTTGGTGTTCCCAAGTCATTGACGGAGCCCGGCTGTCCTGGGGCTGGCCTGTGATGGGAAATGGATTCCTAGGATTTGCCTGCATGCCCAGCCTTTCCTTTCCCTGTTAAACTTCCTTTATCCCAACCCACCCAGGAGTTTTCTCACTTCACCCATCTCAGGGAGAGCCATGGATGAGCCCACGCTGGAGCAGCTCCATCTTCAATCATCCATGTGGGAATTGGAGTGGCAATTCCTTCTCTCCATCACCAGCTCAGGGCTCCTCATCCCATTCCAAATCCCAAATCCCAAACGTCATGGGACAGAAGAAGAAACAGCACATGGGGCAGAGCCCCAGGAAGGTGCCCTGAGCTCCTGGGGGTGAGTCAGGACTTGGGATGAGCTGGTGGGAAGGGAGGGAAGTTTGCTTTCGGAGTTTCGGGAATGTGCAGCTCCTCCAAGGAAATCTGGGCCTTTCCAGGAGCCTGCAGCACTCCCTGAGGGCATCCCAGCCAGGGAGAGAGGGAAGGGCCTTATGGAAGCCCAGCAGGGAGCCGGGAGAGCTGCCAGAGTTCTGCCTCATCCGGGACCACATCCAGGACAACGTTCCAGGCCATCTGATGCTCTCCAGGTCCCAAGTCCTGCTGCTCCATCCCGAAAATCCCCAATTTCCCAGGCAGAGCCGCTACCTGAGGTCTCCTCGGAGCTTCTTGCTCTCCCTGTGGTGCAGGAGCCACTTCCACCTCCCGTTCCTGTTCAGCTTCTCCAGCACCTTCACCACCTCCTTCAGCTGGCCTGAGGGGACACCGGAGCCAGGGATGAGCGGGGAGGGGACCTGGGGGTGTCTCAGGGCCGAGCCCTTCTCAGAGCTGGGCCACCTGAGGGTGCTCAAGGCTTTTCCAGGGGAGCTTTGAGTCCCTCCAAGGATGGAGACTCAAACTTCACAGGATGAGCAACTGGGATAATGTCCTGGTGGGAATTTTTTCCCCCTGAGATCCGGTGACGAGTGCAGCTTGCCCCTGTCACCTCCTGGAGCAGCTCCAGGAGGAGCTGGCTCAGCTCTCTCTGCCACTTCCCAGGAAGGAGCTGAAGGCAGCAACGAGTTCTCCCCTTTGTCCTCTCTTTTCCATTGGATATTGGGAAGGAATTCCTGGCTGGGAGGGTGGGGAGGGACTGGAATGGAATTCCCAGAGAAGCTGTGGCTGCCCCTGGATCCCTGGAAGTGTCCAAGGCCAGGCTGGATGGGGCTTGGAGCAGCCTAGGATAGTGGGAGGTGTCCCTGCCCATGGAATGGGATCATCCTTAAGGCCCCTTCCCATTTAAACTATTCCATGATTTTCCAGGCTGAATGAACATCCTGGCACATCCCTTCACTGTTCTTGGTTGTTTTTTGGGGACCCCTGAGCCAGACTCTCTATCCCAACAGGATCCAAATGTCAGAAGAGAGGGTAAGAATTCCCCACTGGAAGCAGAACTGAGGGAAAGATTTGGGAACGTGTCAGGAAACGCCCTGAGACTCACCCAGGGTCACCCTTTCCAACAGCTCCTCGTCGGACACCACGAAGCCTCCGGCCTGGAACAGCTCCTGGAATGTGTCACCCGTCACATCCTCGGGATCGTCCACTCCGGCGAACACCACGCCGGGACAGCGCTTCAGCTCCAGCAGGCACGGCACCTGGCGGGCACAGCGGCTTGTGCCACCCCAAATCCACGGAGCCCAGCCCAGCCCGTGGATCCCAGCCCATCCCATGGATCCCATCCCAGCCCAGCCCATGGATCTCATCCCAGCCCATGGATCCCATCCCAGCCCATGGATCCCATCCCATGAATCCCATCCCATCCCATCCTATGGATCCCATCCCATCCCCATCTATCCCCTCCCAGCCCATCCCATCCCGTGGATCCCATCCCATGGATCCCATCCCATCCTCTGCATCATCCCAACATTCCTGTCTCTACATGCCAACCCCAAAGCTGGATGGTGGCAGGGATGAAATATTCCCTGGAATCGGGAAATCAAAGCGTGGCTGGACAAGAGGAGGCCAACCTCACTGCTCCGAGCTGGGCTGCTCCAACTTTTTTAATGGATGCTGGGATTAAAAAACAGGGGGAAAAAAAAGGAATTTGGGCTCACACTGTGGATGTGGGAGGAGATGTCCTCGTTCCTGACGATGACCAGCAGCCGCTCACGGGCCCGGCGCTGCGCCCCGCAGAACTTCAGGGGTTCCGTCCTCACAAAGCCCTCGTCCTTCAGCAAGGCCTGGAACAGGAAGCAGGTCTGGATTGGGAATATTCTCCCGGGAACAAGGGATGGGGAAAGAGGAGGAGCTGCCCAGGGCGGGGGTGGAGTCTCCAGCTCTGGCGGGATTCAAAGCTGCGTGGATGTGGCACTCGGGGACACGGGCAGCGGTGGCCTTGGCAGTGCTGGGGATGGTTGGACTTCAAACTAAACCAGAGCAAGTTTAGATGGGATTTTGGGAAGGAATTCCTGGCTGGGAGGGTGGGGAGGGGCTGGGATAGAATTCCCAGAGAAGCTGTGGCTGCTCCTGGATCCCTGGAAGTGTCCAAAGTCTGCCTGGGACAGTGGGAGGTGTCTCTGCCCATGGGGTTGGAACTGGATAATCTGGATAATCTGGATAATCCTTAAGATCCCTTCCCACCCAAACCATCCCATGATTCTGTGATGACCCAATCCCAAGGCTCCTGTCCAACCTCAGTGCCTGATCCCAATTCCTGGTGCTGGGAGCCGAGGTGGCTCCTGGGTTGAGGGAACCAAACCATCCCTGTCCCTGCCATCCCACCCACTCCCCCCAGAGCCGCCCATCCCAACCCATCCCAATCCAGGAACGGCTCCCACCTTCACCCTGTCAAAGAAGGGCTCCTGCCCCGTCTCCAGCAGGTAGAACATTCCGGGCTGTCCGTCGGCCACACGGCGCAGGTGGGAGCGCAGGGCTCCGCGCAGCTCCGCGATCGTCCCCCCGAACGCCACCGTCCCTCCGGCCGGGGCCGTCCCCAGCCGAGCGTTCCCGGCCTCTCCCCGCGCCGGGGCCTCGCTCCCGGCCTCGGCCCTGCTCAGCACCACCCTCTGGAACTCGGAATACTCGTCCAGGATGACGGCCACGTCCCCCCGCGAGGCTGGCGACGCCCGGTCGTATCGGAGCTTGCCGAGGTGGAAGGGAGCCCTGCGATCCCGGCTCCCGGCCCGGGATCTGCCTCTCCTGGTATCCCGGTTATCCCTGTGCCGGCGGGAGCGGAGCCCGGCCGGCCACGTGTCCGAGGGTGGAATTGTCACCTGCAAGGGGCTCCTGCTGCGTGGGGACAGCGGGATGGGGACACAGAAGTCTTTTGGGAAGATGCTTTTGGAGGTAGAAAAGGGAGGTTTGCCATTCCTAAGGATTTGTTTTAGCTTATAATGG
This sequence comes from Oriolus oriolus, assembly GCA_013400235.1. Taxonomy (NCBI): domain Eukaryota; kingdom Metazoa; phylum Chordata; class Aves; order Passeriformes; family Corvidae; genus Oriolus; species Oriolus oriolus. The sequence goes on along the minus strand of VXBT01010227.1, from coordinate 35,892 downwards.
AAGCGGAGACATTCCATGTCCAAAGTGTTCTGGGTGATTTCCTCAAAGCCCCTCCAGGTCCCCATCAGGGACCGGAGCAGAGGAGATTCCCGGGCACGGCGGCGGCGCCTCTTTGGAAGCTGGACATCTTCCACCCTCTCCCGGCACTGCCTGGTGACCACAAAGCTCCCGTAATCCCTGGGGATCCCCCGATCCCAGTCCTCTCCGTGCTCCTCCATGTGCACGGAGCTCCTGGAGGAGCTGTCCCAGTTAGTCCTTGCTCCTGCAGCATCCATGATGCAGGAATTCCTAGTTGGAAGCGGGGAGGGGGAATTCCCCTCAAAATATTCCTGGTCTGAGTCACCAAAGGAATTCTCCAATGGCTCTTCAAAGGCCAAGCCCTCGTGTCCGTCCTGGCTCGGCTCTTCTCTTGGGAGCTCATCCGAAATTTCCTCGGCATCGCTGAGCTCCAGGCTTTCCCCAGAGGGATCCCCGTGCTCATCCAACGGCGACGCCGGGATGGGAGAAGCGGGGATTTCTCCCTCTCCCACCTCAGCGCCGGCACAGTCAGGATCAGGGAACGCCTCGGGATCAGGGAACGCCTCGGGATCAGGGAACGCCTCGGGATCAGGGAACGCCTCAGATCCCTCGGGGTTGTGTTCACAGCCAGCCCAGGACTCGCACAGGGGACACTCCTGGGGTGGGAAGGGAGCAGGACTGGGAATGCTGCCTCCTTCCAGATCCTCAGGCGGGATGGGCTCCTCCCCGGAGCTCCCTCCGGCATTCCCTGCCTGGCTCCCGGGGCTGCCGCAGCTCCCAGACCACCGGGCACTGTCCGGAGAAGGAGGGAGCATCCCAGGGAGTGCCTCAGAGAGGGGAGAGCCCGGCTCAGCACCTTCGGGATTGGGATCATCCCATGGATCGCACGGAGAAGGAGGAGCGGATCCCGGCTCAGCTGGCACGAACTCATCCACAGGGGAGCGGGGAGCTTCCATCTCCTCCTGGGAACAGCTGGGATTTAAGGAGCCATCCAGGCTCCAGGCGGCCACGCTCACCTGGGCAGCTCCTCCCTCCCGGCGCGGCTTCCAGAGGCAGCACAGGACCGACTCCCGCCGGCTCGGCGTCACGGGAACGGCGGGATTTGAGTCTCCGGCACAAGGGGGAGATGCAGGAGCTGTGTCTCCGTGGATATTTGGGAAGTTCTGCTGCTGCCTGGGCAGCTCCTTGATGGCTGAGATCCCCTCTCGGATGGAGGAGGAGGGCTCTGATTCCAGGAGGTGATGGTGGAGAGGGAGCTCCGGCTCCTGCGGAGCGTCAGCCACCGTTTCCATGCTCATTGTGTCATTCCCAGGGGAATTCTCTGCCTCAAGGAACTCATCCTCCCTCTCCTCAGCTCTGGAGTCATCTCCTATGTCTGCATAGTCTAAGGGGGAGTCCCGGCCATCTGCTGACCCCATGGGATCATCCAGCTCCTCTGTGCCGTCGGCAGCGGCGCTTCCATGCTGCTCTTCCACCGAAACCCCGCTCTCTCCTTGGTTTGATTCCTCAGTGTCCAGGGAATTCAGCTCGGGATCAGCATCATCCCCACACGCCTGGGAAAAGCAGCTGCTCCTTCCTGGGTCGCTCTGGGACGGCGACTGGAGGCTCTCCACGGGCGGATCCTCTGGAGCAGCCCACGGATCGACGGATCCATTGGGAGAGGTCAGGCACACGGAGCTGGAGTCAGGGGACAGGGTCAAGGTCACTCCCTGGCCGCGGGGGGACTCCAGGCCGGCCGTGCTCCTGGCAGGCTCCCACCTTTCCGCAGAGGGCACACGATCCCCGTTTTCCTGCTCCGAGCCGTTCCCGAGCGTGTCTCCGGCAGCTCCCGGGTTTCCCGTGAGGCTGTCGGGCTGTGCCCCGCCAACGGGGCTGGGATCAGGTGGGGACAGCGGCTCCCCGCCGTCACTGCAGGGTGACCCCACCTGGGCCGGGCTGGCCACCCCGACCCCGTCTGTCTCCGAATCCGGGGTGGCCGGAGCATCCCAGGGATCTGGGAGCTCATCCCGGTTTGGTGACATCTCCTCGGGAAACACTCCAGGGTCAGTCCTGGCCTCGTCTGACAGCGCTGGCGGGGATCTGTCGGGGCAGGGGGATGCCAGGGAGGTGGGGCTGGGCACGGGGTCCTCTTCAGCAGCACCAAACTCCTCCGGAGATGCCGAATTCCCTGGATTCTGCTCGCCACGCTCACATTCCATCTCAGCATCGCTGCTCTCAGACAACACCAAATCCACGGGTCCCTGGAAAGAGCTTTCATCCTCAAACCCCTCGTTCTCCTCCTTTTCCTCCTCCACCTCTCTCTCCTCTTTTCCCGAATGCTCCAGGGGCTCCTGGGATTCCTCCCCTTCCTCAGCGGCTCCCCCAGGCTCCACACTCGCCAGATTTGCTTCCGAGGGCACAGAATCGTCGGCAGGCTGTGGATCGGCGGCCCAGCTGCCATCCTCAACTTCCAGAGGGTGCCCGGCATCTCCCGTTCCCTCCCCATCCTCGGGAGGGCCGGGGCCGCTCCCTGAGCCTGCTTCCCGCTGGTTTTCCTGCCGCTCCCCGTTTTCCTGCGGCGCACAGTGGGGGTCTGTCCACGGAGCCGAGTGGGAATTCGGGGTTCGGCTGCCGGGGTTTTCCGTGCCCAGCTCAGGCGGGGATTTGTCGGAACAGCTGAGCTCCTGGGAAGGGCTGGGGGTGATCCTGGAATCCAGCAGGTTCTCCTCGACCGGCTCCTCCTGGAACAACACAATCCAGAGGTTAATCCCGATGGGAAGATGCAGGAAAAAACCATTGGAATGGTTTCCTTCGTGCAGTTCCAGCCCTATGGAAGCTGCTCCCTTTGTTCAGGAGTGGAAGTTTTAAAGGAATTATTTTAATTCAGGAATTCAGGCTTGGAAAAATCTCAGCAGAGCCCCCAAGAACCTCCACTCCTGACCATGTGCAGGCTGGAGAAAGTGGAAAAATTCCATTTCCAACTCTATCCAGAATGGAATTGTCATGGATTTCACCAGAGGGATGAGGGAATGATGCGAAGCACTGCACTGCCACCTGCGTGGGGGGAAAAACTTCCAAGGCAACAAATCCCAGCTTTCCAAATCCACACGGGAATGGCTGTGCCTCTCCTGGATTTCTGGAATTCCCCTCTGGAATGCTGGGAGCTCCCCTGATCCCTCAGTTGAGGACTCAGCCCTGACACAGCCTCGGAGTTGAAATCACAAATCGACACTTGAATTGCTTTAATTTGGGATTCATCCCCCTTGGAGGGAGGAATTCCCTCCCCCTGCTTCTCTGCTCCATCCCTCCTGGAAAATCTCACTCCTCCAAGAGCCTTGGAGCCCCCCCAAAGCCCGAACTCACCGCAGTGACGCTCGAGACATCGCGCGCGCCCTCCTCGGGAACGACCTCCGGCTCCCTGTCTCCCACATCCAGGTTTTCCCCAGCATCATCCCGGAGGGAAAGGCTCTCGGGACAGCTGGTGGACGAAGGCTCCTCCTCCTCCTCCTCCCCGCAGGGCAGCTCTCCTGACGAGGAGGACACCGTGCTATCCACAGCCCCAGGAATTCCATCCGCGTCCGTCTGGGAATCGGCGGGGTTTTTCTCCGGCTGGGAAAGGCCTTGGGAAGGGGCGCTGGGATCCAGGGAGCTGCTGGGAGTCTGGTCGGGATCGGAGCCGGAGTCTGCGGGACACGTCTCGAAGCCGAAGCAATCCTGGCTGTCATCACTGAGCTCCAGGAATCCTCCGGAGCTGTTGATGGAGACGAATTTGGTGGGATTGCTGTGCTCCACCACCTTCCTGGAGCTGCTCAGGAGCTTGCTGGGCTTCCTGTAGAACAGAGCCACCCACATGTGCAGGATCAGCTTCATCCCTTCCACATCGTCGGGAAGATTGGGATCCCAGGGCCTGGGAAGGGAAGAAAAGAGAGCCTTGAACCATCTCCATCGTCCGTGCCGCAGCTCCAGGGAATTCATGCCTGGAATTCGTGCCTGGCTCCCCACAGGGCTCGGCCCCAAGGAAGGAGGGCACAGATCACTGCTTGATGCAGATTCCAGCTTTTTTTTGGGAAAAAAAGGAACTCGGAGCTCCAAAGGAGGGATGGAGGACTTGGGCTCCTGGCTTTAGGTACTGATTCCAGCTGCAGAGCCACGGGAACTGCAGAATCATGGAATGGGTTGGGTGGGAAGGGCCCTGGACACTTCCAGAGATCCAGGGACAGCCACAGCTTCTCTGGGAATTCCAGCCCAGCCCCTCCCCACCCTCCCAGCCAGGAATTCCTTCCCAAGATCCCATCCATCCCTGCCCTCTGGCAGTGGGAAGCCATTCCCTGTGTCCTGTCCCTCCAGGCCTTGCCCCCAGTCCCTCTGCAGCTCTCCTGGAGCCCCTTTAGGCCCTCTGAGCTCTCCCTGGAATTTTCTCTTCTCCAGGTGAACATTCCCAGCTCTCCCAGCCTGGCTCCAGCCCTGGGAGCAGTTCCATGGATTCCTCTGGACTCTCTCTAGCAGCTCCACATCCCTATACTGGGATCCCAGAGCTGGATTCCCTGTGGGAACACCTGAGTGGAGCAGAGGGGCAGAATTCCCCCTTTTCCTGCTGTGCACACCGCGGGATCAGCCCAGGACAGGGCGGATTTCTGGATCTAGCACACATGGCCGGGTCACATCCACTCCATCTCCCACCACCACCCTCCCAAATCCTTCCTTTTTTCCAGGAAAAACAGAGCAGCTGTAACTTGGCAAACACAAACAAAATCAATTTTTATGGAAAACAAAGGGATAAAACCAAACCGAGCCCTTTTCCAAATCCCTGCGGACACTCCACGCCGACTTACCCATGCAGGGCACGGATGACAGTTTTTTCCAGGGAATCGTTGGTGTACCTGCTGTCCAAGTGGAAGAGGTATTCCTCTTCCCAACGGCACGTCACCCTCATGGAATTCCCGCTGACGTTCACCGTGTGGCTCTTGGCAAAATCCTCCTTTTTCCTGGGAACGCTCCTGCTGGGCTCCAAGGCGCCGCTCTGCTGGTGCCGGAACGGCAGCACCTTCCCGACCAAGGGACCCGTCGGAGCATTCCTGGTGCCGTTTTTGGAGGCAGCGGGCCCAGGGTTGGGATTCCCTTTGGGATTCGGTTGTTTCCTGGGATGCTCGGGCATGGGGGAGGCGTAGGAGTGCTCGGCTGAGATGATGGAGTGCGTGTTCACCTCGGCGGCTTCCGGAGCTTCCCGGGGAGGCAACGCCTGGATCTTGGCAGGGGTGGGATTCACGCTGTTCCTATGGAAAATTCCAGAGGTTTTCTCGTTGGGAGGAAAGGCCAAATGGTTGGGATCTGGTTGTTCAGGAAGCGGCTGGGTCAGGGACGCTCTGCCCGTTGAGGGGGCTTTTTTCCCGTGTTTTTCCGCCCTGTGGTATTTGTGGTCGGAAGCCACGCGCAGGGATTTGGCCTTGGAAGGGCTCTGCTGCTCCTCGGGATCACTGGGAAGGCTGTGGGACACCGGGATGATCCCAGAATCCTTGGGAATATAGGGAGGGATACAAGAGCCCAGGGCCAGGTCAGCCAGCAGGTTCAAGGCGTGGGATTCGCAGTTGTCCCCCGGCAGAGCAAAGCTGACGTCGGGAATTTCCGTGGGATAAACCTCGTTCCTTTGGCTTTCTGCTCCGCGGGATCGGGAAGAGGCTTCACTCGGGAGGTCGGAGAGCGGCTCCTTCCGCCCTGAGGGAGGGAAAAACAGCAGGAAAAGGTAATTTAAAAAGTGCAAAAATGAACTAAGGTCACGATTCCGCCCCGAGGACGGGTTCCAGGCAGGGTCTCAGGGAAAAAAGTCTTTCCAAGAGGGATTTTCCACACTTTTAAAAACATCTCCATGGTCATGGATAGCAGGGAATGATCCAGAGTTGGGAATTAGGTTTATTCAGGAAGGTTTTTTTCTCAGGAGTAAAAGGCACAGGATCCAGTGGGAACAAAATCCCCCTTAAACACGACCTGAAAAAATTTTAATTTTGGTTAATCCATTCTCTTCTGCTTTGATTTTTCCTGAAGTTTGAGTATTTGGAATTTTCACAGATGGGTTATCCTCGCGATAATTTAGGAAAAAAACCCCCAGAAAACTCCTAAAACAGAGAGAAAAATCCCTAAACCAGAGATTAAAACCCTAAAACAGAGATTAAACCCCCTAAAATACAGATAAATCGCCCTAAAACTGAGATAAAGACCCCCTAAGAACCCCAAAACCAGAAATAAAACCCCCTAAAGCAGAGATAAAACCCCTTAAAACAGAGATGAAACCCCTAAAACAGAGATGAAACCCCTAAAACAGAGATAAAAACGCCTAAAACAGAGATAAAACCCCTAAAACACAGATAAAACCCCTAAAACTGAGATTAAACCCCCTAAAACAGAGATTAAATCCCTAAAACAGATTAAATCCCTAAAACAGAGATTAAACCCCTAAAACAGAGATTAAATCCCCTAAAACAGATAAACGCCCTAAAACAGAGATGAAACCTCTAAAACAGAGATGAAACCTCTAAAACAGAGATAAAACCCCTAAAACTGAGATAAAGACCCCCTAAAATGGAGATAAAACCCCCTAAAAACCCCTAAAACAGAGATAAAAACCCCATATCTTTTCAGAGCACACCCAGGAACCTGGGGGCTCCCAAAGGCAGCCGGAACACCAAAATAATTCCAAAATATTTCATTTTTTGCTGTTCCAAATCCCCCTCCCCACGGCTCCAGACCCACGGTCACAAACCTGGGATGAAGCCATGGAAAACCAATCCCAAAATCTCCCTTCCAGTAAAAGCTCCGGAAATCCCAGCTGGGCTTTAATTTCCTTGGGAAATTAAAAATCCAGAAATTGGGGGTTTCTCACAGCCAAACACGTGTTTTTTGGGGATTTTGTGGGATTTTGTGGAATTTAGCAGGAGCCATCCCATGGGAGAGATCGTCTGGATCCACTCTGGGAGCTCCAAAGGTCGATTATGGAATTTTGGAATGGTTTGGATGGGAAGGGACCTCAAAGCCCATCCAGTTCCAACCCCAAGGGCAGGGACACCTTCCACGATCCCAGGCTGCTCCAAGATCCGGCCTTGGACATTTCCAGGGATCCAGAGCCTCTCTGGGAATTCTATTCCAGCCCCTCCCCACCCTCCCAGCCAGGAATTTCTTCCCAATATTTGACGTTTTCCCTTTGTTTCATCTCTGCCATTATCTGGATGGCTCAGCTTTCCACGGAATTTTTTCCCACTGGAACAGCTCTCTTACCACTCTCTGCCTGATTGTTGTCCGGAGGTTTTGACGCTTTGTTTTCCAAACTTTTCAGCGTTTTGCTTTTCCCTGCCTTTGTGCCGCTCTCAGCAACCGGAATTTTCCTCACGTCCGGATTTTCCAGAGTTTTCAGCCTCTTCGCTTCCAAGGCAGGACCATCAGGAGCCGAGGATTCCTTCTTGGCAGGTTCACACTGGGATTTGTGGACGATTTCCGCAGCCAGGACCTCGGCACCTGGGAAAGGGCAAAGGAAGGATTTTATTTTTATTTGGGAATTGTTCGGATCGAAAAGGAATCGGGAAGAGGGAGGTGTTTTTTAAGGATTTCCTTCTCGTTATCCCGATTTAACTGGGATTCAATGCATTCTCTGACCTGGAAGCAAAGGAAGGGAACACTGCACCCAGCTTCAGGCACATTCGCTGGGCTAATTCCCAGGAGAAGAGACCCTGGAGATTTATTTGGATGCAGGATGAGCTCCAGGCATTCGGAAAGGCGAGGAGACGGTTCCCAGGGAACCGTCGAGCAGCAGGAATTCAATCCCATTTTTCCAGCACTCACCTCTTTTCCTCCCATGTGGAAACTGCAAATTAGCCAATTTCAGCAGGGGCTCACTGGAATTGGCTGCGGATCCTGATTTTTTGGGAAAAGAGGAAGCGACGTTGGTTTTTTTCTTGGCTGCTTCCCTGTTCCTGCTGTCGTCCGACTCCGGATGTGTCTTGAGGGGTGATGGACTCTTCCCAAGGATCCGGCTGGATTTCCTCCTGTTCTGCTGGCCCCAGAGCTTGATGGAAGAGCTGCCATTTTTTGGGAATCCCTCCCCAGCCCGCTCGGGATTCGAAGCCTTGCTCTTGTCTCTCCCGTTGGGACGAGCGGGATCCGGGGATGCGGCCAAGGAGGAATTCTCAGGATCAGCTCCCGGATTTTTGCCAGCGCCACTCAGACATTCCAAAGCCGCCGACATTCCCAGGGCGAAGCCGCTGGGATCGGAGAGGTAACGCTGCAGCTGGGCCAGGGATCGCTCCGAGAGTTTTTGGGAAGGATGAGCGGCTTCATCCTCGCACGGAGAGAGCGGAGAAGGAACAGGAACGTCGCCGTTCTGGCCAGGGGTGAGCTGAGAGTTTTCCTGGAGTTTTGCATATTCCTGGAGGTGCTCCTCGATCCGGGTGCTGGTGCTGCCCGAGGAATTCCATGAGGAATCGGCGGCTTTCCGTAAGGCATAGCGAAGGCCGGGCAAAACGGAGGCGATTTTTAAGGAGATGTCGCTCCTGCCTTCCTTCCCATTCTTCGGATCCCGCTTTTCCGCTGGGAAAGGGAAAGAAAAATCATTTAAATCCCACTAGGAAAGGATGGAATTCCCTAAACCATCTTCCTGTTCCATGCAAGAAGAGCACAGGAGTAAAAAGCTCCACGAATCAGCCCGGCCCTGGGAAAGTTGTCCTGGCTTGATGCTGAAGGGAACAAAGAATTCCATCTGGGAATTCCATGTGCGAGTCAAAAAAGGGAATTAAACTAAAATGAAACACCGGTGTTTTATCAACCAGTCCCATTCCACAAGAAATTCCATATCCTAGATCCACTAAATCCAACATTTAGGACAGTCGGAGCTCTGGAAATATTTAGGATTTGGCATTTTTTCCCTCTAAACCTGTTTAAATGTAGGGTTATCCAGGCACAGATTCCTTGTGTTATGTCCCTGTCCAGATGGAAATTCCAGCAGCTCCATCTCCACCTGCTGCCAGCATGGGATGCACTTGGTTCTCCCAAAGTTTGGGAGTTCCTGGATCCTCCCAGTGGATGGTGACCCTGTCTCCCTGTCCTTGCTTATCCCAAAGATTGACAGCTCCTGGATCCTCCCAGTGGATGGTGACCCTTTCTCCATGTCCTTGGTTATCCCAAAGTTTGGGAGTTCCTGGATCCTCCCAGTGGATGGTGACCCTGTCTCCCTGTCCTTGCTTATCCTGAAGTTTGGCACTTCTGGGATCCTGGCACCTCCCAGTGTCCATCCAGCTGGACAGTGACCTTGTCCCCGTGTCCTTGGGATCCCAAAGTTTGGAACATCCTGGTTCCTCCCAGTGTCCATCCAGCTGGACAGTGACTCTGTCTCTGTATCCTTGTGATCCCAAAGTTTGGGAGTTCCTGGCTCCTGCTCTCTCCCAGTGTCCATCCACCCTGTCTCCGTGTCCTTGCTTATCCCAAAGGTTGGCACTTCTGGGATCCTGGCTCCTCCCAGTGTCCATCCAGCTGGACAGTGACCCTGTCCCCACATCCTTGTGATCCCAAAGTTTGGGAGTTCCTGTATCCTCCCAGTGGACAGTGACCCTGTCCCCATGTCCTTGTGATCCCAAAGTTTGGGAGTTCCCGGATCCTGCTCTTTCCCAGTGTCCATCCAGCTGGACGGTGACCCTGTCTCCGTATCCTTGCTCAACCCAAAGGTTGGAATTTCACATCCTCTTATCCCAGACTCCCACCCAGAGCTCCCAAACCTGCTCCAGATGGATCCCACCGAACATCCCAACCTCTCCAGAGGGATCCATGCGACCATTCCCAACCCTGAGGGCACCACCCTCGCAGGTGGGATCCAGCTCTGCCGGGCACAGCTGTGTCCCACAAATCCTTTCCCACCGGGAAAGCTCCTCCAGCTCCTTTCCCACACAATCCAGGCTCATCTGGCTTTTCCCTCTGCAATCCAAGGGTTTGGAGCCAGCGCCCTGCACCCACAGGCTTGGCCCAGCTGAGTGTTATGATCCCATTCCAAGGTTTCTTTTGGATATGGGACGATTCCAGAGCCCTTCCCTGTCACTTCTCTTCCCAGCAAAAGGCAGAGGAATTCCTTGTCCTGTGGGATTTTCCTCACCCTGCACTGGCAGTGCTGGTCCCGCTTCCCAGCAAGCCTGGGAGCCAATTCCCAGTTTCCTGCCTCTGCTGCTGGCTCGGGAATGGCTGCCCAGGGAATGCCGGCTCACATTCCCTCTGACACCGTCTGGACAGGAAGGAACAGATCCAGGGCTTGTTGGGAAACAGGAAATACGGAAATAGGGAACATTATTCATCCTTCAGCTCTGCCATGAGCGATTCCCACGTGTCCCTCACCTCCGCCGCGTTCCACGGCAGGGCTGATCCTCCCTTCCCATCCCAAATCCCTGCACAATACATTCCTTTCTCCATGAAGAGGAGAAGCCTTCAGTTTGTAATCCCAGGAAAAGAGGTGTGGGAGGCAGGAGAGGGTCAGGACCGGTTGGGTGACGCTGTGCGGGTGGAGCGGGACAGCACGTGCAGGAAAATCCTGCTGCTCCAGAGGGAAAACGTCTGGGATCCAGCAATGTTTGGATCCCAGGGAATAACCAGGAATGTTTTAATCCCTCTTCCCACCTTGATTTTGCTGCTCCAAACCTTCCCATCCCTCTGGGATGCTCCTTGTGCCTGGTGCCCTCTCCGGTCTCCATCAGCTTCTCCCACAAAAGATAAGAGATAAGGATCTCCCTGTTCTCCTTGCTCCCAGGATTTCAGGAACAAATCCCTCTGCTCCTCCAGGCATCACAGCAGCAACCTGATCCCGGGATTGACCTGGAACCTGGGATCTTCCTCCTCAGGAGGAGCCCAAATGTCCCCGACACCGTCTCTGCTCTCTGGTGACAGGGACAGGATCCATGGGAATGGCCGGAGCTGTGCCAGGGGACGTTTAGGGAGGATATTGGGAAAAGTTCTTTATCCAGAGGGTGCTGGGGCATTGAACAGGCTCCCCAGGGAATGAGCACATTCCCAAAACTCCAGGAGCGTTTGGACACCGCTCCCAGGGACAGGGTGGGGTTGTCGGGGTGGCTGTGCAGGGTCTGGAGCTGGATTTGATCCTTCCAGCTGGGGATATTCTGGAAAGAAACCAGGAAAAGATCCCCCAGCAGCACATCCTGGAATTTCAGGTGACTGAGTTCAGTCACCTGCAACCAGCACACCTTCATCGGAATTCCAAGCCCAAATCCCAAAGGAAAAGGTTTGTAGCTGGAAGTTAACCCCAAAAAAGACAAAGCAACCTTGGATGTGCTGCCAGTTTTCCCTTCTGGAATGGGAAGCTTTTCCCAGGGAAGAGAGCTGGGTGTGTCCTGGGCACTTCCATGGGCAGTGCCACCCTCCACTCCTGTGGGAGGACTGGAATGCCGGAGTGTGCTGGCAGGAACACTCTTGGCTCATCCCTGGGATGATCCCACAAAAAGCCAGCCGGAAGTTTCTCTTTGTTTCCTCTTATTCCATAAAATCATGGAATGGTTTGGGTTGGAAAGGGACTTCAAAGCCCATCCAGCTCCAATCCCATGGGCAAGGACACTCCCACTATCCCAGGCTGCTCCAAGCCCTGTCCAGCCTGGCCTTGGACACTTCCAGGGATCCAGGGGCAGCCACAGCTTCTCTGGGAATTCCATTCCAGCCCCTCCTCACCCTCCCAGCCAGGAATTCCTTCCCGATATCCCATCCATCCCTGCCCTCTGGCAGTTTGAAGCCGTTCCCTGTGTCCCGCCACTCCACCATCCCTTGTAAAAAGTCTCTCTCCGTATTTTTTTCGGCTCCCTGTGCTCGTCCTGCAGGAAAAGCAGCACATTTGGGAATGCTGAGATTCCCTTCCCTGCAGCAAAAGCAGCACATTTGGGAATGCTGAGATTCCCTTCCCTGCAGGAAAAGCAGCACATTTGGGAATGCTGAGATTCCCTTCCCTGCAGGAAAAGCAGCACGTTTGGGAATGCTGGCATTCCCTTCCCTGCAGCAAAAGCAGCACATTTGGGAATGCTGAGATTCCCTTCCCTGCAGGAAAAGCAGCACGTTTGGGAATGCTGAGATTCCCTTCCCTGCAGGAAAAGCAGCACATTTGGGAATGCTGGCATTCCCTTCCCAGCTCCCAGAGCTCTGACTCACCCCGACGGCAGCAAAGCTCTGCCCAACCCCACTCCCTCCCTCCCGTCACATCCCAGATTTCCGGATCCCACAGAGAACTCCAAACCCTCGCTGCTTTTTCGGGAGCAGAGCCCTTCCCCCGCCTCTTCCCAGCTCTCCTCACCTTCCCCAGGCCGTGCCCTCTCCCTTGTTATCTCAGCACAGAACAATTCCCTGATTTTTTCCCCCTCTGGAGCCGTGTCCAGCGAGCGCCACGTGTCACTCCGGCTCCCCGAGCACGGCTCCTGGCGGGATGGGAGCCAGGCCGGGCAGGATCCAGGCTCCCGGAGCACATCCCAGACAGCTCCAGGAGCAGCCGCTGCGGAAAAGCGCCCGGAAAGCGATTTTTTGTCACTCCCATCGCGTGCGGGGAGCCAGCAAAGCGCAGAGCCAGGCTTAAATCGGCTCAAAACGCGACAGAAGCGGAGATTTGCTCTCCTCTCGCAGTGCTCGGTGCCGAATCGTGCTGGCTCTGAGCAGAAAAAGCAGCTTTTGGAGAGGAATTGGACCTTTTAGGGAGGGTTTCACCCCAAACCAGAAGCTGAGGGAAGCTCCTACCTGTTGGGGCCAGGGCCCGGGGGGAGGGGAACAGGAACAGGGCCAGGAGGCTGACGGGCTCCTTGGGCTCCAGCCCTGCAAAGGAAACCAGGCTTAGGTAAGGAACCGGGTTTGGTTTAGGAAACCAGGTTTAGTTTAAGGAATCGGGTTTGGTTTAAGAAACCAGGTTTAGTTTAAAGAACCACGTTTCATTTTAGAAACCAGGTTTAGTTTAAAGAACCACGTTTCATTTTAGAAACCAGGTTTAGTTTAAGGACCCAGGTTTAGTTTAAGGAATCAGGTTTTGGTTATGAAACCAGGTTTTATTTAAGATCCCAGGTTTAGTTCAAGGAACTAGGTTTGGTTTAAGGAACAGGGTTTTTTTATAGAAACCAGGTTTAGTTTAAGGAACCAGGTTTTGGTTAAGAAACCAAGTTTAGTTTAAGGAACCAGGTATGGTTTAAGGAACCAGGTTTGGTTTAAGGAACCAGGTTTAGTTTTTGAAACTAGGTTTAGTTTTTGAGACAAAGTTTAGGTAAGAAACCAGGTTTAGTTTAAGAAACCAAGCTCGTTTAAGAAACTACATTTAGGTTAAGAAACCAGGTTTTATTTAAGATACCAGGTTTAGTTTAAGAAACTAAGTTTAGTTTAAGACACCAGGTTTTGTTTAAGGAACTAGGTTTGGTTTAAGGAACAAGGTTTCATTTTAGAAACCAGATTTAGTTTAAGGAACAAGGTTTGGTTAAGAAACCAAGTTTAGTTTAAGGAACCAGGTTTGGTTTAAGGAACCAGGTTTGGTTTAAGGAATAAGGTTTTGTTTTAGAAACCAGGTTTAGTTTAAGAAACCAGGTTCAGTTTAAGAAACCAGGTTCGGTTTAAGAAACCAGGTTCGGTTTAAGAAACCAGGTTCAGTTTAAGAAACCAGGTTCGGTTTAAGAAACTAGGTTTAGTTTAAAAAAACAGGTTTAGCTTAAGAAACCAGGTTTAGGTTAAGAAACTAGGTTCAGTTTAAGAAACCAGCTTTAGTTTAAAAAGCCAGGTTCAGGTTAAGAAACCAGGTTTGTTTAAGAAACCAGGCTGAATTTAAGAAACCAGCTTCAGTTTAGGTGCCCCCATCCAAAGTCCCCCAGGAACTTAAGCCCGGGCCAGCCTCACCATTGTCCCGCGCCAAGGCCGAGGATGTGAGCAGGATGAGCACTCCCCGCTCCCGCAGGTATTTGATGATCGCCTGGAACAGACACAGAACTAAGTCAGAGCTCTGCTCCTCGGCCCAACTGGGCACGGCCGGCACCGAGCCCAGGCCCCTTCCCTTGGGAAGAGGACACAAATTCCCTCGGGATTTGGGATCAGCAGCGTTCCTTTTCAGGCCTCAAATTCCTCCCAGCTGGTCCTTAAAATAAAACTAAGCTCGGTTAAGCTGGGTGTAACTAATGAAGGGTCGTAATCTCATCTCTGCCAGGAATTCCCAATGCCCAAGGGGAAGTTATTCCCAGCATCTGGAAAATGCAACGTTCCAGCCACGGCCTGGCTGAAGCTCAGCTGGATTTCGGCAGCAGCAACGTCGATGGATCCATGGGAAAAATAATTGGCTGAGCATAAGGAAGGGCTGGAATTCTGGGCCGGAGCTGGAGGAGCTTGCGGATAAAGAGATAAGGGCCCTTATCAGCTTCTCCTTGTGTTTGGGTGTTGAGCTTGGCTTGGATTGGCCTCTCCTTCTCCACACTTGGATCTCCTCCTTCCATCTTTTCAGGGATCTTCCAGGAATGGAACAACCCTAAGGCTCCCAGCGGGAAGTTCACCGATCCCATTCCATGTGTTCAGACACAATGGGGGATTGGATCCGTGCCCTGGTTCCTCCAGGAAAACGCAACAGCTTTGGGAATGCTGCCCAATCCCAGTGTAATATTCGGGATTCGGGACAGGAGCTCCTCCTTTGGAATTGTCTCAAGCCAGAGAGGAGAAGGGATAAGAGGCAGGAATTCTGCTGGATGGATCCAGCTCAGTGGGATAGCTGGGAATTCTCAGTGCCAGGCTGATTTTCAGGGAGACGAGGAGGGAAATCAAGCACTGAGGGACAACAATCAGCACCCACAGAAGCCAAAGCCACACTTTCATTTAATTCCAGGCCCTGCAGCATGGAAAGGGAAAGGAAATCCAGGGAATTTTGCCTTCCCTCTTTTGGGAGTTGCTGCCAAAGTGGATTTGCCCACGGACCTCAACGGCAGAGCAAGGGGAGGGAAGGAGATCATCCCAAAGGGGCTGGGACATGCTGGAATGAGGGATATGGATTCATCCATGGAATCATGGAATGGTTTGGGTGGGAAAGGACCTTAAGGATCATCCCATTCCATGGGCAGGGACACCTCCCACTATCCCAGGCTGCTCCAAGCCCCATCCAGCCTGGCCTTGGACACTTCCAGNTGGGAAGCCATTCCCTGTGTCCTGTCCCTCCATGCCTTGTCCCCAGTCCCTCTCCAGCTCTCCTGGAGCCCCTTTACGCCCTGGAATGTGCTGGAAGCTCTCCCTGGATCCTTCCCTTCTCCAGGGGAACATTCCCAGCTCTCCCAGCCTGGCTCCAGAGCAGAGGGGCTCCAGTCCCGGGAGCAATTCCAAGGAGAAAAGAGGCTCCTGATGGATTTAATCCCCAACCCCTCCAGTGAGCTCAGCAAGGAGAGATCTTTGCTAAATCCTCCTTTTTCTCCTCCCGTTTCCAAGAATTCAGGGAATCCAGGTGCTTTTCCTTCAGAGATCCACAAACACTTCCCGTGGCACATTCCATGTGGGAAGCTGCACTTCCAGGCAGCTCGGAGCGAGGGGAGGACGTGCCCAGCCGTGGATTTACAACCCTGGATTCCCAGGAGGCATCAAACGGGAGAGAAAAGCAGGAAGAAGCAAAGCCAAATCCCAAATCCCAGCAGAAAGGGATGCGGTGTTATCCCGGAGATAGGAGGGGACAGGATAATCCCAGCGGGAATAAAAAGGATCAAACGTGCTGGAAAAAATATAAAATAAAAATATATCCCAAGGGAAAATTTCCAGAAATAATTTCCAGCTCGTGGGGGTTCATCTTCAGGTGATAAACAGAAACAAGAAATGTTTGAGGGAAATCAAGTAGGAAAACAATACTAAAAGCAGGGAAATGAATTCCATTTTGCATCAGTTGTGGATAATGTCACCAAAATTCCATAGAAAGGCCACTTTTCTCCCAAAAAACCACTCACCAAGTCCTTCTCCTTGAGGTTTTCCACCAGCTGATCCATCTTCTGTTGATCCTTATTGGATATTTCCACCTCGTAGAGACTGGAATAAACCCCCTGAAAACAAACTGGGGAGAAAAGAAAGGAATTTGGCGTTGGAATGGTACTTTTTCCGTGGATTTTGAACCAACAGGTGCTGCTGGCCCAGAAGGATGGGGCTGGAATGGGTGGAAGCACTGGGATTTTAAAAGAACTCCTCAGGATTCCTCTCCCTTCTCAACCAGCATCTCCCACCTCGATCTATCCCAGGAATGGGCTCCTCACACCAGGAGAACCCATGGAATACAGGCAGGAAAACATCCTGGGTGTTTTTCCTCCTATTTTCCTTCGCATTTCTTGCCATTTCAGCATCTGGAATCCCACAAGGACCTGATGTGACTCCTCGTGGCAATTCCAGAGGCTGAGTTACTCATGCCACGGGAATATTTCACACCCACCTTCATTCCCAGTGTAATTTTTTTTCCCAAATGCAGCTTCTGGCAGTTTTTTCTTCAAGTCAGACAATCCCATGACGTGGTTGATGTCCAGGTTGGGAGGCCTGTGGGGACCAAAAGATTTCAGGATTAAGGAGAGCTGGGAGCTCTGGAAAAGGTGCAGCTTGGATAATTGGAGCTCAATTCCTGAAAATCCTCATATCCTGGGAATGTTTAAAGCCAGGCTGGATGGTGTTTGGAACAACCTGGTTTAGTGGAAAGTGTCAGAATTAAATTATTTTACAGGTCCCTTCCAACCTAAACCATTCCCTAATTTTTTTTTAATTCCCAAATGCAGCTTCTGGAAGTCTTTTCTTCAAGTCAGACAATCTCAGGATGTGGTTGATGTCCAGGTTGGGAGGCCTGTGAGGATACAGCACAAAGGATTTTGGGATTAAGGAGAGCTGGGAATCCTGTGGAATCTGGGAAAGCAGCTCTGGAAAAGGTGTAGCTCGGATAATTTAAGGATCCTGTTTGCAAGCAGGATCCTCAAATCCTGAAAATCCTCAAATCACAGATCCTGGAGGTGTTTAAAGCGAAGTTTGGAGCAACCAAGTGGAAAGTATCAGAATTAAATTATTTTAAAGCTCCCTTCCAAGCAAAAGCATCCCGGGATTTTAGATCCTCACTGAACACCACGTTCCTGATCGTCCCAACGTTCCAGCAGCAAGGGGATGGGGCAGGAGAGACAAAAGTGGCACAGAGACACCCAAAAATTGCACAGAAAGGGCAAACTCACAGCTGGGCTGGGATGGTGGAGCTGTAGGGTGTCCTCAGGGCGATGGTGCAGAGCAGCTGGCCGCGGATGGAGAGCTGGCCCCGCCATGGGCAGTACAGGGCTGCAGGGAAAAGGGAAAACAGCTCATGGATAATGGGAAAAAAAGCAGGAGAGGAGGGCAAAGGGGTAAAAATCCATCAATAAACCCAACCCCAAAAATCACCCCAAAATCACTCAAAAATCACGCAAGAATCACTCAAAAACCACCCAAAACCCATTCAAAAATCACCCAAGAATCACCAAAAAACCACCCAAAAACCACCCCAAAACCACCCAAAACCAATCCAAAATTCACCCACAAACCACTCAAAAACAACCAAAATCCACCCAAAAATCACCCAGAACCCAGCCAAGAATCACTGAAAACCCACCCAAGAATCACCCAAAAACCACCCAAAATCCACCCAAGAACCACCCAAAAAACACCCAAAATCCACCCAAGAACCACCCAAAAAACACCCAAAATTCACCCAAAACCCACTCAAAAATTACTCAACAACCACCCGAGAATCACCCAAAACCCACCCAAAAACCACTCAAGAATCACCCGAAACCCACTCAAAAATCATCCAAAACCCACTCAAAAACCACCCAAGAATCACTCAAAAACCACCCAAAAATCACTCAAAAACCACCCCAAACCCACCCAAAAACCTCTCACCTTTGCGGTTACGCTCCTCCCTGGAAAAAAAGGCGACAAATAAAAAAAAATTCAGGATATTTAGAGACAGGAAAAGCAGCCAACAAAAGGGAATAACTTTGGGATGAGAAGGAAATTCGGGGACGCTTACGGGTTCCGCGCGGCCACCACGCGCATGTCCTCGGGTTCCCTGTACTGGCAGGCCAGGAAGATGTAGGGACAAACCTGCCTGGGCCGCTCGGCCGTGCTGCCGCCGCTCACCTCGTACACGTAGTACTGGGAAACACGGAAAAAAACATGGAATGCTGAGGCGGGAATGAGGGAGCCGCGGGTGCTTCCCGCTCCCGGGCCTGCCCCACGTACCTGGCTCTGCTCAAAGGCCTGCCAGGGGCTGCTCTTGGTGGGGCCGTGCTTGGACACGTGGCAGTCGTAGCCCGGGGACGGGCACGTGGAAGCGGCGGTGGAATTCTCGGCGATCGCTCGGACTTTGCCCTGCAGCAGGGAAATTCAGCAAAAGTCCATAAATCTGTGGAGTTATTCCCAGGAATGTGTTTTAGAAGGGAGAAATCGGCCTTCTCCACAAAGCTGTGTCGCTGGAAGGTTGGTGTTCGTCAAAGAAGGGGGGGTTGGGGTTGTGGCATCGCAAAAATTCAGCCTGGTTTGGGATGGGAGAGGGGTCTCCAGGCTCAGGAGTGGGGTTTTGGAAGCAGCTCCAGGCAGAAGGAGTCGGTAAGAGGGGGAAAAAATCCTTAAAATCCCCAAAAATTCCTGAAAATCCACGGAAAAAGTGACTTTCTGGAGTCTGATTTTACACCCACCACTGCTGAGGGCAGCGAAGTCTCCTTCAAAGAAGAATCTCCAATCCCAGGAGTGGGGTTTTGGAAGCAGCTCCAGACAGGAGGCAGTAAGAGGGGGAAAAAATCCTTAAAATCCCCAAAAATTCCTGAAAATCCACGGAAAAAGTGACTTTCTGGAGTCTGATTTTACACCCACCACTGCTGAGGGCAGCGAAGTCTCCTTCAAAGAAGAATCTCCAATCCCAGGAGTGGGGTTTTGGAAGCAGCTCCAGACAGGAGTCAGTAAGAGGGGGAAAAAACCCTTAAAATCACCAAAAATTCCTGAAAATCCATGGAAAAAGTGACTTTCTGGAGTCTGAGTTTACACCCATCACAGTGGAGGGCAGCAAAGTCTCCTTCAAAGAGGAATCTCCAATCCCAAAAGTGGGGTTTTGGAAGCAGCTCCAGACAGGAGGAGTCAGTAGGAGGGAACAAAAACCCTAAAACCACCAAAAATTCCTGAAAATCCACGGAAAAAGTGACTTTCTGGAGCCTGATTTTACACCCACCACAGTTGAGGGCAGCAAAGTCTCCTTCAAAGAGGAATCTCCAATCCCAGGAGTGGGGTTTTGGAAGCAGCTCCGGACAGAAGGAGTCAGTAAAAAAGGGAAAAAACCTCTAAAACCACCAAAAATTCCTGAAAATCCACGGAAAAAGTGACTTCCTGGAGTCTGATTTTACACCCCACCACAGCTGAGGGCAGCAAAGTCTCCTCCAAACCTGTCTGGTGGCTTCTGAGAGTCATTTCCCAGAAAAGATGTGGAGTTTTTACCTTAATCAGCTTACAAATGACAATATATCCTGATTTTCCATGGTGCCAGGGCCTGGGATGGAGGCAGTCGGCATATTTGGAAATATAAACCCCTGGGAAAAGAAAGAAGTGCAGGATAATGTGAATTATTTGTCATCCAATCAAGCTGTTCCCAAAAAAACCCCATAAAAGAGGAGTCTCTTCACGGAAATGGGAATTTCTGCAGTGAAATTGGTGGAATTCTGATTTTTTCCCTGGTTTTTTTTTTGGCTCTTCACTCGTGGTTTGTATTTGTAGGGAAGTGCGTGGGGGAAATGGAATGGGATGCAAGGAGACACCGAAATCTTCAGCTCAGTCCGTCAGAAATATAGCCAGAAAATCAGAAACACTCCCAGAAAATGAGAAATATTCCCCCAAAATGACAAATATTCCCAGAAAATCTGAAATATTCCCAGAAAATCAGAAATATTCCCAGAAAATTAGAAATATTCTCAGAAAATGAAAAATATTTCCAGAAAATGAGAAATATTCCCAGAAAATCAGAAATATTCCCAGAAAATCAGAAATAATCTCAGAAAATCAGAAATATTCCCAGAAAAAGAGAAATACTCACAGAAAATCAGAAACATTCCCAGAAAATCAGAAATACTCTCAGAAAATGAAAAATATTCCCAGAAAAAGAGAAACACTCACAGAAAATCAGAAATATCCCCAGAAAATCAGAAATATTCTCAGAAAATGAAAAATATTCCCAGAAAATGAAAAATATTCCCACAAAATCAGAAACGTTCCCAGCAAATCAGTTCTTGTGGTGCCAAAGGTCGCTCTCAATAAGAGGGAAAAAGCCTGGAATGGGGAGGTGAAGGCACAGTGACATTCCTCAGGGAAGACCCCATCCTCATCCGGTTGAAAAAGCAGGAAAAAAGAGGCTTTTCCATGGACCTTTGCAGCAAAAACCAGGCAGCTGCAGGAGTTTTCCCATTTTGCCTCGGCTTTTTAAGGAGTTGCTACTCCCAGGAAAGGGATCCCGGTTTTCCAAAGGGGAATTTTACCTTTTGCTGGGTCTCCCAGGGTGGAAATGGAGCTGCTGTTGACACGGAGGCCGCTCTGGCACACCTCCTTCGCCTTCAAGAAAACACAAACAGCCACTTTTGCCACCTTTTTTTTTTTCTCCAGGATCAGGGGCACAGAAATCCAAATCTATCCCACAACAGCCGGAAAACCACTGGAATGCGGCACAGGTTGATTATTGATCCAATCCCCCACCAAAAAATTGGGGTGTAAGGAAAAATAAACACAATGTGGCCAGGAAAAACCAACAGGGAGAAAAGGGGATGATTTTGCTGTGATTTAACCCGAAGTGAAAGGAATTAAGCACAATTTGGGCCATTCTTATCCTCAAAGCCATCTCTAAATCACATTAGAAGTGAATTCCCAGTAGATTCCTTGATTTTCACAAAATCCAAAGCATCCCAGCTGCCAAAATCCAAGGAATTTGCCCCAAAACCACCTGACCAACACCTGTCTCCTGTCACAAAAGTGATTTCCTTTTCCAAGAGCATGTGACAGCTTTCCTCACCAGGGAGATTGGGAAGGAATTCCCGGCTGGGAGAATGGGGAGGGGCTGGGATGGAATTCCCAGAGAAGCTGTGGCTGCCTCTGGATCCCTGGGAATGTCCAAGGAAAGCTTGGAGCACCCTGGGATTATGGGAGGTGTCCTTGCCCACGGCAGGGATGGAACTGGATGGATTTTCATGCCTAACCCAAACAATTCCACGCTCAATCCACCGCGACAAAGGGAAAACTCCTTTTTTCTCCCAGCAAATCTCAACATTCCATCCCTAAGACCTCCCCAGGAGCTGCTTCCAGAGCTATTTCCGGCAGGAATTCCTCCACTCACTCCAACTCCCGGGCTTTGATGGGACAGCAAACAGGGATTTGGCCCCAAAGTCGAGCTGAACGAACATTCCCGGTTACCTCTTCCTCCTTCTCGAACAGCAGGAACGCGAAGGTCTCCCGCAGCTCCTCCTGGCTGTACCCAGCAGCTTCCTTGGCTCGGGCAAAAGCCTTGAGCTGCAAAAAAAACCACAGCGAGTTCTGTTCCGGTGGCACTGCAGGGACGTGGCGCGGGGACAGCGCGTCCCAAACGTCTCCAGCAGGGCCTGAGCGATGCCGGAGCAGCTCCTGTGGCCTCAGGAAAAATGTTGGGAGAGCAAAAAGAGCTGGAGGTGATTCCACGAAGTTTCAGGGTTTAATAAAAAGTGGGAGAAGGAGGGGGTTTTGAAGAGGTTTGGAGATAAGAGAAGAACGATTTCATTGTTATTTTTCCTTCTTTTGGTTTTAGAACTCGCAGGCAAATCAAGAAATGACTTGATTCCTGATTTCCCATTTTTTCATCCAGCTCCAGAGGGATTATCCAAGATTTAAGCATGATTTTAACCCTTCTCTTCTCCAGGCTGTTGCAAGAGAGCTGGAGAGGGACTCAGGATAAGGGATGGAGGGACAGGACACAGGGAATGGATTTAAACGGATACAGGGATATTGGGAAGGAATTCCTGGCTGGGAGGGTGGGCAGGGGCTGGGCTGGAATTCCCAGAGAAGCTGTGGCTGCCTCATCCCTGGAAATTTTCCAGGCCAGGCTGGACAGGGCTTGGAGCAGCCTGGGATAGTGGGAAGTGTCACTGGACATGGCACGGGTTGGAATTGGATGTTTTTTAAGATCTCTTCCAACTCAAACCATTCTGTGATCCCAAAATTTTTAAGTCCTATTGAATCCATGACAACCAGACCGGTGATTTCCATTCCCAGAGAACACAGCCTGTTTTCCATGCCCGTGAAAGTGGGAATGTGGGGATGAAGGAATTTTAGAAGTGATCCAGGCAGCTGGAAAAAAAGGGTTAAAAGTGGTGCCTGCACAGGTGAAGGCAGAGAAATCCTAAAAATCTGCCTTGGTGCACTCAGCAACCCATGGAAGCTCTCCTGATAAAGGGAATTCACCCAATTCCAAAGGCTGCTCCAGGAATGTTGAGCACCACCGGCCGCAAGGATTTTTTATTTCTGATATTGGGATGGAAGCGCACGGAAGGGAAGGAAAAGTTCATCGAGTCGGGAATTGCAAAAGGGCTCCGCGAGGCAAAGGAAACACTGAGCTGCTAAAAACTCAGCAATTCCAGAGGCCTGCAGCTCCTCAAAAAAATCCCTTTTCCCGAGCTGGCGGCCTTACCTCACTCAGGAAAAGATCGTTTTCCACCAGGATTGCCTGGCTGTACTGGAAACCATCCTGGGAGGTGGAGTCCAAGTAGGAGCTCTGCAGCACGGCCACCGCCCTCTGCAACAGGGAACCGGACTCGTCCGACTCCGCGGCAAAACCTGCAGGGAGAAAAGGGAAAAGCGGCTGGAAAGATTCCCTCTGGGAATTCCCACACTGCCGTGAGGCCTCGGTGGGGCAAGAGTGTGGCTTGCTGGCATCCAAATCCTGAATTTTTCGGAGTTAAAAAGCCCTTTGGCGGGAGGGATCCGAGCTCCTCGTTCATCCCAGGGCTTTCCCTTTTCAACAGAAAGGAAAAAACAAATCCGTAGCAACTGTAAAAAGCAAAATAAACTCTAAACTTATAAATTTATAATGACTAATTAACTTTATTCATGAGATTCCAAACCCCAAATCGGGGGGTTTAAATCCTATTTGTAAGGGGAAGTTTTAAGAATTTTTTGTCTTTTCCTCCCCTCGGTTAAAAAGAAGAAAAAAATCCATTCCCGGTGTCGCTTGTTATTCCTCTCCAATTATTCCAGGATAAAAAAGGGGATCTCATTTAAAGAACAGGGAAAAGAAGTTCAAATTGGATGTTTAAATTCATTTAGCTCCACTGTCTAAGCCAGGCTGCACTTGGAGGTTTAGCAGGGAAAAAGGAAAGGAAAAGACAATTCCAGATGAGGCAAAAACGTGGAAGGATCCAAAAATGATCCAAGAAAAACACGGCTGGCAAGGATGGAAGTTTGGAGTGCACAAAGGAAAGTCTTTGAAGAACTTTAGCCTGGTTTAAACCTTTTTTTTCTCGGGTCTTTTGTGCCCTCTTATATTCACTTTTCCCCGCTTTTAGGTGATGCCTCTGGAATCACTGGAATTAGGGGGGAAAAAAGCAGATTAAGAGCAGGAAAAATGGGAAATAAAGAGATTTTCCAGCTCTCTTTCAGCATCATCTCTTTGGGCCTAACGAGAGGAGGAAAAGTTCATTTTCCTCATTTCTCTTTCGTTTCTCTTCCTGTATTCCCTGCATCCCCAAGGAAGCAGCCAGAGCTCAGACTTCTCCATGGAAATCATGGAATGAAGTCCCAGCTCAGCTCAAAGCACCAAACACAATCTTCCTTATTTTCTCTTGCTGGAGCATCACAACTTTCTCCAGGAAGCATCAGAGATTTTCAGGGATAGAAGTTTAAAAAAAAAAATTAAAAAAAAAAAAGCCTAGGAATCTCTTGGAAATACAACCAAAAAAATCCAGGAATTCTGCAGCTGATCACTCCAATATTTTTTTTTCATCCAAGCAGTCGGAAAATGAAAGTCCAGAAGAAAAAAAAAGTAATTAATAATTAAATACATGAGAGAAAACAAGCCCTGGGCACCCAGCCCAGGCGGCTGCACCCCTCACTTCCCTCCCGGATTCAGGTGGGATGCATCCCAATCCTAAGGAAAAGCCTCATTCCCAGGAAGAAATCCCAAATCTTGGCACATCCCAGGGCAGGAGAAGAAGGTCCTGGAGCGGCTCTGCACAGCCTTTGAGGGGGTGAAAGTGAAAGTGCCCGAGTCAGAAGGAAAAGTGAAAGTGTCCGTTCCCCTCGGAGAAGCTTGGGAATGGCACTGGATCCGTGTGGTAAAGTCAGGGAATGAATGAGAAATGTGGGAATGGCACTGGATCCATGTGGCAAACTCAGGGAATGAATGAGAAAATTGGGAATGGCACTGGGTCCGTGTAGCAAAGTCAGGGAATGAATGAGAAATGTGGGAATGGCACTGGATCCATGTGGCAAACTCAGGGAATGAATGAGAAATGCGGGAATGGTACTGGATCCATGTGACAAACTCAGGGAAGGAGAAACTTGGGAATGGCACTGGATCCACGTGGCAAACTCAGGGAATGAATGAGAAATGTGGGAATGGCACTGGATCCATGTGGCAAAGTCAAGGAATGAATGAGAAATGCAGGAATGGCACTGGATCCATGCGGCAAACTCAGGGAATGGCACTGGATCCACGTGGCAAACTCAGGGAATGAATGAGAAATGTGGGAATGGCACTGGATCCATGTGGCAAAGTCAAGGAATGAATGAGAAATGCAGGAATGGCACTGGATCCATGCGGCAAACTCAGGGAATGGCACTGGATCCATGTGGCAAACTCAGGGAATGAATGAGAAATGTGGGAATGGCACTGGATCCATGTGGCAAAGTCAGGGAAGGAGAAACTTGAGAATGGCACTGGATCCATGTGGCAAACTCAGGGAACGAGAAATGCGGGAATGGCACTGGATCCACATGGCAAACTCAGGGAATGGGATCAGACAGCAGAGATATCACACGGCTGATGGCTGGAGATGGGGATTACCCCTGCCCTGAAATCCTTGGGAATTCCCAGCTTGTCCTGGTGAATTCCCACCCTTTCAGCATGGAATTCACGCCAGGCACCTCCGCAGCTCCCAGCATCAGTTCCCAATCCAAGGAATGCTGAGTTTTCCCTGTTCCTGTGCAGACATCATCCTCCAAGGGTTTTGTATTCCTTGGAATTCTGCCGCTTGCTCCTCCTTTCCCAGATTTAGAACCTTTCCTCCTGTCAGATGTCCTGTCCTGGCTAAATCCAGCCCGAGGGAATGGGCTCCATGAGCAGAAATCCATGGATCAGCCATCTCCTGGGAGCTTTCAGCTGAGGCCACGGACTTCCAAAACCCAGGATCTTCCTTCGGCTCATCCCTTTTTCCGTGACCTCTGGATGACCTCACCCCTCTGCAACTTCCAAGGAAGTCTGCTCAACCCTTCTCTGCTCCAACCAGATTTCCCTGGCTCAATCCCAGCGTTAGAAGGAGCTGGAATGTTGGACGTGAGCAGCAGGATCAGTTCACATCCCACACCAAACATCTGGGATAAATCCGGGAGCTTTATGTCCTGACTTGGGTATCCCAAAAAATTCCTGTTCCTCCAGAGGTTCCTTAGGATCATCTTCCCAAATCCTTCCCAAGTCCATTTCCTCTCTCCTTTTTACAACCTCCCATCCAGATTTCCTTCTTTCCCTGCAGGAGACCGCCCAGAAAAACCGGAGTCTCCCCCTGGCTGATCCTGGATTTTTCCTTCTCCAACTGAGATCCAGAGACTTTTCCTTCTCCAAGTGATCCCCCCTCCTGGGAGCTGTTTCCTGACAGTCCTACTGGGAACATCTCCCATACCAGGAGGTTTTAGGATAAAATTGGATATTAGGAAAAATCTCTCCCCCAAAAGCATTGGAAGAGGTTGCCCAGGGAAGTGGAGGGATTTAAAAGCTGGATGTGGCACTTGGGGACAAGGATCACGGACACTTGGAAGGGTTGAGAATGTTTGGATTGGATCTTTGAGGGTTTTCCCAACATAAAAAACTCTGGGATTCCACTTTTCCAGCTTTTCCTTCCTGTTTTTCCCAGCCCAGGACACAGAGAATTGTTTTAACCCCGGATTTGTTGGTGGCTGAACCCCAGGATAACGGATCCGACCTAACCCTGCCCCAACACCGGTGGGATTTTCCATGTTTTTACAGGCGGATGTCGGGAATGGGATGGATTGGGATCAGAGCAGGCTCGTCCTTCCTCAACAAAACCTCTGGAATAAACTGGGCTGATGGAAGCACCCACTTGTTTCCTGGAGGTTTTGCCACCAGGATGCTGCAGATGAGGAATAAAAAATAACCCAAAAATGCAAAGATTCCACCTTTTCCTCCGGAAGTCACAAATGGAGCTTCCATGAGTTTGCAGGATGCAGCTCTACGCTCCTAAATTAATCCTAAATTAATCCTCTTTGGCCTTAGACTTGGGAATCATATCCTGGTTTGGGGTGGGATCATTTCTTTCGCTGTATTTACCTCAGTGAGCCAAGCTGGCTGCTGCTGAGCAAACCCAGGTGCTGGGCTGGATTTTAAATTCCCTTTGGGATCAAATAACCCGGGAATGAGGATATGGAGGCTGCAGGATGCTCGTCAGGGCCTGACAGGATTTATTGGGATGGTTTTTAGGTGATGCAGGCAATTTCTGGCACCTTTTCAGGGCAGCAACCGCTCTGCAACCTTCAGAGAGCCACACTCGAGCTCTGCCAGCTCGGATTTGATCTCCCAGCAATATCCAAAGGCATCCCATTGGATGGGCAGGGAATGTTATCAGTTTCCTCACGGGAAGGGAAGGTTCCTGCACTACGTTAAAAGGAAAAAAAAAAAAACAACCCCTTTGTGCCATCAGAAATTGCAGCAAATCTGAGCGTTTCCATCTCTGCCCCGAATTCCCACCCGGAGGTGGCTCCGACTAAGGAATTACAAAGGGAATGTCTAATCCAGAGGGGGAAAAGCTGGAAAGATCCAGAGTCACAGAAATGATAGAGCCTCTTTTCTGGCACCAGCAAATTGAGGGAAAAAACCTCAAGTTGCACGTTGGGAGGTTCAGGCTGGATAAGAAGTTGGAATTTTCCCTCTGGGAAAGGACAGGTCCCACTGAAAAATCTCCTCAGGGTGGGAATCCTCCAGCCTAAATCCTTCCAAGTGCCATTTCTTTGATTTTATGGGCTCCCTCCTGCTCCTCTCAGCTGCTCACGAAGTTGACAACGTGGTTTTGACACGTTTCCCTCACGAATTCATAAAAAGCAGCCCTGGCTGCCTTTTATCTCTGCAGTTTTTGTCCCCAAAACCCCAATTCTGTCACCTCACCCAGGGCTGGTGCCTGCTGTGGGTTCACTCAGTGCCACCTGACTCTTCCCAAGCCACCAGCACAGGAATTTTGGCACTCGGACAACTCAAAAAGCAATGTTTTGTTTGCAAAATCACGCAGTTCAGTGATTTTCCACAAAATTGCAATGACCTGAGAGAGGCAGCCTTGGGAGAGCACGAGGGTTAGGAACAACGTCCCTGAGGTGGAGCAATTCCCTTTGGGAAAAGGGAAAAAAACCCAAACAAACCACTCCACACACACACACACACTCCCTATAGACCTTTCAGCTGGGGAAATCACACCCTTCAAATTCCCAATAAAAACAACCAAAGCACTCCAATCCAAACATTCCCTCAGAATTAGTGGGGTTTCACCATTAAAAAAAACCCTCCCAGGCTGGGCAAAAATAGAATTTATCCCCCCCCAAAAAAATCAACATTTCCCTTTCTGGTCTCAAAGGGATTCTAACTAAGAACAGGCAATTGGACACTTTGGGAAGTGCCAGAGTGACCAGCAGATATTTTATGTAATAAAATCATCCCATTCCAAAGGTGGTGGCTACACAAATCCTTATCCCAAAACTCCCTCCTCTTCCCCTCCTGGCACAGCCTGGGGCTGGAAGGAAGGAAATCAGCAAACTGCAGCAGAAAATAAAAGCAAAGAGGTTATTTTTAATCCAGGTGGGTTCAGCAGCTCTTGCACGGATTCACAAGAGTTGTGGTAACACAGCTCCAAGGTGGGATGCGGATTTTAGGGAATATTGGAGGTGAAGATCTGGGAATGGGGAATATTCAAACTGGCTCTGCTGCTGCTGCCAAAAACTGCAGCTTTAAGAGGTACACTAAGAATAAACAAACCAAATTAGAATATAAAACCACTTTCAGAGCCACTTAGCAGCCTCTGGTCCAAGGCAAGTAGTTACAATTCTTATCAGGGAAGATAAGAGTTTCTGAAACTCTCTGACAACGATTTTTTGGCTGGAAAACAACAATTTCTGCGAAATTCAGACATTTCCTTAACAACAAAACCTATAAAAAAATTCCTTCTAGTGCAGACCAGTGATTTCCAGACTCAACCACAGCAGAGCCTGTTCAGTACCTGTCTCTTATAAACACCAAAACGAGTTTGGAGCTGCACTAAGAAATATCCATTTTTATCAAACACTTGGGGCAAATCCATGAGCTTTATGTCCTGACTTGAGTATCCCGAAAAAGCAGAGCTTCACCCAGCACCTTCGGGATCATTTTGGATCATCACAGGCTTTCTTGTACATTTTTTATTAAAAAACCCCTTTGGTTCTCATGGAGCAAGGACCATGTTTTACAATTATTTTTGTGCCATCCATCCTCCTGCTTGTTTCATCTATCCCAGATTATTCCCCCTTTAGGAGTGCAGACCTAGAGCTGGGCAAGCTCTGTCCCAATTCAAACCTTTGGGGGATAATTTGGGGACAATCTGGGATTAGAACTGTGCAAGACCAGAGCAGAAACATATTTTTCTCCCCTTATAAGGCCAAAATTCAGCCGTGCAGCTGCTCCAAATGGGGAGTAAAGAGGCCTCCAGATCCAGGAACGGATCAGCACTCATCTGTGCTGTTCGTATTCCCAAATCCCACTCCCGAAGGGCACCTGCCTCACCCAGCACGGCTCCCCAAGGTGTGTCCAAACAGCACCGTGGCTTTCCCAGCTGCTCAGGCCTCGGGATCGGCCACCGGCGCGGGCGGGAGCTTGGAAAAGCCAACGTGGCCCTGGTGAGCCAGAAAATTTCAAAACCAGCTGGTTCCTACGTGTCCCAGGCTTCCAGGAGCTCGGGGTCGAACTCCCCCTGGGAGCAATGGGCACAGGAGAGGGGCAAAGGCGGCGTGGCCTCTCCTCTCCTTCCCCAGGGAAGGGCGGGATGGAGCCGGGAACCCTCTTTTACCCAGGGAAGGGCGGGATGGAGCCGGTAAACGCTCTACTCCCCACGGAAGGGCGGGATGAAGCCGGTAAATCGTCTTCTCCCCAGAGAAAGGTGGGATGGAGCGGTAACCCTCTGCTTCCCAGGGAAGGGCGGGATGGAGCCCGGAACCCTCTTCTCCATAAGGGGAGGCGGGATGGAGACGGTCGCCTTCCCCTCTCCCAGGGAAGAGCGGGATGGAGCCAGTTATCCCCCGCCCCCTCCCAGAGAAGGGCTGGATGAAGCCGGTCGCCTTCCCCTCTCCCACGGAAGAGCGGGATGGAGCCGGTAACCACCC